>JAVBJF010000509.1:0-216404 GCA_033439095.1 Pseudococcus viburni
ATTGAAAAAATTGCCCCCCAAATTGCGAACCCTAGAAAATTTTTAAAAACGGACAAATTTTTAGCGGTAAAAACTGTATTAGGGAAAAAAAATAATTTTCAAAAAAATTTTGAAAAAAAATTTTTTAAAAATGTTTAAAATTTTTTTTTGGGGGAAAATAAAATTTTTGGGGAAAAAATTGCTTACTTTGCATAATTTTAAAAAAATTTTAAGCTCAAAAAATTTTTGGCCTTTGAAAACCCTTTTTTAAAAGGAAAAAACCCAAAAATACTAAAAAAATTTCTAAAAAAAAAATTCAAAAAAAAAATTCAGGGTGGGAAGGGCCCGGGCCTCTCGGGGGTGGAAACATAAACCGGCCCCTGAGAGTTCGATCCTATTTTGGTAGCTAGAACCTACAAAGAAATTTTGTAGACCCTTAAATCCATCACCCGAGTTAAGTTAAATACCATGAAACCCGGGGTAGTGAAGGGTGTAGTATTTAAATATACAATAAAAGGGCCGGGGTTTTGTTTTTAAAATTTGTTTTTTTTAAAGGGTTAAACGAAAATTTTCCCGGGGGGGCTATCACGAGGGGGATTTGATTGACGGGTTGTTTGGGCGCTGACTGGCCGGGGAAACCCGGGGCCCCTTTAAAACCCGAAAAACTGTATAGGTAAACCTTGATTTGTGAAGTGTAGGGGTTTAAGGGGGCAGCTATTTTTCTCATTTAACGTGGGTCCCTATTTTTAATTTTCACCCTTCTCATTGGGGGGCCCACTTAGGTGGAGTTTTGGGTGTGGAACTCCGGAAGAAAGGCCGACACTCCAGGAAAGGTAAGTGGACTCCGCCCCACCCCCTTTTTAAAAAGATCTTTTTTTTCTAACTTTTTTTTCGGGGTTTTTAACCTGTTTTCCGTCTTCGGGCAATTTTTTTTTGGGCCTTCTTTTTTTTTAAAAAAATTGTTTTTTTTTCCCCACCCCAAAAAAGTGGGAAAAAACGTTCTTTTTTGGGTAATTTCTGTGTACCCCAAAAACTCAAATCCCTCGCAAAAACCGTTTTTCCCGAGTAACGGGGTAGGTTCTTTTTTTGTACTCAGAAAATACCAAAAAAAACGTATTTTTTTTTAGGTGGGAAATTTTACGCAAAAAAACGTATTTTCAGGTAGGAAAATTAAAGGGCAAAAAAAACGTTTTTTCCAATTCCCAAAAAACGTGTTCGGATAGAATACTTGTCCCAAAATTTGACAATTTTCCCGCAAAAAAATTGTGTTAAAAAATTTGGCCCGGGGGCCTTTTAGCATTTTTTAAAAAGTACCCAAACCCCCCAAATTCCGAACACAAAGGTTAACGTACGTCCCTAAAAGGGGATACGTCCGAAACGCGGGTTTGTTATTCAACGCAGCTTTACCCCCTTTCAAAAGAATTCAAATTTCGTTGAATCACAAATCCCTACCCATTAGCGTAGGTTTCCCTATTTCATTTTGTATCAAAATAAAACCGGAAAAAACAGTAAAAAGATAGGATAAAATTTATTTACCTACCCAAGGGTTAATAATTGGGCCTAACTTCGAAAATCAATTTAAACCCTTAAACCCAAGTGGTAATTTACTTGGGGGTTTCGTTTTCCATACGAAAAAAATTCGATAGGGCCAAACCCCAACGCCCCCCCCCAAACCCACCCAAGAAATTTGAGCAGAAAAGGAAATGGATGGGGAAGCAAAAAGAAAAGCAGCAAAATTCAAACATGCTAGCTAATCAAAAAAAAATAAAAGTGAAAAAGGGCCTTCTCTCCATTTTTATGGGTTCTCGAACCCAAATGAAAAATCAAAAGAAAAAAAAAAGGAACACGCAAATGAGTTTTCCCCGGGAAATTAGAGATGAAAAAACCCTAAAAGGATTTATTGGATCAAAAAATTTGAAAAAAAGGAGAAAAATTTTTGAGGAAACGCTCCTCCCTCCCCCCCACCCAAACCCCGGGATAAAAATTGATAAGGACCCTTTTTCCCCGCATTCAGAGAAACCGATAAACCGGAATGGATTCCGTACATCTTCCAACGATAAAGGATACTGAAATCTGGAACAAAAAACAGAACAAGGTTTTAAAGCACCCGGGCTCCAAAGGTCAACTAAAACGGAAAACAAACCAACCCCTAAACTGTCATCTGCCCCACTAGCTTCCAGGGGTTGCCAAAGATGCCGCTCCCAAATTGTAACGTATCCCCTTTCCAGGTTATCAACCCCGATTCCATCAACTTCAAATTATCAGTAAACTCTTGATGTTCCCCTCCAAAGCCCTACAAATGATCCTTTTTTCCTCCGCTGTTCCCCGGGAAACCCAAACCCCTCCCAACTTTTGAACATAACCTGAAAACAAAAAACATAAGGGCCCTTTGCCCGTCAAATAAAACCTTTTTTCAGGGGTAACTAGAAAACCAAAACCCTTTAAAAAATGTAGAGGAAACTTTATGAACCCCCTGCTTTTTCAAGGGGTTTTTTTAAGCAAACACAAAGTTATTTTTCACCCAGGCGAAGTCCCCCACCCGGGAAAAAGATTCGTTAAAGAAAACAACAAATCCCCCCTTCTTCCCCTCCCGAGAAAAAGGAAATTCAAAAAATCGAAGAATACCGGGTTGAATTTCCCCCAAAAATTTGGAAGAACCTCTAAAGCCCCGAAGATTCGAAGACGTATTTAAAGGGATGCACAAAGTTACCGGGATTGCACAAATGAACAAACTCAAAAACCCACGACTGATTTCCCAAACGGTAGAAAACCATGAACACAAAGGGTGAAAAATTTGGGGTTGGGGCATCAAATTAAAAACTTCGTTTGTTTTAGATCTCTTTGCGGGGAAAAAAACCCGAAAACATGTAAATTACGCGTTTGTTGATATAGACCGAAAACGGAGAGAAAATTTAAAGATTATGGATCATTTTCCACAAAAAAGGGACGGCGTTTTGGGGAATCCCTTAAAGGGGGAAATATCGCGAAGTATAGCGAAAATGCTGAAAACATAACTTAAAGGTTAAACTTATTTTCCCAACAAAATTTTTTGGGAAAAAGGGCCTGCCTATTCTCCAAAATAAAATGACTCGACAACCCCGCAACCCAAACCATTCCAAAACCTCGGGATAAACCGCCCAAAAATTGTTCTTCGATACCCTCGAAACCCCTTTTCCAAAACCTTGGGGCCCAAAAACGTTCTTCAGGGCGAATTTCGTTTAGCTCAAACGAAACTTCCCTCGGGCCTTCCGTAAAAACCGGTCTTGAAAATTCAACGAAAATGGGAAGAAATTCCCCCCTGTGAGCTTGTCGAACAATTTGAGAGATATCAAAAAACCCCAAAATAAAGCAACCGCTAAATGGGGGCCATGTTCATACCGCTTTTTGGATTTAAACCCGAGGGCGAGAAGTGGAAAACCCATCGCACCAGAATTCGACGTTTTAAAAAGCTAAAAAAAAGTTTTTTTTTTCGCTGAATTTTGGACCTTCATACAAAAACCCGGCAGACGTTTGGGCCCCTTTTCCCGGGCCGAAGCCCATATAAAAGCGGAAAACAAATTTCTTTTTTCATAATCAAAATTTTTGAAGGGGTTTAAACCCCACCCTAAAGGGCCCCAAAACGAATCCCAATATATGCGTTATTTTTGGGCCCAGCTCTGCGACAAGATGCCTACTGACTTACGTCAGCAGATATCTAAAGCCGACAGAACTGGCCCACGAAGCCAAATTTAGAGCACGTCTCGATGAACTTTCGAAAGATAACCGAGACCCAGGAATTACGTTGTGGTACGATAGGTAAGGAGGCAAAAGACGGAAAATACAAAAGAAGGAAGAGAGCCATCTCGTGGCCCTGGTTCTGATCCTGGCTCCCTCCACCCCTACCTGCTAGCTCTCCAGACCCACGGCGAAGTCCTCCTCCCCCCAAAGGGCTTCGAGTACCCAAAAACCCCTAAGTATCCATAGACTAAAAATCAGGATCCGAGGCGGGACCCGCGAGTTAACCAAAATATCTACTGAGGATGGAGGCGAACTCCACCGAAAATGGGAATGCCCCTCCGATTTCCAGACAACTCGGTAACAATCGAAGACTTACCGAAAAAGACGTCGGAAACTTAAGTTCTGACAAATGCGATTCAGATTTCGAAATTTCGATCTGTAACCAGGCTAACCCTAACCTCAAAATCAAGATTGACACGTCTTTTCCTCGACAATTACGAATTGATAGGTGGATTCTTTAGCCCACATTTGCCAACAATAATAGGAAGCGTAGTGATAGAAACTACCGTTTTCCTGGCTTACCTGCGTGAGCACCAGGTCCGCAGACGACTTACTCAATATTTCCTCAAAAATGTTTAAAATTGAGAAGAAAAGGCAATCTTAAATACTTGCCAATATGGAGTTTAACCAAATGGCTCAATACCAAAACCGAGGCCATTCAAAAGAAAATCGCTAGCATTTTGTCGTACCTATCAACGACTTAGGAATGGAACAAGTGATTCTTTTATTTCCAGATTTGTTTCGTCAATGGTCAAAAGGAGATCGAGGAGTCGACGCAAAACCGATATTACGTGATCCCGGAGGATGTTCAGAAAGGAGGAGCACGGAGTGCCAGATTTGCTCAGACGATCGAGTCCATGTATCATTCAAACCATCGCAATTATTACTGAATGTAATTCCCTCGACCTATTCAGGACCAAGTTGAATAAACCAGTTTTCAATTACGCGGAAAAATTGGTAACCAAAGACACGGAAAGTTTATCTATTTTTCGAAACAAACACCGGAAAAACCTTACATCAACTACAAGGTTTTCAAGCCCATTATTCAATGTATCGTGGACGAAGCGATAGGATGGAATTATCAAAAAAATCATACATCCATCCAAGTGTAACTGGGACGTTCAGATTAAAATACTTCGGTCAAGAGGAAATTGGACAATTTTCTAAGAGGAGCAACAAGCTCTGGAGGCAATCAACGAGCCTCCCCAAAACTAGCGAAGGCGTAATAATACACGCAGATGTTTCCAAAAGATTTCTCGGCGAATGGGGCAAATGAACCAGAATTAGAAAATTCTGAACAACCAAAAGATTCCAAAGAATCACCCACTCTTTTTCAGCAAGCGAGATCTCCCGTCTTTAAAGAAACCCCTGTACCGAAAATGTCAAGACACATACCAAACATTATGTGTCCCTTCTCAAACTAGACCTTATCACACCCTACCTCTAAATACGTTAGAGAACTCAGTTTTTCAAATATTAAAAATGACGTATCATATGACCAACGTAACGAAGAAACCTTCAACTACGTCCAGCAGCAAAACATATGTGCGTTCACAAATGAGACTGAAACTGGGGCAAAAAAGACGCCCAAAATTAGTAACACACCCTCAAAAGGATCCAGTCCCATCCAACACTGTACAATTTTGGAGATTTGGACGAGAGCATTCGAGCGCAGTTCGTATCCGAACACTCAGAAGCTACAACTAAGGTTGGCACCAATGAGCATCGGCGATCAGCTGATGAATACTCCACGTGACACAGGGGCATACCCCACCGTCATGCCCCACCAAATGTCCAAAACAGAAAACGAGATGGAGAATTTGGAGGACGCAATCCAAACGAGTGTGTCGGCATTTACGCCAGAGTCTCCTGAAAAATACCACCAGTGGTACAGCTATGGAAAACTGTCAATTGAAGCGAGTAATCAAATCATTGCGAGGCAGTGGGTTTCGATAAAAATTTGAATACCCGAATCAATTCCGAGCTTAGAAGACTTTAAACCTAAAACGAGGACGAGAATGTTCAATGGACAACACTCTGAGAAACATATCGAACCCAAGACATCGAAACGGTTGTGTGGTAAGCCTAAAAAATGGAAACCCCTCCAAACTACAAAAGATCGAACTAACATTCGAGGAAAAAAATTGGAGTTAGGTTCCTCCCACACTTTACAATTCGCACAAAAGATTCCTCCGTAAAGCGAGGAAAGCGAATTAAAGTTGCTTGAATATAAAAAAGTAATTGGATTTTGAGTTATCCAATTTTACAAGAATCTATTCAACAAAAAGAAGAAAATGTTGGAATTTATTCATAACTTTTCTCCTTCAAAAGAATCAATTGGGGGCAAAAAGTACCACCTGCCTATTCATCCTTCCCAATTTAGACAAAGTAGGTCGATACCTACCAAGTCTACAATATTAGATGCGTATAAAAAACGCTATTAAGCCCAACTCAGTAGGTATGTCAAAAGATACCTACTCTGGTACAAACTATCAGGAGTTGGGTAAAATGGGCTGAAAAATAATATGCAAACGATTTTTGCAAACGCCAAATATTCCTCAATGGATAGGTATCCGAAAAAGATAACCTTACCAGAACAAGAGAGATAATAGGTGATGCAATTTGTTAGGTAGGTAATCACTATACAAAAGATACCTTAAAAAGGTACGAATCAGGTAAAATCTGGACATTTAATATACGACTATAATGGATAATCTTACGGTAATTAAAATTCTTCGTCTAGGAAGCCTGCGAAATAAAAAAGGTAAGTATTAATCATGGTGATATCGACATAAAATCAAGTAAGTACCTATACGTACTAATTTTTTCGACAGCTGTAATAGATGGACAGATTCGTTTCAAAAGATGTCGACGAGTCTAACGATCGAAAATTTTTCTTCATGGAGCCGGTCTAGTTTTCTAGATGCGTTGAGCCTGGAAAAAATTCGATAAACGATTAAATTCGTCCATCTCAGGAATTATTTTTGAAAATCTAATTACGCTAACGTACCAAAAGAAGCGTAAGACGGTTCGTCTGATTCGATTAAAAGTCGCTAATTATGGCCACCGAGAATCATATGATGGGCTCGCTTGTCGTCCTGTTTGATCGAGTGATTGACATAAACCGCGAATAACTTTTAAGAATCAAAAAGATGATGTAGTCTGAAACTCAAGGTACAAGAAAAAATCCAAAAATCGTCGATAAGACAGGTCAAAAAGATAACATCGATCGAATTTTGGAACCAGAGCAGTTTTATACTTACTTTTTTCAACTTGATATGAACTCGTATAATGCTGGAACGAGAATTTGCGACTGTAGTTCCCGGGTTTGCGCCGAAACCAAAAAAAAAACCAAATTTTAAACAACCGGCGGCATATGGTTCATCTGGAAAGGAAATTGGTACTACCCGCCAAATTGGGTTTTGGGAATTTTCTGTAAAAAAGCCCCCCTTTGAACATTGAAATAGCATAGGGCCGTGTGGAAGGGTAAACCCAAATTTAAAATTTTTAATTTCGAATAAAGCCTGGATTTTTCCTTTTTCCCACTTCAACACGCTTTTTCAATGAAAAATTTTTCCCCCATATCCCCAGAAAATCTCGTTTAAAAAGGGTCTGGAAAAAAATCAAAAAAAACGAATTATTAATTACCTATTTTTCAAGCTAATATTTAAAATGATATCCGACGATGACAATATTTCCTGAAAATTTGAAATTCGGGTTTTTTTAAAACAGCCAATCTTGATCCAGCCCAGAATCCTGAAATCAAGAGCATGGAATCAGGGAACAAGTCGTATATTTTTTATTTGTTATCTAATTTATAAGTACGATAATCGTCAGCACCTGACAATGCAATGCACTAAAGTCTTTTCTTTTGAGCACAGCAAAGAAGATCATCGATTTTGGAAGCCGAGGTGAGAGCTGGGCCCCTCGAGGTATTGCATCAATCCACAGTTATTTCGAGACGGTGTCTCCATGCCACGGTTGGAACTGCGGATGTCCGGATCGCTTATTCGAGTTCATCTTTTGTTTTTGTTATTTATTTTCTAATTTTTTGCCCTGCACTTTTTTGTCTTTTGTCAAAGTTTTTTGTGCAGGTGCGTAAATTTCTTTGTGTGTTTTTTTCCTGTTTTTTTTTTTTCAGCTACTTTTAAAGACAGTTTTTTGTACAAAAAATAACTGATCGAAAGCTCTCGTTCGTTGGCTTGGATTACCTATACCCACTCAAAAGTGGTGGGGGCATAGGGTACACTCCTGAGTGACCTGAACCCATTTCCAAACTGTGACTGGTACGTTCCTTCACACTTTTCAGTGAGTAGGTTTTTTTGCCTAACTCCTGATAAGGTGTGGGGGCATATGTCACGGTGGGAATGCCCGGCCTCTCAGGTGGTACCACTGAGCCGGGCCGCTGAAGAGTTCGATTCCTACTTGGTAGCTAGAAAAACCTACCAAGTAACTTTGGTAGTAGCTATCCATATCGTTAAGTTCATACCATGAAATCATGTAGTGCATGTGTATTTTATTTAAATATACAATGAAAGCCTGGGTTTTTGTGTTTGTGTTTTTATTAACGTAAACGTAAATTTTGGCCGGGCTATCACGACCGATGTGATTGACTGAGTGCTTGCGCTGAGCTGGCCAGGGACCGGGAACCCTTAAGCCCGAGAAACTGTATAGGTAGAACCTGTGATTGTGAAGTGTAGAAAAAGTTCTTTGGGTGTTTATCTCACCCTTCCTCAACAAACATTTTTGAAAAAATTTTTGTTTAAAATTTTTATTAAAAAAATTGCTGACATTGCAAACCCTAAAAAAATTTTCAAGCTGGACAAAGTTTTAGTGTGAAAAACTGTATTACGGAAAAAATAATGCCAGAAAAAATTTCGAAAAAAAATAATTGAAATGGAAATAATTTTGGGAAAAATTGCTTACATTGCAAACCCTAAGAAAATTTTTAAGCTCGAAGAATTATTAGCGTGAAAAGCTGTTTTAAGGAAAAACGAATGGTAGAAAAATTTTGAAAGAAAAAACAATTCAAATAGAAACATTTTTGAAAAAAATTTTGTGTTGAAAATTTTAATTGAAAAAATTGCTCACATTGCAAACCCTAAGGAAATTTTTAAACTGGCCAACTTTTTATCGTGAAAAACTGTACTACGGAAAAAATAATGCCAGAAAAAATTTCGAAGAAAAATAATTGAAATGGAAACATTTTTGGGAAAATGGAAATATTTTTGGGAAAAATTGCTTACATTGCATAATCTAGAAAAATTTTTAGGCTCGAAAAATTATTGGAGTGAAAATCTGTTTTAAGGATAAACTAATTGGGGTGAAAAGCTGTTTTAAGGAAAAACTAATGGTAGAAAAATTTCGAAAGAAAAAACAATTCAAATCGAAACATTTTTGAAAAAAATTTTGTGTTGAAAATTTTCATTGAAAAAATTGCTCACATTGCAAACCCTAAGAACATTTTTAAACTGGACAAATTTTTAGCGTGAAAAACTGTATTACGGAAAAAATAATGCCAGAAAAAATTTTGAAGAAAAATAATTAAAATAGAAATATTTAAAATTTTTAAACTGGAAAAATTTTTAGTGTGAAAAACTGTATTACAGAAAAAATAGTGCCAGAAAAAATTTCGAAAAAAAATAATTGAAATGGAAATATTTTTGGAAAAAATTGCTTACATTGCAAAATCTAAAAAAATTTTTAAGCTCGAAAAATTATTGATGTGAAAAGTAGAAACATTTTAAAAAAAAATTTTGTGTTGAAAATTTCTATTGAAAAAATTGCTCACATT
Organism: Pseudococcus viburni; assembly: GCA_033439095.1. NCBI lineage: Eukaryota > Metazoa > Arthropoda > Insecta > Hemiptera > Pseudococcidae > Pseudococcus > Pseudococcus viburni. The sequence continues at coordinate 9,551 of JAVBJF010000509.1, forward strand.
GCAAACCATAAGAAAATTTTTAAACTGGACAAATTTTTAGTGTGAAAAACTGTATTACGGAAAAAATAATGCCAGAAAAAATTTTGAAGAAAAATAATTGAAATAGAAATATTTTTGGGAAAATGGAAATATTTTTGGGAAAAATTGCTTACATTGCATAATCTAAAAAAATTTTTAAGCTCGAAAAATTATTGGCGTGAAAAGCTGTTTTAAGGAAAAACTAATGCTAGAAAAAATTTCGAAAAAAAACAATTCAAATAGAAACATTTTTGAAAAAAATTTTGTGTTGAAAATTTTCATTGAAAAAATTGCTCACATTGCAAACCATAAGAAAATTTTTAAACTGGACAAATTTTTAGTGTAAAAAACTGTATTACAGAAAAAATAGTGCCAGAAAAAATTTCGAAAAAAAATAATTGAAATGGAAATATTTTTGGAAAAAATTGCTTACATTGCAAAATCTAAAAAAATTTTTAAGCTCGAAAAATTATTGATGTGAAAAGTAGAAACATTTTAAAAAAAATTTTGTGTTGAAAATTTCTATTGAAAAAATTGCTCACATTGCAAACCATAAGAAAATTTTTAAACTGGACAAATTTTTAGTGTGAAAAACTGTATTACGGAAAAAATAATGCCAGAAAAAGTCTCGAAGAAAAATGATTGAAATAGAAATATTTTTGGGAAAATGGAAATATTTTTGGGAAAAATTGATTACATTGCATAATCTAAAAAAATTTTTAAGCTCGAAAAATTATTGGCGTGAAAAGCTGTTTTAAGGAAAAACTAATGCTAGAAAAAATTTCGAAAAAAAACAATTTAAATAGAAACATTTTTGAAAAAAATTTTGTGTTGAAAATTTTTATTGAAAAAATTGCTCACATTGCAAACCCTAAGAAAATTTTTAAGCTGGACAAATTTTTAGTGTGAAAAACTGTATTACGGAAAAAATAATGCCAGAAAAAAATTCGACAAAAAAAATAATTGAAATGGAAATATTTTTGGAAAAAATTGCTTACATTGCAAAATCTAAAAAAATTTTTTAGCTCGAAAAATTATTAGCGTGAAAAGCTGTTTTAAGGAAAAACTAATGGTAGAAAAATTTCGAAAGAAAAAACAATTCAAATAGAAACATTTTTGAAAAAAATTTTGTGTTTAAAATTTTAATTGAAAAAATTGCTCACATTGCAAACCCTAAGAAAATTTTTAAACTGGCCAACTTTTTAGTGTGAAAAACTGTATTACGGAAAAAATAATGCCAGAAAAAATTTCGAAGAAAAATAATTGAAATAGAAATATTTTTGGGAAAATGGAAATATTTTTGGAAAAAATTACTTACATTGCAAAATCTAAAAAAAATTTTAAGCTCGAAAAATTATTTTCGTGAAAAGCTTTTTTAAGGAAAAACTAATGCCAAAAAAATTTCGAAAAAAAACAATTCAAATAGAAACATTTTTGAGAAAAAATTTTGTGATGAAAATTTTTATTGAAAAAATTGCTCACATTGCAAACCCTAAGAAAATTTTTAAGCTGGACAAATTTTTAGTGTGAAAAACTGTATTACGGAAAAAATAATGCCAGAAAAAATTTCGAAAAAAATATAATTGAAATGGAAATATTTTTGGGAAAAATTGCTTACACTGCAAAATCTAAAAAAAATTTTAAGCTCGAAAAATTATTGGTGTGAAAAGCTGTTTTAAGGAAAAACTAATGCTAGAAAAAATTTCAAAAAAAAAAACAAATCAAATAGAAACATTTTTGAAAAAAAATTTGTGTTGAAAATTTTCATTGAAAAAATTGCTTACATTGCAAACCCTAAGAAAATTTTTAAGCTGGACAAATTTTTTTGTGTGAAAAACTGTATTACAGAAACTAGAAAAAATTTTTGAAAAAATATTATTGAAATGGAAATATTTTAGGGAAAAATTGCTTACATTGCCAAATCTAAAAAAATTTTTAAGCTCGAAAAATTATTGGCGTAAAAAGCTGTTTTAAGGAAAAACTTATGATAGAAAAAATTTCGAAAGAAAAAACAATTCAAATAGAAACATTTTTGAAAAAAATTCTGTGTTGAAAATTTTTATTGAAAAAATTGCTCACATTGCAAACCCTAAGAAAATTTTTAAGCTGGACAAATTTTTAGTGTGAAAAACTGTATTACGGAAAAAATAATGCCAGAAAAAATTTTGAAAAAAAATAATTGAAATGGAAATATTTTTGGAAAAAATTGCTTACACTGCAAAATCTAAAAAAATTTTTAAGCTCGAAAAATTATTGGCGTGAAAAGCTGTTTTAAGGAAAAACTAATGCTAGAAAAAATTTCGGAAGAAAAAACAATTCAAATAGAAACATTTTTGAAAAAAAATTGTGTTGAAAATTTCTATGGATAAAATTACATACATTGCAAAATCTAAGAAAATTTTTAGGTTAAAAAAATTTTGGGGGTGAAAACCAGTTTTAAAGAAAATATTATGCAAGAAAAAATTTCGAAAAAAAACAATTCAAATAGAATCATTTGCCGAGAGAAAATTTCGTGTTAAAAATTTTTTGAAAAAAATTTTTTACATTGCAAAACTTAAAAAAAATTTTAGGCCAGAATTTTTTGGACAAAATTGTTTACATTGCAAAATATAAGAAAATGTTTGAGCCATTATAATTTTTGGGGTGAAAAACTGTTTCAAGGAAAAATTAATGCTGGAAAAAATTTTGAAAAAAAAAACAATTAAAATAGAAACATTTTTGAAAAAAATTCTGTGTTGAAAATTTTTATGGAATAAATTACATACATTGCAAAATCTAATAAAATTTTTAGGTTGGAAAAATTTTTGGCATGAAAACCAGTTTTAAAGAAAAATTAATGCTAGAAAAAATTTTGAAAAAAAAATAATTCAAATGGAAACATTTTTGAGAAAAAATTTTGTGTTCAAAATTTTGTTGGAAAAAATAGCTAACATAGCAAAGCCTAAGAAAATTTTTAAGGTAGAAAAAAATTTTGTTTGGAAAAAATTGCTTACATACCAAAATCTAAGAAAATTTTTAATCCAGAAAAATTTTTGGTGTGAAAAAATGTTTTACAGAAAATTTGATGCTAGAAAAAATTTTGAAAAAAAATTCAAATAGAAACTATTTTAAGAAATAATTTAGTCTTGAAAAAATGTCGGAGAAAAATCTCTAGAGGGAACAAAAGGGTCTGGCAAAATTTAAAGAAATAGTGTTAGGGCTAAAAATGATTGTTAGTTGTAATTGTAAATGTTTTTTTTAAACGTTGAAAAAAAATAAACATACCTTCTGTCTAATTAAATCCTCCGGAGTACTTCAGCTAAAGTGGTTGTTGACCTTCTGTTGCACTAAACCTTTTTCTAGTTTCAATAAACCAACATTAAAAACTTCACTTTAAAAATGCTGATAATGAAAATAAAAATAGCAGGCAAAATTATAAAATCCAAAAAAATTATGAAGAAAAAAATCACATTTAATATCACACTAAAAAATGTTGACAATGAAAAAAAAAAACTGGCAAAACGATCAGCCTAAAAAAAATTATGAAGAAAAAAATCACATTTGAAACCACACTAACACCCACGACCACAATCTATGAAGCAACCTTGAGGGAGTAGCTCATCTAACTGACTGGAGGTAAAATGCAAGCAACACCACCTGACGTCACCTCCGAAATACCCCCACCTTTCAACCTAGAATACTAATCTGCAATCTGATTGGCTCCCCAGAAAGATTGGGTGATTTGATAAACAACTTTTCCAGATGGCATATACAAAGGTTTCGGCTCACAGCAGGTGGTGAATTAAATTGCTGAGTCATATTAGACAATAGTCACATAATTCAATAACAACTGGAGCACAATGGGGGGGTAATAAAATTTACGACATCAAGTCTGGCAGCTGGCTTGCCTTTTGTACTTTTTCTTTTATAAGGTTGTAAAATTTGGGAGACCAATTGTCTGAAGAATTTTATGACTCTATTTTTCAACTTGGGATTTTCACTCAAAAGAAATAAATTCTAGTCACGTATAAGGTTATTGTTCTTTATCATCCTTTTCTATTCCCCTTTTGAAATTTCTAAGGCAATAAAATTTTAGCAGCGATTGTTTGAAGTTCACCTGTCTATTTTTTGACTTGGGGTTTTTACACAAAAGGAATGAATTCTAGTCACGTACTACCTTTTGAATTTTTTTTCTTTTCCTTTTTTCTGAATTATCAGGGTTATAAAATCTGGGTGGCCGAATGTAGGATTTTTTTGATAAGTAGGTACCTGTAAGTAATAAATTTCGTTTTAGGCTTAGGTCATCTTTTACTCAAATATTCTTGTACTTATTTCTTTTTCTCCCAATTTCCACCACCTTTTTTCTAAATTATAAAATTTTAAGGGGTGTAAAATTGGTGTGACAGAATGTTTAAAGAATTTTAATTGATGAGTAGGTAGGTACATAGATAATAAATATATTATTTTACTCACAGTCAGTCTGTCTTTTATACAAAGGAATGACTAGTCACAAATTTCGTTGGTAATTAAAATTCCAAGCATAATTTTCATAAATAAAATTCCAACTCGACAAAGAGACAGACGCGACCAAAGGCCCATTTATTACGTTAGCCCACATAAATCTCAATGTCAATATTTCGTCTTTGTGAAATTTTTCAAACTTTCCTCGTTTATTCCATAATTTTCAAAAATTTACCGTCAAGCTCAATTTTTTGTCTATTTTTATTTTTATTTTTTTTTAGCTAATTAATCAAAAAAATACGTATTTTTTAAACAGTCGTTCTTTGCTAAATTATCGAAATCTTTCTTCTACAAGTTTTCAAAATTTTCTTTGTTTAATTCTCAATTTTTTTGTTTTGTTTAGTATTTCAAAAAATTAATTCTACAAAAGTTACAAAAAAAAAATCGTTCATCTTAAATATTTATACTATACGGAATTAAATTTTTATTTGTTACCCTACAAAAAAATTATCGAATTTTCTAAATTTTCCTATTTACGTTTTTTAAAAAATTAATTTCCAAATTTTTTTAGAAATAAATACCGAACAAAAATTTTTCTATGGTAATTTTTAATTTTTTGGCATTCTCAAGTATTTAAAATTTTTTGTATTGAATTTTCAAACGTTTATCTTCATCGATTTTTGAAGAAAAATTTCATGACGTAAAAAAATTTTCGTTGTTACGGTCCCAAAATTTTCTTTGTTACATTTCTCGAAAAAAAATCTGTAGAATTTGCGAAAATTTTCTGTCTTTCACGAGCACCCGTGAAAAACGTAGAAATTATTTTACAGGTCTCACGGTCACCCGGGAGAACCGCGGAAATATTTATTCCGGGTCTCACCGGCAACCGTGAAAACCGTGAAAATAATTCATCCGCACTGAAAAAACTAAAAGTACTAGGACCCAATAAAATATGGTACTCAGTACCGTAAACCTAACAATCGCCTATCATGAATTTTCAAAACTTACCGCAATGGAAAAAATATCGGTAAATTTGTACTGAGTACCGTGGACGCGGTAAACATTCCCATACTTCAAGTAAAGAGTACTATGGCGCGGTAATTATTCCCATACTGCAAGATTTTCTTTACTTGAAGTATGGGAATGGTTACCGCGCCCATGGTACTCTTTACTTGAAGTATGGGAATGTTTACCGCGTCCACGGTACTCAGTACAAATTTACCGATACTTTTTCCATTGCGGGAAATTTTGAAAATTCATGATAGGCGATTGTCGGATTCATGGGACTCAGTACTTTTAGTTTTTTCAGTGCGACCTTCGCGGGCACTCATGAACACCGTGAGAAAAATTTTTCTGGATTTCAGGAGTACTCGTCAAAAACGTGAAAGTATTTTTCCGGGTCTCACGGGCACTCGTGAAAACTGTGAAAATATTTTTCGGGTGTCACGGGCAACCGTAAAAACCGTGAAGGTATTTTTTCCGGCTCTCACTGGGAACCGTAAAAACCGTGGTAATATTGTTTCCGGCTATCACGGGCCCCAATGATAACAGTAATCTGGATCTCATAGGCAACTGTAAAAAACGTAAAAAAAATTTTTACGGGTCTCGCGGACAACAATAAAACCGTGGAAATATTTTTTCCGGGTCTCACGGGCACTCCTAAAAACCGTGAAAATATTTTTCCGAGCCACACGGGCAACTGTAAAAACCGTAAAAAAATTTTCTGGCCTTCACTAGCACCCGTAAAAATTGTAAAAAAATGTTTACGGGTCTCACGGGCGACCGTGAATGCCGTGGAAATATTTTTTCTGGGTCTGACGGGCACCCGTGAAACCCTGAAAACCGTGGAAATGTTTATCCGGGTCTCACGGGCATCCGTGAAAACCGTGAAAATATTTTTCCGGCTCTCACAGAGAACTGTGAAAACCGTGGAAATAACTTTTCCGGCTCTCACGAGGAACCGTAAAAACCATGAGAAAATTTTTCCGGCTCTCACGGGGAACCGGAAAAACCGTGGGAAAATTATTCCTAATTTCATGGGCACTCGTGAAAACCGTGAAAATAATTTTTCGGCTGTCACAAGCTACTGTAAAAAACGTGAGAAAAAGTTTTCCGGCTCTCACGGTCAATCGTAAAAAACGTGAGATAATTTTTCCGGGCTTCACAGGCACTCGTGAAACCCGTGGATATAAAGCTCTCACGGGCAACCACAATAAACGAAAAATGATGAAATTAGACATAAATAGGTCCTACCCTATTTTCGACCTGTCGAATCGATTGAAAACGGTTTCAAGACGTTTCGGAGCCACCAGAAAATTTTGGAATTTTCGGTGCTGGAGAAAAGGCCTTAAAAATGGTCCATATGAACTTCAGCACCGATAATCGCACAATTTTCCAAAATTTATTGCTTTGAGTTGTAATTCATATTTTTGGGCAGAAAGATTTCCTGGAAAAAAATTGAAAATACGTTCACTAGGTAAAAACTGAAAGCTGGAGACTACCACAATTTTCTAGTGACTCCAAAACGTCACGATACCGCTTCCGATCTATTTGGTAGATCGAAAATAGGGCATTTACCAACTTCCAGCTTGATACCTCGATGCGTGCGCAGTGGGCGTATTTTCACATCTTTTCCAGGAATATTTCCTTCGCAAAAATGTAATTTTGAACTCATAGTCACGAATTTTGGAAAATTGTGCTCAAATCGATCAAATAGGTCACCAATTTATGGGTAATCCGCGATTATAGGTGCTGAAAGTTTATATGGACCATTTTTATGGCCTTTTCTCCAGCACTGGAAAATTCCAAAATTTTCTGGTGGCTCCGAAACGTCTCGAAACCGCTTCCAATCAATTTGGCATGTTGAAAGTAGGGTATATACCAAATTCCAGTTTTTTCGTTGATTAGATTACATTTTCATATTTTGCAGAGCGATGAAGTAATTTTGAAATTTAAAAAATTCGCCAAAATTCAAGAAATGAACTTCAGCTCTTGAAATTTTGGATATGGGATTCATTCGTGATGTGCTTTCGATTTATTTTTGTTTGGGCTAAAAATTTCACTTTGAGTGGGGATACCTTCCTTGTAAGCAAATATGCGAATACAAACCTGAACTTATTCTTCAGATATTTGTTCATAATCCGATGGAACATCCGCTGTTGTCCAATTTCTTGTACGTAACGGCAGATAACTCGTATTTAATTCTAATCACGCCGATATCGGTAACAACTTCCGACTCGCTTGTGAAATGGAAGCCCGCTCATAGAGGATGCTTTTATCAAACGGAAAAAGTATTGAGATATTTTAAAATTTATACGCGAAGCAATTGCGAACTGGAATGCCGTATTAATAAAACAATAGAAAGATGCGGCTGTGTGCCATTTTATCTGCCTCGTAAGTTTTAAAACGCTAGCCATAAAATTTTACCTACCTCACTGCGTATTCGAGGCAGTTTTTCTTCGAAAACAGTTTCCGATGCTCCTATCGTCCTAGCCTCCTTTAGCTCAACTTTCTTGAATTTTTTCCGCTTTTTCTCTTTGTTTCGGCGATTAACTGATCATTCGCCAACATCTATCAGCACCAATTATGTTATATAGGCACACATGCCTCGCCTATGTCGGTAATGTAGGTATATGATTGTCGTTTGATAACATTCATTATGCATTCACAGGTTTCAGAAATACCAATATTTTCAGCGTAGAAAAGGTCGAATGTGTGAAAAAAGAGGCTAGCAGGCGTAAGCATGCTCATCATTACTTACCTACTCCCGTCTTTCTAAAACTGTTTGGTTCCATTTGGTTCTTTTTGTTTTTTGTTCCGTTTGGTTCCACGACTTAGGACTATACTTCACCCTATTTATACCTTTTTACGTGAATTGAAAAAAAAAACATGATATTTAGTCTACAATCCAAGGATGAAAAAGTGCTCTAGAAATCGAATTCAGCGATCTTTTTTGAGAACCAAAAAAATGAGCTGCCAAAATGTCGGTACTACCCGCCTTATTCGAAAAAGTACAGTTTCAGATTTTTAACCCTGCACAATGGAGGGTGGACCCCTAAAAAGGGGGTCAAATTTAAAAATTATTACCATTTTTGAACTCTGCGCGAAATTTTAAACTATTTCGATATGCCGCATCGCTGTTTTTAAATGAACGTTTTTATTATAATTTGGCGGGGGTGGGAGTGATGAGGGTTGGACATTTTTTTGGGGGGAGCCAAGGTATGCTGAAAGTTGAAATCAATCAACCACAATTGTCTGATTTGCGTAAATTCCAATAATGGTGTCAATTCTTCAGTTTCCCCCTCAAATTCAAGTTTGGGGCAGAACTCCACCGAGGGGGTCGAAATAAAAAATCATGATGATTTTCGGATTCAGCGCGAAATGTTGACCTATTTTGATGTATCGCATCGCTATTTTGAGCAAGTATTCCATGACTTGATTCTGGTGGGGGTGATGGGGTGACCAACCTGTTTATTTTCATTACTTCGTATTGTGCAGGAATTGTTCGCCCATTTTTGCGGGAATCGACTTTAAATGGTTTCATTCAACACAATTGATGAGTATTTTTTGGTTCTTACCTATATTTTGGATAGGGCTCTTTTACTGTCAAAAATCATCCAAAACGCATAAAAATTGCACTTAAAGTGCAATAAAATGCAGTTGTGCAGGGTGCAACGGAAAAAAATTACATATTCGATATCGGGAGAAGTACCTGAACCCAAATCCGTCGAATTTTTTTGGTTCGGACAATGTCCCCTAAATCACCTTTTTAGGGGTCCAACCCCCCCCCCCCCCATTGTGCAGGGTTAAAAATCTGAAACTGCACTTTTTCGAATAATAAGTTTGGTTCTCAAAAAAGATTGCTGGATGAACACTTTTTCGTGTTTGGATCATAGACTAATTGGTTATCCTTAATTTTTATGAAAATTGACGATGTAAGTAATTAACTTTGAGTGAGAGAGTTTCCTAAAAATTTTGGACTCCTTCGCCCGAAGGAAGGGGAACATATTTTTACTTGAAGTCTCGAAAGTTCACTTTTTTCGTCATGAAAAATTAGTGAAAAAAGTGAATTTCGAAAGTTTAAGCTCAAATATCACGAAAAGGGTGTTTATCGAAGTATTTTGACCTGCTGAACACGAATATGGGATTGGTTTCTTCATTCGGTCATTTCTTTCTGTTAGGAAACGTACAAAATCTGAAAAATCTGCTAAAATGACACCATTTCTGTTAGGGTTTTTGCGATTTTCAGCCCTTAGTTCAAAAAAATAGCCAAAACCAAGTACACAGAAAAATTCTACATAAAAAACGTATTTTTAAAAATTTTTTCAGGGCGGTCACTCTTCGCTTATATATGGTGTTTTTTTACGATTATAAACTTCAAATAGCTAAAAAACGTGAAAGAGTGTACCAAAATTGTTGAAAAAATTATCGTAAATACACCTCTACGAGATGTAATTTTGTGCTAAAGAACATAAAATTCCCTTCACTTCCGTTAAAATTAAAAATTCTTGAAAAAATGAAATAAAATGGCTATAACTCCGAAAGGAAGGGGGAAGGAGTCCAAAATTTTGTGATTCAATATACACCACTTGAGGTGTTTAGGGGCCAAAAACTGCTATAAGGCCAAATTCACCCCTTATCCGGACATACCCATCCGAACCAATTTTTGCCCTTTTTAAGAGGGTTGAAATTGCAGATAGCGAATTTGAAGATACATACGAGTATCTTGATTCGTACTTAACCATAATTTTTTGGAAAAATTTTGAGAAAACACATGTTTAAAAAAAGAAATAGCATGTGTTATATGGATTTCTGCTGATTCGAGGGTGCTGAGCTTGATTATCAACTTACTTTATTGATCGGCCATCCCCATCCCCCCATTTTGACTCCCAAATTGCTAAAAATTTTTTAAAAACAATGTTTTTTTCAAAAATGGGTGCTAGAGGTGCACCCAAGTGTCGAATCCGGAAAATAAGCAAATATTCGAACTCAGCACTCTCAAAACCCCGATAAACGACACGTCACACGTTATTTTTCATTTTTTGAATTTTAACCCCATCAGGGGGCTGATAGGGGGGTTCAGAGGGGTCGGATGAAAAAACTGAGCTCATATTCGAACTCAGCGCCTTCGAATTAGTAGAAATCGATATATTACTTCACGTTTTACATTTTCTTGAATTTTGACCAAAATTGAGGACCCCTGTGCCCCCAGGGGTATTGAGATCCCATCTTGAAAAGTAGTTAGTTGAAAATTACATAAAAAGTTCTCTCCATAGTAATTTTTTCAGATTTTTAAATGGGGGCCCTCATGTTTTGTACTTATTATGATGTTGATCTTTCATCTTAAAAGTTCAACTTTGAACTTTTCGAAATATGATTATCAATTTTGAATCTGCTTTTGATTCTCTACAAAACCGCATGAACAGATTCATCTTGGACATGACCGAACTTGAGATACGCGCCTTCAAAGTTGAGCCATTTCGCAAGAAATCCCAATTACACGAAAATTACAAGGTCCACCCCCCCCCCCGCCTCCTGAAAGATTAGGATCGAAATGATTGAGCGAAATCGGAAGACCCAAGGTCAAAACGGGGTCGAGTTGACATGGAATGAGCCAGGATACTTAATACCAAATTTCAGTCTTTCTCGTTGGTTAGATCAGATTTTCAATTGTTCAGGACGATGATATAATTTTGAAGTTTTGAAAATTCGCTGAAATTCTAGAAATGAGCTTCAGCTCCTGAAATTTTTGATATGATGTTCGTTCAAATCTAGAACTGGGGTTAAACGGTTCAATACAGCAAGTGCTAAAAATATCCTATTCGTCGAATACCTGCCAAATGCACTAACAATAATTCTAATCGTAGTTTTATAATTTTCGTGTTAATCGATACGAGCGATTAGGTACATAGGGAATACTTTCCTGTTGGTCAATTTTGTTTTGATTATGAGAATCTGGGTTCTTATTAAATATAAAATGGACTATAATGTCGTTGTACACATGCTCACTGCACGTGCTTCTATCATAATTTTCCATTTACTTGCCGTTATAGCCACTAGACTAATTAAAAAGTAAATAAAATCTTTCTTGAAAATTCAATACCTATGTAATGTATCTTTAGAAATCATCGTTATCGCATGATTAAAAATCGTTCGATATTCAACCATGGTATTTACGATAAGAGAATCTGCGGATATTTTTTATACTGTTCATTCAACATTCTAACATTCAGTTTCGCCACGCTCAATGTTAAACGTTATGCTGTTAAACGATATAATGTCAAAATCTACAGTTGTATTTTGTTTTGTTTTAATATTGAAATTTGGTAAGTAGGTACAAACTGTCTTACGTTCAAAATCATTATAATTCTAAATACCTACATTGAAGTCAATATGAATCGGTCCGGCTAAAAATCGTTATTTTCTCATTAAGCGGGCACCAGATAGGTGGGGGGGGGTCTCCTTAAAAAAAAATCCTGAATTTACGAGAGAAATTTCAAATCATCAAAATTTTACTCTAGAAAAACGGGAGATATTCTAGTTGCGGGGATCTGTTCTGAAGGAAGGAATTACCAAAATTCAAATCTGGAGGAGGTTACGAAAAAAAAATCAAAATTCTGCTCTGCAGAAGAGCAGCCGTACGAGAGAACTTTTTCTCCACCAAGTATAAATAAGGGCCACCCCAGTGTTCACTGATTAGTGATTACATTTTACATTGAGAATAATTACAACTCCAGATGAAAAGTTTACCTTTTTTCATATAATATCTGTTTCATTAACCGTGCATGTTACATAGGCGGAGATGGGCTGTAACTTTGGGGGGGGGGGGGGCTTGAGCTCCAGTTGAAAAAGAAGAAAAATAAAAATGTTCATTTTCAACCCTCCAAAAAATTTTCTATCCTCACTATTCCGAGATTTTTACTCAACTTTTTTTCAACATGTAGAATCGATGGAAGAAAATATGGTTCATAGCATCATTTTGAGAATGAATTGTGTAAATTCATTGAGCCCGAGCGAAGCGAGGGCGAAAATTTTTGATGAAAAAGGAATCCAAAAGCTAGATTTCTTCATTTTTAAAAATCAAATTTTACTGTCGAAATGGAGGCGAAATCCTCAACCCTTCATTCTTAATAAATATAGGTATTCATTTAAATCTTCATATGCCCGAGCGAAGCGAGGGCTAAGATTTGAAAAATTGTTGATTTTCAGAAAAAAAATAACTTGTTTTTTAATAATTCGTTGTTTGAAAAAATTCCATTTCTTTGTTGTAGAAATTTCGATACGAAATTTAGTTTTGGTATATGGTAAAAATTCGTGCCTTTTTGTTCAAGTTTGCAGAAATTTTTTTCAAAAAGTTGCCAAATTTCGTTGTAAATTGGCTCATTTTTAGAAATTTTCCAATACAAAATGTACCATTTTAAGCGACTTACAAGATTTACAGACTTTTTGAACAAAATTCTTAAAAAGTCAGCAAATTTGCCTATTTACAATAAAATTTTCTCAAAAATGAGACAATTTTTCGACACAAAAACAAAATATCCACCCCATCGTTTTTTACGCTCTAATTACTCTATCTACGAATAACTTTGAAAAAATGTCCCGGAAAACCTCTGAATTGTTTTCCAAAATTTGAGAGAGTAAATTTTTCAAAATTTAGTAGCCCTAGACCTATATTCATAATCTCCAAATCACTAAAATCATTGCTTTTCATTGATGATGTGTCGTATTAGAAAACTTAGATGGTTTGATAGCATTGGGTGTCACCAGTTATCCAACGTGGATATAAATTTAGTAACTTGAAAAAAAAAACAACAGAAAATTCGTCAAATATTGATAGTTTATCCCTTGAAAATTAGGTATTTGCGAATTTTTTTTTGAGTGAAACATAAGCACGAAAATTAATTCAACAAGCCCCCTCCCCCATGCCACCCCTATCTCCGCCTAAGGCATGTTAATAATATTCTTCGTCACCTGTAACTGCAGATGCGCTACCGTCGCAGGACGTTTTCGAATCGAAGGGTGAAGCCGAAGATGGCTACGAAAATGAGTTCAGTACTCCTAATGGTGAAACCGAAGATGACCCCATACGATTAAGTGTCTGCAGAGTTCCTACCCGGAAGAGCAATTTTTTATATCGTTTTAAGAATTTTGTATTGCGCACGAAGTCGACATCAGCCCCGCTATTTGGTAATAATTTATTTCATTCATCTATCCTATATCGTTAGTAAGGGAATACCGGTCAGGGGGAAAGGTGAATCTCGGTATTAAAAAATAAGAATTATACCTATCTAAAAGGTCGATCATTTTCCTGAGGTTAGTGAGGTTATCTAAGTCTGATACAGCAAATTGATAAGGTTAGGTACCTCTACCTAGTATCTGACTAGATTAAATAATAAAAAGGAAACGTGAAATTCCTCTTTCTTAGATGTCTACAAATACTTACTGAAGTTTTCTGAGCGTTCTCTTTCTCAAGAATTCAATATTGAAAACCATCATTATTCGTTTTTTCCTGCCACTTTAAATAGGCAGAGCCATGCCATTTCACTACAGATATTGCTAGGTGGTACTCACAAATCTCGTTAGTCGAAAGTATCGTCCTTGAAAAAGCATTTCAATTAACAATAGTACGACATATGAACATATCGGCTTTTGTAGTACTTTTGTGCGTCGGATCCTCATATTGCACCAACAGCGAGTACAATCTTAATTTAGAAAAATAGTCACTTAAGTATTGATGTTGAAGCCTTTATTATGCATTTATAATTTGAATGCTAAAAAGGCTCTGGTGTGATTTGGGGGTCATTTGGCCCTTGGTGGAACTTTGACAAAATTTTTATGCCATTCGACTTGCCTATGTAGAAGATGATTTTAGAGCGCAAAAACGAATTTTTACCACACCCCCCGGGGGCGGGGGCCTCAAAATACGTGATTTCCACGCTAAAAATTCTATCTCCACGAGTTTTCAACCGATTTTTTTCAAACTTGGCATGTGGGCAGAAGTACTTGAGAGGAGTACCCTGAAATTTTTTCAGATTTTTTCGACCACTACAATGACCTTAAATTTGACCTTGAAAGTTTAAAATCGGCCTGGGGGTACCGTTTTGGCGGGTGGTACAAAGAAAAAATTATTTTCATGTTTTTCACTTTATTTTACACTACTTAGAATTTTTTTCAGATTTTTTCGAGTGGTGGCCTATGCGTGACGTTCAAAAAACCAATAAATCGGTCGTTTTACCTAATACTTGAGAAATACACTTTGAAAAACGACAAACATGTTAATCGCAATTTTATAGCTGGAAAAGCTTCTATATGATGTCCGGAGTCCTTGATAAATTCGCATTGCCCCAGTCCCTTTTGATTTTTGAGAGAGGGGGGTGGACCCCTTATGAATGAAAAAATTGTTTTGCACCGATTTCGCTCAAATTCACGTAAATGATTCTGTAGGTGTAAAAGTACTCCCCAAACAATTTTAGCCCTCCCCCTAGACCTCAGGGGGCTGAGCCATCGCTTCCCGAAGTTGGGCATTTTTGGTTAAAATGACAAAAAATCGAGTTTTTCGACTATAAAACCGCTCCAAAATTCTAATTTTGAAAAACTTGGTATTTTCTGTGCACATTTTGAGGTGACGAATCCGACTAGCCCACCAAATTTTTCATTTGAATGGTTTACACCCCCTTCCCATCACGGCCCGTAATATTTTTTTTACGAAATTCAGCTCGCGATACATCAGGAGGCTAGTGGAAATGTATCTACCTAACTTAAATTTTCAATTAGGTGAATGAAAAATATTCAGATACCAAACTGAAATTTTGGGAAGCAATGGCTAAACCTCTCCCCTAAGTCGCGGGATCCTAAAAATTTTTGAGGAATATTTCTATGTAATTTTTCAAAAAACTACTCAGATTTGAAAAATAATGGCTCAGCCCACTGATGTGTCGGGAGCTGATGTTTGTAAACAAATGTTTTTGTGCCTTAATAAATTGACATGTAAAGTTGACGAAAATCGATGCGAAAAAAAATAATTTTTTGAAACGGGCTCCCCTCACTTTCACCTCCCCCCTCCCAGCAAAAAGAACGAGGGGCAGGTGCGGAGTGTTTTTACCACACACTCGAGACATCATATTGAACATTTTGAATAAAAAAATTTCACTTTCTCGCGAAATGTCAGTTTTGGGTCACCTATGTAACGAAGTCATTTTTTTCTGAAAAACCCACGATCTGTACACTTTCAAACGGGCCGTGATGGGGAGGGGGTGTAAACCATTCAAATGAAAAATTTGGTGGGCTAGTCGGATTGGTCACCTCAAAATGTGCACAGAAAATACCAAGTTTTTCAAAATTAGAATTTTTGAGCGGTTTTATAGTCGAAAAACTCGATTTTTTGTAATTTTAACCAAAAATGCCCAACTTCGGGAAGCGATGGCTCAGCCCCCTGAGGTCTAGGGGGAGGGCTAAAATTGTTTGGGGAGTACTTTTACACCTACAGAATCATTTACGTGAATTTGAGCGAAATCGGTGCAAAACAATTTTTTCATTCTAAAGGGGTCCACCCCCCTTTCTCTCTCAAAAATCAAGACTGGGGCAATGCGAATTTATCAAGGACTCTGGACATCATATAGAAGCTTTTCCAGCTATAAAATTGCGATTAACATGTTTGTCGTTTTTCAAAGTGTATTTCTCAAGTATTAGGTAAAACGACCGATTTATCGGTTTTTTGAACGTCACGCATAGGCCACCACTCGAAAAAATCTGAAAAAAATTCTAAGTAGTGTAAAATAAAGTGAGAAACATGAAAATAATTTTTTCTTTATACCACCCGCCAAAACGGTGCTCCCAGGGCGATTTTTAACTTTCAAGGTCAAATTTAAGGTCATTGTAGTGGTCGAAAAAATCTGAAAAAATTTCAGGGTACTCCCCTCAAGTACCTCTGCCTACCTGCCAAGTTTGAAAAAAATCGGTTGAAAACTCGCGGAGATAGAATTTTTAGCGTGAAAATCACGTATTTTGAGGCCCCCGCCCCCGGGGGGTGTGGTAAAAATTCGTTTTTGCGCTCTAAAATCATCTTCTACATAGGCAAGTCGAATGGCATAAAAATTTTGTCAAAGTTCCACCAAGGGCCAAATGACCCCAGAGCCTTTGGGTATGCCTTTGTAACAGATGCAGCAATAAATAAACCTAATTCTGCGGAGATAGTTATTGCAAATGCTAATTCACTCTCACCTGAGCTCCGTTCCGTCTATGTTGCTGATTATTATAAATATCGACTGAAGGAGAAGAAATATCGACTGAAGGAGAAGAAATATCGACTGAAGGAGAAGGATGATGTAATCGCGAAGATGGATGAAGTAATCGCGAAGATGGATGAAACGATGGTGAGTTGGAAAATTCTCAAAATATGTAAGGTCATTTGGTCATTTGGGGTATAAGTCGCGCTGTGATCACCAAATGCATGTTGCGAGCTGGAGTTGACGACAATAAAAATTTTGAATAATTTGATTTTCACGAATTTCAAGCATTCAAGAAAAAATAGAAGGAAATAAAAAAGTTATTGTCTGATGCATTAATTCAGTTCTACGGATATCCAAAAATGATAAAATTCAGTTTTTATGGTTCATGAAGCTGTAAAAATTAATTTTCTGCAGCATTAACTAATACCCATCGAATTTTTGCAAGTGTGGGTAATTGTGAACACTTGTTTTTAAATGGGAATCAGAGATTTAATGGTGTAGGTAGTTTAGTAGGTAAATTGAGTAGGTAAAAATGACGATTTTTGTTAAGGAATTACGAGGAATTGAATGAACGGATTTATTTCATTTTTGGATATGTTATTCAAAAAGGTTATAGTAGTTAGTGTGCTATCTAGTTATTTTTCGAAAAGTTGCGTATCTAACTTCATTATCTTACACTGAAGTTAGCAAATTTACGTCATTTTCACTCGAACATCATGCAGTTGGAAAAACATATTTCAAAAAAAGGACTAGATAGCGTACTTTATAATGATCTTACAAAGCTATGTACAAAATTTGAAACTAATTTATTCAGTATTAACAGAGTAATTCCAAAATAAAAAAATCAGAATTTTGATAGTCTATGAGAGAACATCCATGATGGACAATAATTTTTCAAGTTTGCATTGCTCAATATCGATCAATTCATCAATTTCAAATCGCTTTATTCGTGAAGTTATTCGCAGGTTTTTTTGACATTTACTTAATATTAAATTTTTGTTTTGTTTTAACAAAACTAACAAAAGTGAGCTATAGATGTTTGAAATTCAATTTATTCCGAAAAAATTTGGCCAATTATTGCAGTTTTAATATTTTTTAGCTAATAAACGACATGGTTGTTTATTGAAATAACGAGGTCGCAAATTTAACTAAAATCTGCAACCATTTGTATTTGTCAGTGTGTATTCTAAAAATTTTTTGGAGCTGCCCAAATTGGAAAATTGATGTTTTTACCATTTTTTTCTATCCAGTTACTCTCACCTCTCCCGGCACAAAAATATACAATCCAATTTCAACTTTCTGTTCGATGTGAAAACCATCAGTAATAGGTACCTACTTGAAAATTATGAGGGTAAGAATCTGGGACGAAACTTGGGCAAAAATCTCGATGGTGAAAATGAAAAATTTGCCGACTAATATCAGTAAAAAGGAGACATTTTCTGACTCAAATTAAATGGAAATTTTCTGATCAGTCGTATTGAACTTGAAAAAATTCCATTCGAGAATGCCATCAAATCCCCTGATAAAGAAAAAGGACAAATTTTTTCCGTTTCAAACCAATTTTTCGAAAAATTTACAATAGGGTTGGTGCCAAAAATTTAGATTTGGCTGAAATTAATATATGTTATAAAATACGCGATTATAACTTCAACGGAACAAACCGCATCCAAATTGGTCCATCAGGATCGAAGAAATTGACCATTGAATTCCGCAGATTAAGCGGGTCGCGAAAAAGAATCGCAACGCGGGTTACGTTGTTGTGACGTCAGTTCCTCGGATTCAAACGGGAACGAAACAGCCGTCGCGTCGCGTGGCGTAAATTGTATTGTGATTTTTCGATAATTTAATGATTAATCGTAATTTTTTTCATTGATTTTTCAATGTGTATTTGATAATTCATTTTATCAACGATTAAGGACGTAAAAATATTCTAGTTTGAGTTATTTATAGCTATACAAGAGTCAAAATAATCCCAATAAACTAACGTTCAAAAAAATTAAGTTGAGAAAATTGGAAGAAAAAATCCAAGGTTTGAAAATTACTTCTGAAAAAATTTGATTTCAGAAAATTATAAGAAAAAAATTCAAGTTGAGAAAATTGAAAAAAAAAACAAATTTGAGTTGGGAAAATTGAAAATAATTTGAGTTGAGAAAATTGTAAGAAAAAAATTCGAGTTGAGAAAATTGAAAGAAACAAATTTGAGTTGAAAAAATTAGAAGAAAAAAAATGATTTGAGAAAATTGAAAGAAAAAATCTGAGTTGAGAAAATTACTTATTTCTAAAAAAATTGAATTGATGAAATTATGTTCAAAAAAATTTGAGTTGAGAAAATTACGTCTAAACAAATTTGATTTGAGAAAATTATCAAGAAAAAATTTGAGTTGAGAAAATTGAAAAAAAACAAATTTGAGTTGGGAAAATTGAAAGAAAAAAATTTAAGTTGAGAAAATTGGAAGAAAAAAGTCCAAGGTTTGAAAATTACTTCTGAAAAAATTTGATTTGAGAAAATTATAAGAAAAAAATTCAAGTTGAGAAAATTGAAAAAAAAAACAAATTTGAGTTGGGAAAATTGAAAAAAAAATTGATTTGAGAAAATTATAAGAAAGAAATTCGAGTTGAGAAAATTGAAAAAAACAAATTTGAGTTGAGATAATTGGAAGAAAAAATCTGAGTTTGAAAAATTACGTGTGAAAAAATTATAAGAATTTGAAGAAAAAAATTTGAGTTGAGAAAATTATAAAAAAAAATTCGAGTTGAGAAACTTGAAATAAATAAATTTGAGTTGAGAAAATTAGAAGAAATAATTGATAATTTACTTTACCACATCATGGAAAAAAACTTGTAAAAAAAAATTCAGCAAAATCGAGAAAGTCAACTTCGAAATCAACGAAAAATTGAAATTGCGCGTTGAAATCCGTTATGTTCACGGCGCCAATACGAGGAACTGACGTCACAGGGCATATTTTCGTTGAGGCGGTCATTTTTCGAACGAGTTCAAAAATTGGAACTTAAAAAATTGTTTTCTCGAGTTCTACTCAACCGATTTGAGTGCGGTTTGTTTCGTTGACTTTATAATTGTGTATTCTATAACATATTTCAATTTCAGCCAAATCTAAATTTTTGGCACCAACCCTATTACCCCAACTGACCTTACGTAATAATACTTACTTTTCATTACATTCATGTTCACACTTTTTCATAATTTCTCAGGTGGTCTATATATTCATGCTCACTACGTGCGTAATAAGAGAGCAATTCAATACAGCTTACAGCGATTCTGTGCGGAAATTTAATACTTCTCAGCTACCTGCTGAGTCGTGTTCTACAAAAGCAATCAAAGCTCCCCCTGAAGAAGTACGCCATCAAATATATGATAAATCCGTTGAGAAATGGTTAATTGGTGCATATCAGAAATGGTTACCCTTTGTCGCATACGACCAAAGTTCATTAGCTAAATGCTTTCGGGAAAAGTTGAATGAAAAAAGCTATACCTATAATCAGATGGCGTGGTCTGGTCCCAAGGTGTGGAAATTTTATAACAGGTATAGTCATCCAAATGATTCGCCTGCGGTTGTGGCATTCGAAAAATATTTAATGATCAGAAAAATGGCGATGGCCAACAAAGACGACATCACAGGTATCGAAACTCCAGCAGAATTCAAGATTTATTTATCAATCAAATTCCACCGTAAAACATTTTTGGACATTTTAGAAGAGAGAAACTCGTGGTTTATAACAATAGAAGATTGCCATATGATAAATATCCTCAGAGCGTGCATCAACCGACCAGAATTTGAATGTCGACCATTGAAGAATTTAACAGAATTGGTCATACCTCTTTTCCATAAAGGAGAAGGGGAGTTAGTAAGGGATCCAAACTGTCATGTGTATATATAGTCTAGGCGAATACGGACATGACAACGAATCTACCTTTACTCTTGCTAAACACGTTCGTCGACTCGTCGTTTTATACAGCGACACCTATTTGTCTATAGTTTTTACAATTTTAAATTGAATTTTAATGAATAGAAACCCCATTTTGAGGTGAAGATGTGACCCATTGTATTGTAGTGGAGTTATAAATCAATCAAGCCAATTTTTTATGGTCTATTTTTCCGCAAAGGTTTTTTACACAATAGGAATGTATTTTATTCTAGTCATATACCTACTGTCCTTTGTAATTTTTTCTATTCTTTTTTTGGAATTTTGAAGGTTATAAAATTTAGGCGGCTGCAAAGTCTTTGAAGAATTTCATCAGTATATTTATCGCATTGAATTTTTTACACAAAAGGAATTTGGAATTTGTCAAACACGTTTTTCAGGGCTTTCCTTTTAATACTACATACTTACTTTTGGTACCTACACATTTTGACAGCTTTGTTAACAGTACAGACATTTTAGCTAAAATAAGGCCCTAACCCCCAAAAAATTAGCAGGAAGGGAAAGTTTCGTATATAAGCTCAGTAAAGTATGTATTTTAATATTCCCGAACTTCCCTAAAATCGGTGAATATTTCGACCCCCTTTTGGGGGGTGAGGGGGTTCAAATTTTCGTTTTTCGTCGATAACTTTCGAAATTATGCACTAATGAAAAAATAGTTGAAACAAAAATTGTAGAGAATAAAAAAAGGAACAATTTTGTTATTTACAATTTTTTCCTAGGACCTCATGAGAGGGAGCTAGATAGGGTCTTTAGAAAAAAATCAATTTTGAAAATTTCCCATTACCAGAAAAAATCACCAAAACTCGGGTTAATCGTTTTTTAGGAGCTGTTCTTTTGCACAGTACATCTTATAACTATGTAGAATAAGAAAAATGTGTAACCGACCCCTGATCTCAAAGTGGGGGGGGGTGGACCCTCCGAAGAAAAAGTCGCATTTTCCCCCAAGCGTAGCTCAGCTGCAGTGCAAAATTCGAAAAATTGGTTCAAACAAACGTTGTAGAGCATTAAAAGACGAACATTTTACTTGTTTTACTTTTTTTCTACGTGGTCTTGGAGGCGAGCTATTGCGAAAAGAAAAAAAATCGGCGTTTGAAAATTTTTCATTACCTCAATGTAGTAACCATGGGTAAGCCTGGTAAATTTAAAATCTAGCAAACCAATGGTCGAACAGGGGGTGTTTTGAGGTTTTCGTGGACACGGAACCGATTTTTATAATAATTTTGACCCCGGGACCTAAATTGGGTCCCAAAATGAGAGCTTTTTGAGTTGATGAAAAATTTTCCAACGCCGCGCTGCTTTTTTTCTTTTTGCAATAGACCGCCTCCAAGACCACGTAGAAAAAAAGTAAAAAAAGTAAAATGTTCGTCTTTTAATGCTCTACAACGTTTGTTTGAACCAATTTTTCGAATTTTGCACTGCAGCTGAGCTACGCTTGGGGGAAAATGCGACTTTTTCTTCGGAGGGTTCACCCCCCCCCCACTTTGAGATCAGGGGTCGGTTACACATTTTTCTTACTTTACATAGTAATAAGATGTACTATGCAAAAGAACCGCTCCTAAAAGTCGATTAACCCGATTTTTGGTGATTTTTTCTGGTAATGGGAAATTTTCAAAATTTATTTTTTTCTAAAGACCCTAGCTCCCTCCAATCGGTTCCTAGGAAAAAACTGCAAATAACAAAATTGTTCGTTTTTTTATTCTCTACAATTTTTGTTTCAACTATTTTTTCGTAAATACGTAATTTTGAAAGTTATAGCCAAAAAACGAAAATTTGAACCCTCTCACCCCCCCCCAAAAAGGGGTCAAAATATTCACCGATTTTAGGGAAGTTCGGGAATATTAAAATACATACTTTACTGAGCTTATATTCAAAACTTCCCCTTCCTGCTAATTTTTTTTTGGGTCAAAACCTAAAATGTCTGTACTATAAATACAGTTCATTTAGGTTGTCAGTTTTCCTACAATCTTCGGTATTTTAAATTGATGATTCAACGAGAATTGAAATCTGCTCATCCTGTACAAAAAGTTATGATTTACCAATTTTTTTCGAAAAAATCGAATATTGTATGAAAATAATTGATTGAGAAAAGTTTTTCTTCAAAATGGGTCCGGCCCACCTCGACCCGCTCATGTCTCTACCTTTGCAAGCAACTAGTTCAATTTACACATTAAATTCGGTCTCCTATTCATCAATATTTGCACTTATCTGCGAACAATACATCTACGAGTATTTTTCAAACGAAAACTTTCACATATAGTAGGTACATATATACGAGCTTCAGCATAGCGAGAAAGACTTAACGTTTAACGTGTGCCATTTTTTCCTTTCTCGTTTTCTTTTTTTTTCCCCAGTCGTCGACGGCTTTTACATGTGCGGCAGTAAAACAAACTCGGCGTAAAATAAATAAAATAAACCATAATGTGTTGGGAAAATGATAAGCCTACTCGATTCAACAGTTAAGTAGTTAAATTTCGTTGGTAAGTTTGGCGGTAGCGAGGCGACGCGAAACGAATTTTCGTATGTACCTATGTTTCAACTTTTACGTCGTCGGCAAAAAAGTTTCCAGCTTTTTGGGACGATAAAGCGAAAAAAGATTTGTTTAATTTCGCGAAAATTTTTTCATTTAAAAATAAAACCCTCGTAGCCAAGTAAGTACTTTAGCCGGTGACGTTTTGTAGAAATTTCCATCCAGCTAGTTGAAAATATTAGGTACCTTAGATGTAGCTGTAGGGTGCAGGACGGACGCGGACGTCGCAAAAGGATGGGTACATTATCTACTTACTTATAGTCATTGTTAAGAATTTTACCTGGTTGAAGGGATCCGCGATGGGAGGGCAGGAGGTAATGAGAAACAACGACGCAAAACGACGTGCATTATATAAAAATTTTTCATTATTTTTTCCCTTTACCCGATCACGTTTCTGTTTAACGAGCATCTTACAATTTCGTACGTTTATAATTTTTTTCAGCTAAACGTACCGAAATATAGGTTTAGAATAAGTTTCGAAGTGTTATTATACCGAGTCACCGAACTGCGAGAGTAACCTCTTTTTACACGTTGCTCGTAATTAAGAATAAAAAAATACCAATCCCGAGAATAACGAAACTTTGAAAGATTAAATCGCACAAAATGCAACTGATTATTTCTCGTCGCTCTAATGGATTTTTTGTATCTGTTTACTTGGTGCACGAATCGGTGTCATGCATTTGCTCACAGCACCGAACAACTTTTCTTCTGCGGGAGAAATTACTTCTCGGTGGTAATTTTTCAACTTTTTTCATTAACGTTTGAATTCGTTGCCGAATGGAAGAATTGCAATAATTATCCGACTAACCGGAGCACTGCATCGGGAATTTTACCGAGAGAACCAAATGAACCAGCTGAGCTCGAAATAATTTTGCAACGGTGGTGCAATTATCGTCTTCGCTGAGCGATTTAAAAATGATGAGATTATACGATTCGATGGTTCAGACCGATTTTCGAGAGATGCCCGGGAAAAGAGTAGGTATGTTCATAAAGAAATGGAATAAAGTATCTGAAAATCGCCAAGTTTGGGATGATTTTCAACCAAGTCAACTTGACATAATCAGAATAAAAATCGATGTTCATTAACAACTTTTTACAAATTTTAAATAAAATTCTTAAATAATCAATGACTGATTCTAAGTTAATGTTTTTGTACTTTTTGGAAAGCTGAAAGTTCTAAAAAACAAAAAATGAAAAAAATTCGAGTGTACGAATGCTACAAACTTATTCGAAATACCTATAATTTCTTTCGGAGTAATTTTTTTTCATTTTTCTACCGTCTACTAGAAATGAAATTTTCAGATTGGTGCGGGAGAGAAAAGAAAGGTAAGTGAAAAATTTTGAAAATGTAATTTCACTCCTCCTGCCGGGTTCATTAAATACTTACATCATTTTCCTCCCAGTCATTTTTTTAATTTTTTATCTCCTCTTTCAGAAGGAGATTTTCAGGTCGGGGTGGAGAAAAAAGAAAGAAAAGTGGAAAAAATTTCAAAATGTCATTCTACCCCTCTCAAGTCTATAAACGCTTCAAAAAGAAGGACGTTGAAAAATTGAATTCTTAAAGATGGGTACCTTAAAAATTTTCTGACGTTATATTGATTCTCTAAAATCGAATACTACCGCACGACGCACGTCGATAAAACCTGGAACATTCGGAGCCCAAAAATTTTTAATTTTCCACTTGGTCAACCCTAGACAATATTTACACTACGTTACGGTTCCTTTTTAAAGTAAATTCTTATAACTGCATTAAAAGCACTAATGTCATTTTCAACTTTACCCCCTCCTCTCTTCTTAATTCCATGAACCCAATTCTTTACTCCATCATTTTCTCACATTCCCTCTCAATCCGAATTTTAAATTGTGAAAGATAATACTCTCGGATTTGAATAATTGAATGGTACCTCTCCCAATAAGTAGGTACCAAGATTCAAGAACCAGTAATTACCATGCATCAAAATCAACCTTCTGCCTTCACTCTGTCCTCTTTCTAGCTATACAGGGGTCGAGGAAGTCGTCCTGGGGATTTTCGATCATTTTCCCATCTTCGACACTTCCCTTCTTTTCGTTCTTGTCAGGGCTGGTAAGTCAGCCTTAAGCTTTAAGCTTTAAGCCGTTAAGCCAATGATTTCTTCAAAAATAAGCCTATAAGCTTTATTTTTAAAATTTTAAGTTTTAAGTTTAAGTTTAGGTTTTATTTTTTTTTTAGCTTAAAACTTAAAATTGTTTGCTCCATCTTTCCATTTTCATTCAATTTTTTCAATTCTTTTTGAACTGTTAACTTTTTTCATCTCTTCCGAACCTTGAAATTTTTCAAATTGAAATTATTCATAAATTGTTCTTTAAAAAATTTTCTAAATTTTTTTCCAACATAAAATTATTTCAAATTTTAGAATTTTACTCATTTTTTTCTCACCTTGAAATTAATCTTTTTTTTTCAAACTCAAATTATTTTCAGTCCTGAAATTTTTCTTGAAAAATTTTTAATACTTACATTCTTGAAATTTTTTCAATCTGAAATTTCCTTAGATATTAATCAACTTGTTTTCCAATCGCTTTTCAACTCAAAATTTATTCCATTTTACAATTTGTTGGCATTTTTTATAAATCTGATTTTTTCACATAGGTACCTACTGTCATTTTTTCATTCTACAAAAAAATTTCAACAAATGAAAAACAATTTCATGATGTGACTATTGTAGGTGTGCAACAGGAGACATTATTTTACATAATACCTATACTTTTGAATTCCAGAACCCAGAGTATGAAAAAATATTAGGATTGGATACAAAAATTGGTTTGAAAAAATTTTGAGAAAAAATTGGAGTTGAAAAAATTTCAAGATAAGAAATCGAGTTTGAAAAAGTTTCAGAATTCGGAAGCAATTTTGGGTTTAAAAATATTTTAGGGGAAAAATTTGGTTTGAAAACATTTCGAGAATAAAATTTAGCAGCTTGAAAAAATTTATAGAAAAAAACATGAATTTCTTTGTTTTCTTAGTTTTTAATTCAAATACAATCCATTTTTTGATCACAATAAAAAAGTGAAAAATCGATCTCGTTTCGAACTTCTCTCACCAGAACTCCCATCCCCTCCCCCACACGGGAAAAATTATAAAAAATTAATTTAAGCTTTAAGCCTTAGGCTTTAAGCTGTAAGCCAATGATTTTTGGCCGTTCAGCTTCAAAATTAAGTTTAAGCTTTAAAAAATTTGGCTTTAGCTTTAAGCCTAAGTTTAAGTTTTATTTTTAAAAATTCATTTCGAGTTTTAAGCTTAAGTTTAAGTTTTATTGATTGGTTTACCAGCCCTGGTTCTTATGTGTACTCTTCATCAAACCACAGCTCAGAAGTACCAAACTTCCACCCCTAAACCACCCTCAATCTCACCGACCCCTAAATTACTATTTCCGGAATTAATTCGCAGTTTTTGTTGAAAAATTAAAATTCGAGTTCGAAATATTTTTAAAACTGACTCTTTTTTGGGAGCCAGAAAAATCTGTTAAAATTGTATTTCAAATTGAAAAAAAATTCAGGAAAATCTATCTCAGTCGAAAACTTTCAATCCCTCCTTTTTTCCCGATTCATTTCCGTCCATCTTTATTATTGAAAAACGATACATCGAAATTTGCATACGAGAAAAAAAAATCATTGAAAATAGGCGAATCAAGGGAGTTAAAAGATATGGAATTCGAATTACCTACGATAGTTCGAATTCGTAGCCCCTCTGGGGATTTAAAATGAAAAGACAAAACATTCGGAACAAACTGCGAGTTTATTCGTTAATCCAAAAAAAAATTATATAATTCAAAATATTAACATACACAAAAATAAACAAATATACAGTATAATACACGATAGATAAATTAGTTTTAAAAAAAGTACGTACTTCACAGTAGAATGCCTGTGACTTTACAATCGAAACAGTTGACGAGTAATTACGAGGAAAAGGGAAAATGTACAAATTAATAAACGAGATTTGGTCACTAGAAGATTTCTTCAACTCCGCACACGCAAGGTACTTAAATTTCTTTATACACAAGTACAAGTATTCATAATGCAAGAAAATATGGACATAGACATACAGTACACGTAATTAGTAGGTAAATAAATATTCAATCGCAATACTACTGAAAAATATTCAAATACATATGATATGAAATTTTCTTTAAATGGTAAGTATCGCGTATGTAGAATTCTATTTCCCTAGGTTTACAAAACGAGTGGTCGTACAGAAGTAAAGATCAGATTTTCAAAAAACCACGTCGAATAAGAGTCAAGTTCTACGTACACACAAACACAGATATATAGAGGTACATAAAGAAACAAGCGATATTTTTCTCAGTAAGTACGATAAAAAAAAACACTCGATAGAATTTCGTAAATATTACAAACGAATCATTAACGCAATATTTTTATTGTCATTTATGAATGATTTCCCAATGTCGTAATAACCTGGCAAAAAATTATAGAAATTATTAAACAGACGAATTCGAAAAGTAGGTAATAGTGTAACTAAAGTGTATGCGAATTAGGTGTTTTGCAAACATCTTCCCAATTTTTTCATCTAGTTTCCTAAGTATCAATTTACGGATGTAATTTCGTTGCACTCTATTTGAAAATTTTCGCATTTATTTGATATTTGTGCCCGTCTCCCAATTCCATTTCATCAAAACGTACAGATGCCGCAACAGGGGTGCGGTGAGGGTATATATTCTTGATGAGCAACGTGTGATATCTATGGAAGGGATGAATAAATTTTTTTGAATTTTTACAGATTATACGGCTTGACGGGTAGTATGTAGGATCATTTTTTGAAAAATTTCGTTTCACACTTTCCCAATTTTTTTTCATGTTGAAATTTTCAAAGAAAATTTGGGGTTTCTCGTCTACAATTTTTTTTTATTGATTTTGTCAAGTCGTCAGGCATAGTATATACTTTTTCTGATGCCAAAATTAGGTGCAATATGCTCAAAAAAATCAAACCAAAAAATAAGCAAGTATTCTTCACTACCTTTTCATAGGTAATTAACATGGGAGGTATCCCAACTTGGAGTGAAATTTTGAGCGAAAACAAAAATACATCAAAAGTACATCATAAAAGAACCCTATATTCAAAATTTAAGACACTGAAGTGCATTTCTCGAATTTAAACGAATTTTTGAAATTTCAAAATTACCTCATCGCTCTGGAAAATATGAAAATTTGATCTCATCAATGAAAAAAGGTGAAATTTGGTATACCTATACGCTATTTTTCGCTTCCTGAATCGATTGAAAGCGGTTTCGAGACGTTTCGGAGTCCCCAGAAAATTTTGGAATTTTCCAATGCTGGAGTAAAGCCTATAAAAATAGTTCGTATGAACTTCGGTACCTTTAATCGCGGATTACCCATATTGGTGACCTATTTGATCGATTAAAGCACAATTTTCTGAAATCCGTAATTTTGAGTTGAAAAAATTATTTTTGGCTGAAAAATAAATTTCAACTCGGTGTTACGAATTTTAGAAAATTGTGCTTTAATCGAACAAATATGCCACTAATACAGGATTCCCAACCATTTTCCCAAATCCAGAATCCCGAATACTTAAAGGCAGCTTGTATTGAAAATGAGCAGAAATGTTTGCCGAAGTTTTAAATTTCAGGGGTGAAAATCGACTTCTTGAAAATGTTTATAATTTTTGTAATTTTTTTTGTAGCATTGACTGCAGAGTTCAGGGACGAAACTTGGGCAGAAATCTCAGGAAGAGGGGGAGGAGAGGGGAGGGAAAACCAAAATTCAGTCGACTCATATTTTTAAAAAGAAAAGAATTTTCCAACCAATCGTACTGAAATCAAAAAACAAATAATCGTGATTTTTCGTGCTACTTTTTTATATCACCCCCCCCCCCCCAAAAAAAAAAACTATATTCCTTTATGACTTATTCTTTTTTAAAAAATTGGAGACATTTTGAAAATTTCATTCAAGATCGCCATATTTGGATACTTCAAAACTTTTTTCACCACCTGACCTGCATACTACGATGGGCCGAAAAACCAAAATTTTTGATTTTTGAAAAGTTACCCCGTCAAAAGTAGTTGACTGGATAAACTAGAAAAATAAAATTAAAAATGTCAAAATCGATTCATATCTTCCGATCGCGCAAGACCCTTCAATTCTTCAGAAATTGTCAAAAATTCAACATTTTCAGAAATTTTAAAAAGTTTCAAAAAAAATCAAAATTGATGCAAATTAATTTTAGAGCTTCTGTAATGACTATCTAGACCAAAAAGCACTTTTTTTTGAAAAAATCAGTGGTTTATAACTTTTTTCAATTTTTTTCAGAGGTGAACAAAAATATGAAAAATTTAAAAAGTATATAAAACATGGATTTTTTTCAAAAAAGTTGTGCTTTTTCCTTCAAATAGACCCTAAATAAACCTTGAAATTGATTTTAATAAATTTTGAGTTTTTTTTAAACGTTTTAAAATTTCTGAAAATATTGAATTTTTGATAATTTCCGAAGAATTGAAAGCTCTTGCGCGATCGAAAAATATGAATCGATTTTGAAATTTTTTATTTTATTTTCTAGTCTATCCAGCCAAGTACTTTTGGCGAGGGTAACTTTTCAAAAATCAAAAATTTTTGTTTTTCGGCTCACCCTACCGTATACAGCGTTTAGTACGATCTAAGTTCGAAAAATGGTTCCGCTTTATGTAAATGGTAAAAGTTGATAAAAAAATTAAAATTGTTATTCGGAAACAAAAGCATACGGGAAAACAACCACTCGGGAAAATGGTAAGAAACGCTAATACAGGTAAGGTTTTGAATTTTTTGTGCCCCCTCTCCATATAAAAAATATACGAAAGTTTGTAAAAAAAAATGAGAGAATTGGTGAAAATGGGAGGGGGAGGTACTCATCGCTGACTCAAGGGGATCACCGCACCCCTGTGCCTAAGATCATTATAAAATAAGCTATTCTGCTACTACTCAAATCGATTGAATTATCCCCCCCCCCCAGATTAATTGGTTTCGCCTGTCTCCAGTGTATCTGATGGAAAATGGTTCATAGTAGGTATCTATTCTCATCAGTTGTGCGATTATGTTGGAAATACTTTGATACCAAGCACGAGAAGTAATTTCTACACATCTATTTGACATTTTGGAAACTTCCACAAGATACGAGTATAAGTACGACATTAGACTAATGACATAATTAGGCCATTTGCATCCCATTTTACCTGTTGGACGTTTCGATGATACATATTCGAGTAATCAAACTATACTTATTCAGTATCTTCGCATTGACCTAATACGTTTTTTATGTTGGAAACAATTTAGCCGAGTGAAATAGCGGTCGTAATGTGTAGGTCGCGAAATATCCGTTCCATAAAATCGTCATAATTTTTAACTCAACTCCAGGTTCGAGCGAACAGTTTCTATCAAGGTGTATGGGAGAGGAGGGGTCAGGAACACCCCATTTTATATATCACCTACGTGAAATAGTGTTCCATGCCAAATCACGTATTAGCCTAATAACGAGAAAGCACGAATTTAACAAACAAATCATAATAGCCCATAGGTACGTTGGTGTGGGTACCAATAAATAAGTACCGGAGCAGCAACAAACGGGCACTCGGAAAATTCGTAAAAATAAAACATTTGGTCCCAATAATTTTTCTCGTCAAATTGACGCCCGAGAAACTGCAGAAAAAATTTCAAACGCATTTAGAACTTGGAAAACGATCGCAAAAGTGGGCTCTGGGGCATTACGGTGCAAAACAGAAAAATATACGAATTGGTAAATTTAGAAGATAATCGCGGGTATTCAGAAGCTATGAAAATTTTCCAAACCTACTACCGTACATTTTATCGATTATTAACCTATATAATCAGATATAGGCCTACATATCTAATACCAGACCGATAAAAACCCACCCAAACACTTTGGTCACCAATTTGCACGTGGAAAATCCCCTCGTCGTCAGCACCACTTGGAAAAACTATCGCGATTAATACTTTCTAATTTAAATCAACTTGTGGGTAAGTTGAAGCGAAACTCTTCACACGCGAATTCAGCGCCAAAACGTCATTCGGATGATTTACGTTGGCGATAATTCAGCCAACGACACGCGTGTGTTCTCAACAGGCCGACTATAGATTTTCCATCCAACTGCTCGACAAAGTGCACCTTCCAATTTAAACCTTTTCGCCCACGAAAATTATTCCGAAGATTCTTATTCGCGATGATTTATATAAGCGAGTATATCTAATCGTCGTCGTTCGAATTTGCGATTTAGCGACAACTCTTTTCAGAAAATTCCCTCCCAAATTTAAACGTACCTACGTATATGTTTAATTTTGAAATTCTTTAGAGTGCAACTTTTTTTTACATCTTTTCAACAAGAAAATGTAATTTAGATATGTACAAGCACGAGGGAAAACAAAACAGGGGAAATAGAAAAAAAAATTAGAACGAAATGATTAAATGGTAGAAAAATCTATGTATAAATACAAACACATCCAAAACGAATAATTATCATAGGAACACTATTGAAAAATCGTACATCGTGCGCAGGTACAAATTTTCGATTGCCTTAGGTCAACGAGACAAAAACGAAACGAAACGAAAAAAAGTAAGAAAACACATACCGAGGACAGCTTGAATTTAGCCTAATAATGGTAACGTAGAATGTAAGTAATAATACATAGAATACGCCAGAGCTTACACGATAAGAATAGGTACAAGGTACATAGGTAGTAGGTACAATAGTATAGGTATAGAGTGACTGAAATGTATTGTGGTAACTATGACAGTAATGTAGGTAAATAATTTCATAAAGAATTTTATCCACTATGCAATGATGTCATTTTTTTTCTAGCTAAATGACGGGTTTCGTGCAAGTATTTTCCAATTAGTAGATATACATGTACGTGAGCTTTTCAACGAAAGGGTATGTAGCCTGGTTTGGAGTGAAAACGCAGGCAGGGGGAAATCCTACAATTTTAATTTAATTTTTTCAAAAGGTTTTATATCTTGAGGCAGTGACGTATAAAAAGTACTGTACGTGAGAAGGGATCACATATATGTATCTATCTAATAACACGAATAATATGAACAATTAAATATATCCGTTGGAAAATTGGTGAAAAATACCGATCGACGTCAATTTTAGATATCGTCCTTTCTGAGTTAATATCGGTGCAAAGGATTGATTTTGACATTTTTTCTGAACTCAAATTGCAGACTAGAATAGAAAGAGGATATACTTATGTTCGTTAGTTGG
Source organism: Pseudococcus viburni (assembly GCA_033439095.1). Classification (NCBI taxonomy): domain Eukaryota; kingdom Metazoa; phylum Arthropoda; class Insecta; order Hemiptera; family Pseudococcidae; genus Pseudococcus; species Pseudococcus viburni. The sequence continues at coordinate 41,968 of JAVBJF010000509.1, forward strand.
ATTCTGTCAGTTTTAAGGTAAGAATCATAAGCGCACCTAGAAATTATTTAAGGGAGGGGCTGAGAATTTGATAAAAAATGGGAGGGGTCAAATTTTAATGAAAAAATTGAGTAATCTGTTATTTCAGTGGCGCTGGCGTAGTCAGGGTAGTTTCAGTAGGTTGATAATGCATAAACAGATTTGAGCAAAGAAAAATTAAAAAAATTGTGGAATTTTTGGAACAAATAATCATTAGGTACACTGTTTAAATCTGAATTAGTAAATTTACCTTTTTGAATCAGTGGAATGAATTTAACTGAAAATCAGTGATTTTTCGCTGATCTTCCAGTCGAAATTACTGAATTTTTCTGACAAATTGGGAATTGAATAAGAAATCAGTGATTTTTGACTGAAAAATATCGGTGAAAAATCATGAATTTTCAATGAAAATCATTTCACTTGATTCTCAAAGGCAGATTTTCACCAAAGACTGATTCAGATTCTAAAGAGTTATATAATTATTATTCAATAAGTAGCGAAAATTTAAAAAAAATCATGATTGAAGAGCAAAAAAATGCACTTCTTTTTAGAATTTTTCTTATAAAAAATCTCCTTTCGTAGCTTAAGGAGGGGGCTCAAGTCCCCTGAGCCCTCCCCTTGGGTGCGCTTATGGTAAGAATATTTTCAAGGCAGAACTGCCGCGAAGGTAGGTAGGTTTCTTTGGAGGTAATTTATATAATTGTCGATTGTGAGAGGAGGAATTTCAAATAAATAAATATTTCCCTACCTAAGTACATGAAATATCAAAAATGAAAGTTACGATGGATCTTAATGATAAAATATGGACCGGATTTCATCAACTGTTTTTTTTTTCTGTTTATATGATTATGTCAATCTCTGGAACAAAAATCCACCCTCCAGGGCTGTTCAAAAAAATCATTCATTATTACAACTTTGCTTCGTCTATGATGTTTTCAGCTATTTTGAAAAAAAAATCTGATAAATTTTAAAAAGAAACCCGGAAACTTCCTCCCTCCATTATTAGAACGACTTCGAAATTTTTTCTAAAGGGTATAGCCGGGTAAGAGGTGAATTTGGCCCTGGCTTCGATTTCCGATCTAACTCCGCCAAATCATACCCCTTGATGTAAAAAAATCTGGAAAAATTTTTGACTCCCCCCCACCACCCCTTTCGGAGTTATGGCCATTTTATTGCAATATTTTCAAGAATTTTTCATTTCAACGGAAGTGAAGAAAATTTTCTGTTCTTTGGCAAAAAGTTACATCTCGTAGAGGTGTATTTACGATAATTTTTTCAACAATTTTGGCGCACTTCTTCACGTTTTTTCGGCTATTTGAAGTTTTAAATCGTAAAAAACATCATATAAGCGAAGAGCGACGACTTTTTGAAATTATCCGTAAAACGTGTTTTTTAACGTAGATTCACTTCACGTATTCAGTTTTGGCGATTTCGATGCAGCAAGGGCCGAAAATTGCGAAAAACCGTACAGAAATGTTATTTTAGCAGATTTTTCAAATTTTGAGCGTTTTCTATGGAAATAAATGGCGAAATGAAGAAACTAATGTCGGATTCGTGTTTAGCGGGTCAAAATACCCCGATAAACACCCTTTTCGCGATCATTTTACTTGAATCCTCGAAATTCGCCATTTTTGTCATGAAAAATCAGTGGAAAAGTTGAATTTTGAGACTTTAAGCAAAACGATTCCGAAATGGGTGCTTATCAGAGTATTTTGACCCGCTAAACACGAATCCGACGTTAGTTTTATTTTAAAACACGTTTTAGGGATATTTTCAAAAAGTGGTCGCTCTTCGCTTTTATGGTGTTTTTTATCATTGAAAACTTCAAATAGCCGAAAAAACGTGAAGGAGTGCACCAAAATTGTTGAAAAAATTATCGGAAATACACCTCTACGAGATGTAACTTTTCGCCAAAGAACAGAAAATTTTCTTCACTTCCGTTGAAATTAAAAATTCTTGAAAATATTGCAATAAAATGGCCATAACTCCAAATGGGTGGGGGTGGGGGGCAATTTTGTTCCAAATTTTGTTTACATCAAGGGGTACGATTTGGGGGAGTTAGATCGAAAATCGAAGCCAGGGCCAAATTCACCTCTTACCCGACTATACCCTTTAAAAATTATTTTTACACCAAGGTGAAGAAACATTCGAGGATACGTGGAGAGAGGCGGGTCGCTCCCCTTGGAGCTAGGGAGATCATCGCATCGTTGACACAAAAAGAGGACGAGCATGAATGCGAATATATTGAGTGGAAATTCCAGGAAACCAAAATAAAAAATGACCGAAGAAAACTCGAAAATTAGCACAATTTAGAAAATAATTTTTCAGCACAAGAATATTCAGAGCTGCAAAACTGAAACTTGAAAAAAATTTTAATCAGAATTCAGATCAACTAACACATTATGTTTTCAATTTTTTTTCACGGTTTCAATTTCCTTGAATTTCTGAATTTCTTGAGCAGAAATGACGTCTGCTCATTTTTTTATCAATATTTTCTACTGATGCCGCCCCGTTTCCATACTTTTTGGTACATTTTGGCTCATTTCAAACGCCCCCATTCATTGGGGGGGGGGGGGGGGGGTGAAAGTAATCTTAATCGATTTGTCCTCAGTTTGTGCTCTCATGTGCTGGAATTATGTTCTTGGGGTTCACCCCTTCCCCTGAAAATTAATATAGGATAAGCCAGGGTGGGGTGTCAGAAATGGTGCCCAGCCAATTCAAGATTGAGGGGTGCAAGTGGGGTCAATCGATTGCGCTCGCATTGTGCTCTTTTGTGCAGAAATTATTTTCGTTTCTGGCCCCTCTTTTCTATGGGGGGGGGGGAGGTCAGAAATGCTTTCTGAAAAACCTGAAAAATAAATTTTGATAAAAATGATGGCTACTTACAGTGAGGTTTGTGCAATTTTCTAATTTTGAAAAAATCGCATTTTGACTTTTTATTTGATTTATTCAGATTTAAACCATCAGATCAGATCAGATCTAAAAATTTGTCATCGAGAGCACAAACAAAAATAATGCTAGCACATCAGAGCACCAACCGAGCACAATTGATTAACACCACTATCAGTGGCGTAGTCATAATGGTCTGAAAGGGGGGGGGAGGGTCTGAAGCAGTGGCGCCCGAAGCTTTTTTTGGGTGGCTGTAGAATAATTATATAGATTTGAAAAACGAGAAGTTTTTTGGAGAGTGGGGAAGGGGGGTGGTAAAAAGAGCATTTTTTTCGCACTTTATGCTTAAATAGTTCATATAATAGCGATTTAATTCACAAATTGAATTTTTTAATGCCTAAAAAAGGCATTTTTCACAAAAATTCTTGACCTCAAGGGGGAGGGGTCTCACCCTTTCCCTTGAATGGGCAGGGCGTCTGAAATTAGACTGAAATGGAGCTGTAAATTTTTTGAAAAGAAGGTAAGTAAGTATTTAAGTATGCAAATTTTTAAAATCCTCCGCGAAAATGACAATTTTTAAAAAATACCTCGAAATAGAAAAAAGTGACAATGCTTCTGGCGAATTATTTTCACTCGTGCCTCATTAGTTATTTTTCGGTCAATTTTTTGAAAAATGTTTCAAGAAATGAATTTTATGGAAAAATTAACATTTTTTTTAGAAATACAATCTATATCTAGAAACGAAAAAAAAATCAATGTCTCTCGCCCTTCATCTTACTTTTAGTCAAATAATTAATAAAAAATTGTCCCATACTACAAATCTTGAAATTTTCCACTGATTTTTTTTAAATACCAAAAAATGAGAAAGCGTAAATTCTCTCCAATTTTTTTCAGTCTCCTTGCTCCATTCTGGCCATGATATTTTTTTGAAAATGTCAAAATTAAAAAAGTGCGCAGGAATGTAACCTTTCCAATTCCTTTCAGTAATTTTGCCTTATATCGACCAATTTTTGGTCAATTGATTTACCCCAGGTTAAAAAAATTTTCATCAACAATGGAAATTTATTTTTAGGAGAGAGCAGAAAGTTGCTTCTGGCTCCAATTTCCCATCCGATGAACGGTTAAAAAAAAACTGAAACTGAAATATTTTTAGTTTTCCATCCCTTGAGATATTTCAGGCAAAAGTATATGCATTTATGGCTTAGGTAAGTGAATTTAAAATAAATTATTTCCGAAACACAAAAATTGCTACCTTTTAATATCCAACGAATGATTTTTGACCGGAGGGAATGACGGATCGACTGTTTTTTCCTCTCAGAAATCCCTCTGAAGTTCATTTCTCGTTCTTCGACAAAATTTTGCAAACTCGGTATTACCTAGATGTAAATTTTATCCACTCTAAAACATGAATATAGAAAAGGACAATATACTCCAAAAATTAAAAAGGTTTAAGACTCAACAACCTCGAAAATTTCAATCTTTCCTTGTGAACGAAAAATATTCAAAATAACGAGACGAATTTAGCTTAGGTACTTAATTTTTTATACCAAGATATTTTGATAAAATGCGATTATGTGTATGGAGGGGGAGAGGAACATCCTAGGTAAGTATATCCCTAACACCGATAGGTATAAATATAAAAATATGTCAGGTACTTAATTAGTGTTTACACTTTTACACGAATTCATCCTTCGGATACGAACGATAGACTAACACTTTACCTATATGATGAAAAATAACGCGTATTTTCAATAAAATTCCTACGTTACATCGAGTTATTAAAGGCGTTTTTTTTCTTCAATTTTTTCCATTTTTTTTATTCGCCGTGTTAAAATCCACAGCCATCGATGTAATGAAACGAAGAGTAAAACCAGGGCACACGGCGGAGCGCGGCGAGGCGCTCATAGTTTCACATAAATAGACGACACGATAAGGGTTGAAAATATGGCAATCGAGTGAGGTAAAAAAAAAGTCCTTCGTCGTATACGGACACTTCTACCTATAAAAACTGACACTAAAAAATTTTTCTTTTTTATATTCCTCTTTCGGTGGAATTTTTATCCTATTTCGCTCGTACGAGTACGTGTATATCTATAAGTTTACAAGAGGGAAGGTAGATCTGGGTACATTCGTTATGAATGGTTATCGAATCGAAATGACATCACTGCTTAGCATTAGGAACTTGTAAACCAAACCGTTATACAGCTCTATACCGTATATATTACGCAGGTAATAATCATCGTATAATATACAGCGTATAAATACTTAAATTGACTCGCAAGTATATGTAATTTTCTTCGCCCAAGGATTTTCGGCAAAAATTGAGAAAAATTTGCCACCATGGTGCCGGCCATCGTCGAGATGGCGTTGGATGGGAGGTGGGAGACGCGACGCGGCGGTTCAGGGTTCAGGGTTAGCGTGGTCATTCGCCGTTGAAACAAAATGGCTGAGTAGGGCTAAAAAGTTGCTTTAAAAAATCTCGTAAATTATAAAACGCTTTCTAATGTTTGCCTTTAATTTACGACATTAATTTATCACTTGGCTTTTTATGTATTCATCGGTCGCGAATATTATCAACAATGGTAGACGTACAGACGGCTGCGGGAAAAAAAAACAGAAAAACAATCTATTTTGAAAAAAAAACAGTGCGAACGGTATTTTTTTTTCAAAATCGCCATCGCGCAATTCGACCATGTTTTCGATTTTTTGACGTACCTAGTATTAAAAATTAACGTAAAACTTATTATCACAGGCGTAGTTTTCGAACAGGAAAATTAGTAAAGTGAATTTTTTCGTTTAATTTTTTCTTGTACGTAAAAGATGTACAAAAAAAAGTAATAAATAATAAATATAGTAAAACATACACACATGTATAAAAAATTTGGCTAGCTAAAAATTTTTCCATTTCCGATACGCACATAGGTACATACTTATAAAGTACATAGGTAAATAAGATAGAAAAAAATTCGACGAAATTATTGACACCGAGAACGTACGGTATGATTACGACACGAAAAAATTATTGTGAACAAATAAAAACGCTTATCTACGCTAAATCTGACTCTTTGTCTCGCACATTCGTAGCAATTTTCATACCCACGTACGTATTCGCAACTGGAAGACAGAGATTAAAATTACATCGAGATATTTTTAAAAACACATTCCAAGACTTCAAACGCAATCAGTAAAATTCTTTTAGATAGGTACCTACGCGTAAAATGAATCAAGCCGATTAAATACTTACAATTATAGTTTAAGAATTTTCCCAACCCGATGTTTTCGTCGATAAATACTTTGAGCTTATTTTACGAAACCAAATCTCAACGACGATGTTTTGTAAATAAGATGCTAATAATTATGCCAAAGTTTTATTCGGGGTCTGACTACAAGGTGACCCAAAAAGTAACCAAAGACGTTGTATTTTTCATTTTTGAAAATCATTCGAGTGGAACAGGCACCTTATAATTCTTTAGAAACGTCGACGTGAAAAAAAGGCTTAAGTAAAAGTTGTCGAATACGCCGGAAAAAATGGTCTCTTTTAATTCTAGGTAGGTACCTACTTAAAATGAATGTTTTTCGACTCGAATTTCCAAATTTTTCATCGATCGCCTTTACTTCTTCAATTACTATCAAACGAAATGAAAATATGTCGAAAGAACAGATGATAAGAAATCCCCAAATCCCAAATTTCAAGTACATTTCTCGAATTTTTGAGATTTCAAAATTATTTCAATAGCTCTGCCAAAGTGTAAAATATGAAAATTTAATCTAATGAAGAAAAAAATTGAAATTTGGAATACCTGTACACTATTTTCGACGTTGTGAATAGATTAGAAATGGTTTCAAGACATTCTGCAGTTTCTAGAAAATTTCGGAATTCTCCAAGATTGAAAAAAAGGCCAAAAAATGGTCCACGAATTTTAGCACCTACAAACGAAAATTATTTGTAGGTATGTATTTTGTAATTTGACCGACTAGAGCACAATTTTCCAGAATTCGTAATTATTGCTGATTCGATCAATTTTGTTCTCTAGATTTTTTTTTCAACGCTTGGAGTGTTATGATTTCCTGGCTGTTCTAGACCAGCTCGAAACTACTTCTAGTCTTGATAGTTATGAACAATCACATTCTACGTGTACATTTTGATCAGAAAAGTTGAATTTTTTCCAAAAACACTCACTTCTTTGCCCAAAAATTAAGGGTAAAAAACGCCTATTTTTCCAATATTTATAGTATTTTTTGAAATAATTGAAATTACGAAACTGAAAGTACCCAAAATTATATCAGTGAAGAGTAATTTTTTAGGACATTCCAAGAAAAGTCACCACGAAAATTTCAGCTCCTACGATTTAAAAAATCAATTTTGTGGAAATACTAGGTTATTTTAACGTGATGTTAATAATTATTGGTTCGCGTCGTACGGATTCAAAAACAATTTTTCAGTCATAGTGATGAGGGTAACATTAAAATTTTTGAAAATTTTCATGTTTGGTGTCAAAAATTAGGTTTTTGGCTTGCCAAACACGATTTTGAGATGGTTTTCTATGAAAAACGAAAATGAACTCTGGAAAAGCATAATGGTGAGTAAAACTCATAATTTCGATTTACTACATCGCTTTTGATTCAAAATGAATGATAGCTCGGAGGGGGAAGGAAAAAATGTAAAACTTTCAGCGAATATTTTTGAAATAAATTTTCCTGCTATCCTTGAATTTACAAAAATTTTAATGAATTCAAAATAATTATAGTACTTTGATGCTAAAAAACCAATTTTGAATACAAAACACAAAAATTACCGAAATTTTGAATTGCCCCTCTCTGGGTCATCATTTATTTTGAACCAAAATTACGCAAATCGAAATTCTGAGTTTGCCTCTGTCCTCCCGGAGCTCCTTTTGTTTATTCGAAGAAAATCAATTTTAAAATCGTGTTTGGCATGCCAAAAATCTCATTTTTTTTACACCAAACATGAAAATTTTCAAAATTTTGAATTTTTCCCGGGAAAATAGACATTTTACCCTTAATTTTTGAACAAAGAAGTGGGTGTTTTTAAAAATTGAATTTTACCGATAGAAAATTACACCTAGAACATGATTATTCATAGTCATTTTTCAATTTTGAGACTTTTTTGAGAAGATATCAACGAAAAGCGCTTTTCGGTAAGCATTTACCCCTCCCCTGGAGATTGCGGAGGGTTCTTGGGATGTCCATTTTAATATTTTGTATACTGGACCATTACGAGCATGAAACACGAAAAAAAATCAGAATTGAAATTTTCTGGAGTTAGGTACATTTTTTCCCTCATTTGCCTGAACTGTTCCAATTAATTCGGGAAATTGAAAAATAGGTTGTGTACCTATTTTTATAACTTCTACAGATGCAAAAGATGTAGGCGTATTTTTCAATTTTCACCAATTTTTTTGTTTGAGAAAAATATGCATTTGAACCGGCAGTTACGCATTTTAGATCAAACAAATAGGTCACCAATCGGGGTCGCACCCGGGGGGAGGCTCGAGTCCCCTCCTTAAGCTCGGAAAGAAGATTTTTTTATTACATATAAAAATGCCAAAGAAGAGTACGATTTTCAAAAAAAATGTCACCTTGTTTTGCTCGAGCAGTATTTTAGTATCCATTTCTTAAATAAATATACCATTCTTTAAATTTGAATCAGTTGAATTTGCAAAAATTCTGTCTTTATTAGTCAGTAAAATAGTGATTTTTCACTGATTTTTCAGTCAAAAATTACTAATTTCTCAGCCAATGTCCCATTTATCAGAAAAAATCAGTAATTTTGACTAGAAAAAATCATTATATCTCGTCATTTTTTCAATTTTTCTTCGCTCAAATCTGTAGGTATTATATTATTTGTCTACTGAAAATACCCCAACTACTCCAGCTCCAATGAAATAACAGGTTACTTAATTTTTTCATTGAATTTTGACCCCCCTCCCATTTTTCTCAAAATCTGAGCTCCTCTGTTGCGCAATTTCTGGGTTCGCCTATGTCACCAATACAAGTAATCCGTGATTATAGGTGCTAAAGTTTGAATGAACCATTTCTGTGGGTTTTTTTCTGGGCTGAAAGTTCAAAAAATTTTACGGAGGCTCCAAAACATCTTGAAGCAATTTTCAATCGCTTTGGGATGTTGAAAATAGGGTGTGTACCAAATTTCAGCTCTTGCGTTGATTAAATCAAATTATTATATTTTACAGATCAGGAAGTATTTTTGGATTTTCAAAAAATCATCAAAATTGGAGAAATGAACTTGAATACCTATCTGAAATTTTAGATATGGGTTCTTTTATGATGTATTTCGATATATTTTTGTTTGGTTCAGAATTTTTCAGCCGGTTGAGATACCTGCTCCGATAGGACATTTCGAGTTCTAAATCTTTAAGTAATTATCACGCGTTTCCACAACTATTTATACCAAAAGGAAAAATTCAATGGTGATTTTTTTTACGTCATTCAATGACAAATTACCTCCGGACAACGTAACATTTGGCATATGCCACGTCGACTCATCAATTTTTTCAAACCCACAAACACGAAACGAACGAAACAGTCAAACAGAATGAAATTTCAATCCGAAAAACATATACCTAGCTGCTATATATCTAGATAGAATAGGTAGATAGAGATGTACACTGTACAGTTATGCTCTACATACCACACATCCTTCGTTCTGCATCGAGAACCGACTGCGACTCCCACGCATCGCGTACGTGTCAGATTTAGCGTAAAAAAATGATTAAAAATTAAACCGAAACGAGACGAGGGATGTAAAAAAAATGGGGAAAAGAGGGGTAGCTAGGTAATGTCGGGTACTAGGTAGGTATAAGTGAGGCATCGTCGTAAACACACGCGGTTTCCAAAGGAGAAATTACGTATCTGTATAAAAATGCGAATAGATTTTCACGTACACGAGTTGGCAAAAATTCGTCGACGCAGGCTGCTCGTCTTTGGTTATATCACAAAAAAGATTCGTTCGCTTTGGTTGTTTGTACGGGACTTTTAATGGAAGAAGAGTTAATAATTTCTATATCGTCCTCGACGTCTTTTAAATTCTGTATCATGGTTTTTTCCGGACTGTTGCCGGTCATGTAGAAATGCTGCGGCGGATCCGGATCGCCGTATTGAGAATGATAGAACTCTTCCCTCATCATATGGTTCAGCGAGCCGCATCTGAAGAATAAAATCTGCTGGAACGGTCTTCGAAAGTCGCGATTCAATGTAGCGTATATGATTGGATTTAGCAACGAATTAGCGTAACCCAGCCACAGGAAAATGCTACTTAACGAATTCGGTATCGTTTTCGAATCGCGTAGAAAAGGTCTAACTAATGCTAATACGAAAAAAGGTAACCAACAAATGATGAACGCGCTCATTATTATGCCCAGCGTCGTCGAAGCTTTACGTTCTTTCGCCAATTGGAAGCGTAGTTTCTTCGTATGCGACGCCGAACTGCTCGTACTGTTCACCTGCAAACAGTGCAATAAAAAAGGAAAATAGATAAGTAACTAAATAATAAGAATTTCTACATTTAGGTACAAACGAAAAGAAAAAAAAATCCTTATCTTTGAAATTCTTTCTATATTATCGAAGTTTGCATATTTTTGTATCGGAGCTATTCTATAGGTACTAACTCGAACCAAATTTCATTTCTTAACATACTTTTTCCAAAAATTTGTGGGGAGAGGCGAGGGGCACTGAAAAGTCAAATCCAAAAAATTAACAAATATTCGAACTGAGTGCCCTCGAAAACCTAACAAACGACAGGTCACACGTTGTTTTTCATTTTTGTGAATTTTGACCTTATCAAGGGAGCTAATATAGAGGCATAGAAGCCAGAGGGGTTCAGAAAAATGGACAAAAAACTGAAAAGGGAGATATCCCAACTCAAAGTAAAATTTTGAGCCAAAACAAAAAAAAAATTGAAAGTACATCATAACAGGACATTGAATCCAAAATTGCAGGTGCTGAAGTTCATTTCTCGATTTCAGGTGAATTTTTGAAATTTCAAAATTACCTACGCCCACGCCCTGCGAAATTTGAAAATTCGATCTAATCAACGAAAAAAACTGAAATTTGGTATATACCCTATTTCCGACCTCCCGTATCGAATGAAAGCGGTTTTGAGACGTTTCGGAGCCATCAGAAAATTTTGAAATTTCCCAGCGTTGGAGAAAAGCCCATAAAAATAGTTCATATGCACTTCAGCACCTATAATCGTGGATTATCCATATTGGTGACCTATTTGATGGATTAAAACACAATTTTCCAAAATTCGTAGAGTTCAACTTCGCATTTTTGGGCAAGATATTTTTCTGGAAAAAATTCCAAAATATCCCCCTTGCACACGTAACTGAGTAAAAAGTTGTTTGGTAGATACCATATTTTTGACCTCCCGAATCAGAAAATTTTGGAATTTTTCAGCACATAAAAAAAGAAATAGTCATATCATGAATATTTTCAACTGCAATTTTTTTAAGGGAGTGGAGTTTAGTAATGTGATTGAATAGAGTTTTGATAAGGTAGGTACCTAATTTTTAAATTTTTCCAGGAAAATTTCTGGCCCAAAAATGCAAATTTGAACTCAAAGTTACAAATATTGGAAAATTGTGTTTTAATCGATCAAATAAGCCACCAATATGGATAATCCGCGATTATAGGTGCTGCAATGCATATGGGCCATTTTCATGGGCTTTTCTCTAGCGCTGGAAAATACAAAAAAAATTTTGATTGCTCCGAAACGTCTCAAAACTGTTTCCAATCGATTCGAGAAGACGAAAATAGGGTACATACCAAAGGGTATAGTCGGTTAAGGGGTGTTTTTGGCCCCAGCCTTGATTTTTGATCTAATTCCCCCAGATTGTGTACCTTGATAAAAAAAATTCTGGAAAAAATTTTGGCCCCCAACCCTCTCCCTTTCGAAGCTATATAATTATGGTCATTTTATTTCATTATTTTCAAGAATTTATGAAATTTTCTGTTATTTGGTACAAAGTTACATCTCGTAGAGGCCTATTGGTGCACTCTTTTATGAGGTTTTGGCCATTAGAAATTTTCAACTGTAAAAAAAAACCTTATTAACAGCGAAGTTCAAATAATTTTTGAAAATATCCTAAAAACGTGTTTTTTTAACGTGGATTCACGTTCCGTATTCAGTTTTGACGATTGAGATGGCGCAAGGGCCGAAAATTGCAAAAACCCATAAAAAATGTTGTTATTTTTGCAGATTTTTCAAATTTTGAGCATTTTGTACGGAAATAAATGATCAAATGAAAAAACCAATTCCGTATTCGTATTCAGCAGGTCAAAATACCCCGATAAACACCTTTTTCACGATCATTTTACTTTAAATCTCAAAATTTAGTTTTACTGTCGTGAAAAATCAGTGGAAAAAAGTGAATTTCGACAATTAGAGTAAAATGATCACGAAAAGGCTGTTTATCGGAGTATTTTGACCTGTATAACACGAATCCGACAATAGTTGCTTCATTTGGTCATTTCTTTCCGTATAAAATGCTGAAAATTTGAAAAATCTGCCAAAATAACAACATTTTTTACGGGGTTTCACAATTTTCGGCCCTTGCGACACTACAATCGCCAAAACTGAATACGGGACGTGAATCTAGGTCAAAAAACACGTTTTTAGGATATTTTCTTAGTCAAACTTCGCTGTTGTAAGGTCTTTTTTTGCAGTTGAAAATTTCAAATGGCCAAAACCTTAAGAAGGAGTGCACCAAAATTGACGAGAAAATTATCGTAAATAGATCTCTACGAGATGTAACTTTTTGCCAAATAGCAGAAAATTTCATTCACTTCCGTTGGAATTAAAAATGATTGAAAATAATGCAATAAAATTGCCATAGCTCTGAAAGGGAGGGGGTTGAGGGGTCAAAATTTTTTCCATAATTTTTTTCATCAAGGTACACAATCTGGGGGTATTAGATCAAAAATCGGGGCTGGGGCTAAAAATACCCCTTATCCGGCTATACCCTTTCAGCTTTTTTCGTTGATTAGATCAAATTTTCATATTTCGCAGGGTGAAGGTAATTTTAAAATTTCAAAAATTTACCAAAAATCGAGAATAATGAACTTCATCACCTGAAATTTTGGTTACGGGGTCCTGTTATGATGTACTTTCGATTTTTTTTTGTTTGAGCTCAAAATTTTACTTTGAGTTGGGATACCTCCCTTGTGAGTACATATTCAAACTCAGCGCCTTTGAATTAGTAGAAATCGATGTGTTACTTTTCTTTTTAGATTTTTTTGAATTTTGGTCAAAATTGTGGACCCCTGTGACCCTGTACCTCTCAGGAGTGTGAAGATCCCATCTTGAAAATTTATTGGTTGAAAAAGAGTAAAAAGGGCTACTTGGTGTAATTTTTTCAGATTTTTAAATGGTTATAGTTTTCATCTTTTGTACTTATCATGAAAACTGAGCTTTCACCACCAAAGTTCAACTTTGAGCTTTTCAAAATGTGATTATCGTTTTTGAATCTGCTATCAATTATCTTTCAAACCACGTAAACAATTTTCCCTCAAGTACAATCGATATTGAGATATGAGCCTTCAAAGTTCGGTAATCTGGTAAAAAATCCTAGGTACCTATTGCATAAAAATTACTAGGCTTACCTCCCAGCCCCCTTGAGGGTTAGAAGGGAGATGATAGAGGTTATGTCAACATTCATCGAGGGGAACTTGTAAAAATTTTTGGGCGAAATTGGAAAACCCGATTTCATTTTTGATTCGAGTTGATATGGAATAGCCTACCAGTGTTTTTTTCCAGTCTCAACAAACATTAGTCGAATTCTCTAAAATTCGGGGATTCGAATTTCAAAGATTCGAGTATTTTCTTCGGTAGGTACCTGTGACTAACGTTAGACCACGCTGCTTCAACATTGCGAAACCTACAACCTTTCAAACGTATCATCGCACTGGTCGTTTTAAAAATTAATTCCCATCTCGAGTCTCTCTCCGATCTGACGTAACGTCTTTTCAATAAAATCCACTCTTCAAACCCGACCCATCTTCCTTTTTTCATCGTCGCTCGCGATCGGCTAAAAGCATTGAAATATATCTGGCGTTTGCTTGTTTTCCATCAATTATCGTACCGCCTCCGCCTTCGCGACGCGCCGTTTTCCCAAAACGTTTCGGCTGTCATATTTTCCGAAAGGTTTCGGCATTCCATTGGGCGACGGAGCGCGGTGAAGGTGGTGTCGAAAAATTACAGAATTAGAATTTCTTCCAAGTGTGTCGTTCGTTTTAAGAGCCATATTCCCGCCCATAAAAGACGACCGTTTCGACTGATCTCGAGTATCTCTCGTCATCAAGTGTACAGTCGCAGTCTCATTATCATAATAAATTTATTCCGAAATGTTTTTAAATATTACGACGAAATATCGACAACGTCGTCACGGCCGCGCAGACAGAACGGGTATTTCCACCAGGGACATGAACACAGTTCGTTGGCGACCGTCGTATTATATACTTGCTATCGTTGTGCTCATTTTTTCCTTGTATCTACACCTCTCCCTTTGAAAATTTCCATTACCTATTTATTCGATTTTTTTCCTCGTTTTCCTGACTAAATCGGCGAGTAGACAAAAAAAGAGCATTATATCGATAGATTAAAATTGATTAAAATTTTAAACAAAAATATGATATAAGTATGACTATTGTCCATTCCTTTGATTTGGAGATTACGTCCAAAAACCTCAATTCGGACATAGAGTCTCAATTTCCTTACTGTGCAGAAACCCCTTTTTTTGGAACATAACCTAAAAATCTCAATTTTGGACAAAGAGTCTCAAAAAGATCAATTTGGCAATTTTGGACTCAATGTTCCAAAAAAATAATTTGAAAATAGTGTCCCATAAACTTATTAGGACACAGTGTCCTAAAAGAACCAATTTGGACATGGTCTCCCAAAAATCCCAATGTGAACTTAGTGTCAAAAAAAAAACATAATTAGGACATTTGATGCCTTTGAAAAAACATTTTGGATATTGTATTGGACCGAAACCAAAACAGGTCCGAAATTGGTCCGCAACTTCAACTCTGGGCCGAAACTGGAACCAAAACAAAATGTTTCCATCTATTTTGGTCCATTTCTGGAACGAACCGGGGCTGTTTTACTTTTTTCTTCGAATATGGAAACATGAACTTGAAACTTTTCAATTTGAGCAGTGTCCCAACCTCTCCCTCACTGAACATATTGTTTTGAAAAATTTCATTCGAGTGATTTAAAACATAATGCTAAAAAAATTGTTCATTGGCGGCACAACAATCTCAGTTCAAACGTAGTACCCTAACCTCTTCATAGGACATACTCTCCTGAAAAACCTCATTTGGGACATCATGTCCCAGAAAAAATTGGACATTATTTATCATATTGAGACATGGTCCCAAAAAATTAAATTTAATTTGGAGATTTGGATGTGGTGTTCTAAAAAGCTCAACTGGGACAATATGTCCCAAAAAACCCGACCGTGGCATTATATGGTACATATCTCAACTCCCTTTTCCGGACAAGTGTCCAAAAAAAAACGAAATTGGGATAAACATTGATGTCTTTGAAAAAACAATGTGGGCATAAGTGTTCCCCAAAAAAATCAGACTTGGACATGGTGTCCCAACCCCTTTTTTCAAATAATGTTCCAAAAACCCATAGAAAAGTGCCCCAAAGAAATTTCGAAAAATTACGTAAAAAACCAAAGATGACCCCCTTTTTATTTGTTCTGAATAGACTAGCACATTCGTCTTATAATTCCAAGTGGCACGAGAACCCCTTGAAAAATAGTGATTTTTGAAACAAATTTGTGATGCGATCTGGGAAAAGGTATCCGAAGTCGGAAAAATGAAAACTGAGATTTTTGCACCACCTTGTAGAGCACATTAACACGAACATTTGAAAAAAAAAGTAGCTCAAATGATTGAAATATGACCAAGTTATTGCACTTTGAACTTTCAGCTTGTAAAAAGTGTATTTTGAGAAAAAGAGGTTTGAAAGTTCGCTTAGCACTTTGAATTTAAAAAAAAAATCATTTTGTCTTATAAAATGACTTTTGCGCTGTCAAAATGATCATTTCTAGGGTATTTTTTCACGCTGAACTCAAATCTGCTATTGATTCTGCCTTAAAACCTCCACTTTTTGTGTAAAATTCAAAAAAACGTACAGTAAAATTGTTTTGTTTTTTTCAGAAAATTAAAAAAAAAATTGTCATATAAAATGGCTATCACACTGTTAAAATGAGTATTCCTGGGGTATTTTTTCGCGATGAACTCGTATCTGCTGTTCTTTTTGCATTAAAATTCTTACTTTTTCGTGCAATGTTGAAAAAACATACTGAAAAATTGAAAAAATGTTATAAAAAATTGATACCGAAAAAAAAGAATATTATTAAGAATGTCGATTCTAAAAAAAATTATTTGGACAGTCCCTTCAAAACAAGGACAAAATTTTCTAAAAAAAATTATGTTTGAAACCAAAAAATGGTCATTTTTAAAAACAATTTACAAGTTTTTCTCGGTCTTAAGTGAACTGGAGGAAAATGGAAAAATTATTAATTTTTAGGCAAAAGTATGACTTTTGTACGACTTGTATGGTCCAAAACCGAAAGTAATAAGTACTTTTGGATGACCATTACATTCGAGCGTAGCGAGGGTGAATTTTTTTTTGAAAAATTCATAATTTAATGGACGAAGATATGCATTCAAATATTAATTTTTTTTTGTTCAATATAGTTAACAACTGTCGAATAAAGGAAGTTGCATTTATTAAGGAATGAAAGAATTAGGCCCAAGGGAGCGAGGGTGAAAAATTGATGACAAAATGAACAGAGAAAACTTTTCAAATGATTTATTCTTCTTTTGGATTTTTACAAAATTCCAGCGAAAATTTCAAAATTTTCTGAATTTTCCAGGTTTTTCAGAAATAATACGGACTTTTTAGGTTTTAACCCCCAAAAAAATTTACAGAAAAGGGAAGTTTCGGATATAAGCTCAGTAAGACATGTATTTCAATATTCCCGAACTTCCCTAAAATTGGTGAATATTTTGACCCCTTTTTGGAGCATTTTAATTTTTTTACTTTTTTTCTACGTGGTCTTGGGGGCGAGTTATCGCAAAAAGAAAAAAAGCGACGCGGCGTTCAAAAATTTTTCATCAACTCAATAAATTACGCATGTGTAGATCTGGTATAAAATCTAGCGAACCGATAGCCCAAAAAGCGGATTTCTGGAGTTTTTGTGATCACTGAACTCGATTTTTATTATCATTTAACCCTTGAACCTAAATTGGACCCCAAAAGACAAGGTACCTACAAAATTCGTAAAACATTTTTGAACGCTGCGCCTATTTTTTTTCTTTTTGCGATAACTCGCCCCCAAGACCACGTAGAAAAAAAGTAAAAAAGTAAAATGTTCGTCTTTTAATGCTCTACAATGGTTGTTTGAACCAATTTTTCGAATTTTTCACTGTATCTGAGCTATTCTTGGGGGAAAACTCGACTTTTTCTACGAAGGGTCCACCCCCCTCCCACTTTGAGATGACGGGTCGACTATACATTTTTCTTGTTCTACATAGTAATGGGATATACTATGCAAAAAAACCGCTTCCAAAAGTCAATTAACCCGATTTTTGAAAATTATTTCTGTTGATAGGGAATTTTCAAAATTGATTTATTTCGGAAGGCCTCAGCTCCCTTCCATGACGTCCTAGGGAAAAACTATAAATGACAAAATTATTTTTTTTTCAATTCTCTACAATTTTTGTTTCAAATTTTTTTTCGTAAATGCGTAATTTCGAAAGTTATGGCTAAAAACCCAAAATTTGAACCCCCTCACCCTCCAAAAAGGGATCAAAATACTCACCAATTTTAGGGAAGTTCGGGAATATTGAAATACATCTCTTACTGAGCTTATATCCGAAACTTCCCCTTTCTGCTAATTTACTTTGGGTTTGGGCGTTATTTTAGCTAAAAAGTCCGTATTAAAAGTGGACACCCTGGCTTTTCAATGCATATATCCATCACACGGTTTTCGAAAAAATAGTTATTTTTGGACATAAAATTGAATTTTGGGACTCTGTGGCATTGGAGTACTGGTATTGACTAATTTGGGATTGATTTTGGGATACTTTATGTACTTTTTCAGTATATGATGTAAGTCTCATTAATAATAATAATCTACTTACATAGATTTTTACACACACTCGGAATTCAAATTTGGTTGGCTGACTATATTTCTCATTTTTGACCCACTCCCCAAAAATTTCAACAGTCCTACCTCACTTTTCCAAATGTAATTTGACTTGGCGCACGACGATGCTTGAAATTTCGGGAAAAACAACACTATGGTACGTGCGAACGTTAATTGACGTCATTTCTAGCGTCGAGTCGACTTCGTACACACTTTAGAATGGCTCATTCATATCGCACGGGTTTGCTTTTAAACTGCTAACGCATAACGCCCGCAGTAGGTACCTACACATACGTTGTAGGACGTAGGTATAAGAAGAGCAGGTATTTCTGTAAATTTATTCCCACTTTAAGCGTATTTCATCAGTACAGTCCCCCGTTCGTCATTCTGTCGAGCAAGTAGATATATACGCTGAAAAGGTACGCCGCTCCGCCGCCCCCTCCCCGCCCCACATCCTACAGATACACAGACGATTACACGTAGCATACCCATACATGTAGTTGCGTATACGCAGACCATTAATCTGCTATCTGCGCTATGTCTTTTCGCAGGCGAAAAACATTTTTGCGGAATTCGTTATCAAATAATTTTCGTTTACGAGTGTTAAATCGTTTCGAAACGTTTATGGGTAATTTAACCACATTCGCGTAAATATTCGCCCAAAGCGAATAAATATATCCGCTACAGGACCAGATATGGAAAATGCACCCCTTAGCCCCGCTCACCGAAGTCCGAGTCGACTTCATTCTGTATACTTATTACGTAGTCTGCGAAATATGCATCAGGTAAACATAAGCTTAACCTAAAAGTGAGACGTATTCGTGCGACATACCGTAGTTCCACTATGCCTAGCTCCGGTACGATTTGTGATGCTTTTCTTGCCTTTGATTTTTAATTTACTCTTGACGCTTTGACTACTCTTGGACGTTTGCAGCATCGGACATTGCGATTCGTTACTCGGTCTGGATGTGGTAAAGCAAACGCTGTTCGTCTTGCTGGTATTACTGCCGTTATTATTGTTTGGTCCAAACTGAAACAGAAATAAAATTCACCAAGATAAAAATATCATCTATTTTTTTTTAAATTCGATTTCTACGTGATTATTTTGTCATCATAAAATAAGGTCTAGAGAGGGGAAGACGAGGTACTTATTAGAATAAAATCAGATGTCTTTACACAGCTCTTTGAATACCTACTTATAAAAAATGAATGAAATTCGTATAACCTATTTTCTGAAAGTTGGAAACTCGAGTAATTAAAAGGGTTTAAGAATTTATGAACTTAGGTTATATTTTATACCTACATATCTGGGACATTTCTCACTTCTTTCTTCGACCAACGAGAAGCAGACAGTACCAAATAATATACCCATTCCATTTTGAAGTAACGAAGCGTTTCTACACCTTCCTGAACCATTGCCCTTGAAATTGGATATCATTTTTTGCCCTCTATAACAGGCCAAAAAAATTCAGATCGCGAATTTGACGAATTTTTTATTTTTACCAAATCCAAATTGCTCACTCAAACACCTCAAAATGGAATAAAAAATTTTGTGGTTACCCAAAATAATTTTTTATATAAAATTTTCATGACAGTGCTGCCTACTCTCTCGTTCTGAATCAGTGAAAAAATACTGATAAGCATTCGGAATTGGAGCACAGGAAAAATCGTTAAAATCGCTGATTTTCAGAGATATTTCAATGATTTTTCAAAGAATTTCATTGATTTTTCAGTAAATTTCATAAATATTACTGAGTTTTTAGTGAATTTTCACTGAGTACTGGTGATTTTCTTTCACTGACTTGCTTTCAGTGAAATTTTTTCACTGATTTATTACTGTGCTGCAATTCTGTCTGTTTTTCAGTGATTTTTGATGAATTTCACTGATTCGGAAATAAGAGAGTACTGCATTTTTGATTACGTAATTTTCATAAAATTTCAGTCAATAGCACAATTACAAAAAAATTTCCAAAAATTGATCTAAATTCATATAATACAATGTTTAAAATTACTCAAAAAAATTCGAGTTGGAAGAAATTTTCAACAATTTTACAGTTGAAAATAATTTTAGTAGGTACTTATTGAATTTTTATTAAATTTAAAATTTTTAAAACTTTTCCAATGGTTCGAAAAAGATTTGGCCGGATAAGGGGTTTGAGAATTCTTTTTTTTTCGAGCCTATTGACCCCAAATAAATTTCATTGAAGAGAAAAAAAAACGAATTTTTAGAATTTAGTGCCATCAGTTAATAGCAATCTTGGGACACCCTTTGCACCTATACAAAAGATTCGAACACAGATGTTCTACAGATTCGAATAAAGTGACCTATTAGGCATAGAACAGTCATTTCAGGTTTTGACCCCAAAAAAATTAGCAGAAAGGGAAGCTTCCGTACATAAGATCTGTTAGGGTATGCATTTTACCCGACTGACAAAATTTGGAAAAAAAAAAATTGAAAAAAACGTTAACGAATCGCTTACTAACGCTGGCGTCTTTTTGGGAAAAATCGCTGACGAAACGCTAACGTTTTCGCGACGAATTCGTCTTATATTGGTTAGAAATTCGTTAGTTGTTACCTTATTACTCATAAAAAAATTTGAAAAATTTATGTATCGTTAGGGATTCGAACCCGAGACCCTCGGCATAATAGGCGACCTCTCTAACCATTAAGCTACCAGTGCTGTTTATCAATTTGCATTTGACAACAGTATTTTGGATTTTTAAAATTCTTTCTTGAGAATAGTTTACAATTTTGTTTACAATTCTTTGTCAATTGAAACAAATTCAAACTAACGAATTGCCAACTATAACACTGGCGAATTCTTCACGAAAACCTTAGCGTTTCGTGAACGATTTTTCCCAAATAAACGCCAGCTGTAGTTAACGATTCGTCAACTAAAAATCGTTTACTCGACAAGAAATCGAGAGTCAGCTACATTTTCGTTAGTCTCGCTAACGAATCGTCAGCAAATTTGTCAGTCGGGTAAGACTCCCGAACTTCTTTGAAATTGGTGCATATTTACTCCCCCTTTGAGGGGGCTGAGGGGGTTCAAATTTTGGTTTTTCGACTATAACTTTCGAAATTACGCTTTTACGAAAAAGTAGTTGAGGCAAAAGTTGTAGAGCATTAAAAAAAGAACAATCTTGCCATTTACCATTTTTCCCCAGAATGTCATGGGAAGGAGCTAGGGCCTTCAGAAAAAAATCAATTTTGAAAATTTCCTATTAACACAATCAATAATTACCAAAAATCGGGTTAATTGACTTTTAGGAGCGGTTCTTTTGCATAGTACATCTTATTACTTAGTAGAATAAGAAAATTGTAAACCCGACCTCTCATCTCAAAGTAGGGGGTGGACCCTCTGTGGGAAAAGCCGCATTTCCTCTCAAGAATAGCTCAGCTACAGTGAAAAATTCGAAAAATTGGTTCATACAAACGTTGTAGAGCGTTAAAAGACGAACATTTTACTTTTTTTACTTTTTTTCTACGTGGTCTCGGGAGCGAGTTACTGCCAAAAAAAAAAATCGGAACAGCGTTCGAAATTTTTTCCCGAATTTTGAACCTCCCTCTTTTGGAGCTCAATTTGGATCTATACGGGGTTAAATTATTATAAAAATCGAGTTCAGCGACCAAGAAACCCCCAGAAACCCACTTGTTGGGCTATAGGTTCACTAGATTTTATACCAGACCTACATATGCGTAGGTACATACTTGATTTATTGAGTTAATAAAAAAACTATGAACATCACGACGCTTTTTTTCTTTTTGCAATCGCTCGCCCCCAAAACCACGTAGAAAAAAAGTAAAAAAAAGTAAAATTTTCGTCTTTTAACGCTCTACTACGTTTATTTGGGCCAATTTTTCGAATTTTTCACTGTAGCTGAGCTATTCTTGAGGGAAAATGCGGATTTTCCTACAGAGGGTCCACCTCCCTACTTTGAGATGAGAAGTCGGGAGTCGGGAGTACATTTCTCTTATTATACTAAATAATAGGATGTACTATGCAAAAGAACCGCCCCTAAAAGTCAATTAACCCGATTTTTGGTAATTATTGATTGTGTTAATGGGAAATTTTCAAAATTGATTTTTTGCTGAAGGCCCTAGCTCCTTCCCATGACATTCTGGGGAAAAAATGGTAAATGACAAGATTGTTTTTTTTTTAATGCTCCACAACTTTTGTTTCAACTTTTTTTCGTAAAAACGTGATTTCGAAAATTATAGTCGAAAATCCAAAATTTGAACCCCTCACCCCCCAAAAGGGGGACTAAATATGCACCAATTTTAGGGAAGTTCGGGAATATTGAAATATATACCTTACTGAGCTTATATATGAAACTTCCCCTTCCTGCTAATTTTTTTGGGGTTAGGGCCTTATTTTAGCAAAAATGACTGTACTAGCAGGTAGAGATTCATTCAGGAACATTTAAAAAAGATATAAATCGAGGTTGAAGTTAGAATTACTGCTAGGAGGATACAACTTTTTCACATTTTTCCTATTCGTTTTCTAAAGGTCATCACTTTTTCTAAATTTCTGATGTCAACTTTACTTTTCGACGAAAAATATGATTTTTTGGTTATTTGCTCTGAAAGATGTCTTCTCGCCCCCCCTTCCGTTTGGTCTGATTCTGCTTCAAGGAAGAACCGAAATTGTCATGGAGTGGTCACGCGGTTTAGAAATTGAGAAAAATTTATGTAAGTATATTTTCAACATTCTTGGATTCAAATCTGATTTTTATTAAAAAATTTCGAATTAAAATAAAGAAATTTAGAAAAAATTTTCATCTATTTTAGCAAATTTTTCCCTCCGAAAATGGGATTTGATTATTTGATAAAATTTGGATGTCTCTACCTTTGGCCCTGTTACGTATAGACTTCGAGACTACTTGAATGATACGACAGGAGATGGCAATTCATCACTCAAAAATTGTTTTTTTTTATTCGAAAATACTTCGTGCCTGTTACAATATTGCTGCAATTTTTCTTACGCGTTGCTTCATAAAATTATGGTAGAGGTACATACACAGTTTAAACGTTCTGTCGGCGCAAGGTTGTTTAAACATTGGTACAATTGACATTGAGTCGAGATCCGACGACGCCGACGAATGATGCGGCAGACACCTTGTTGAAAAGAATCGTCAACAACGCGTCAAATAAAAAAGCTGTGAAATATCACTTTAGTCGACTTTCGAGCATAAATTAGGGTAAGAGAAAAGTCGAGAAAATGTCGATGGGGCGATAACGAAAGTGTGGAGGGGTGACGGTGAAGTACGCAGAGGAAGATCGCTTGTCGTCGCGTCGAACTTGAAGAAATGTCACGACAGGCGTTGTATTAAGAAGAGGAGAGAGAGAAAAAAAGAAGAAAAGTCGAGCAGACAATGTAATTACTTAAATAAATCTGGAAGAATTCGCGGACGACAAGATGCCGTGCAGCTGTCCGGGCAGCGTGAAAAATACCCGTCAAATTATACGCTTTTTTAAATATTTCAAAAATTCATAGCTATTCGCTCGTCGTTTAACGCTTGTAAGAAGAATCGAGCGCGACGATGAGGGACGAGTGGGAGAGTAAACTCGAGAAAAATTTATCGCCTAATGAAACGTAAAGCATTCTAAGGAAGAGGATAAACAAGGAGCCGGGAAAATATTCTCTGCCTCGACGACGACTACGACTACGACGACGTTATTTTTACGCAAAATTGAAATTCCACGCCGCAAACGAAATTTGTATTGTCCAAACAACAATGCTTTTTCGGCTTCTTCGACAATGGATTTTATTTTTATTTGTACGAGAACGCGCATAGCGCGCGTATATTTTAACAGAGAAAATTCGCCCTTTTCTTCTTCTCGACGCTCTTCTCTATCGTAGTCGGTAATATTACTACAAATGGATTTCTTTTAGCAATCGAATTACCAAATCTTTCACCGGGTAAATGGCTCTGTCAACGTTCGATATATATCGTCAAATTCGTAAATAAGCGAGAAGGGGGATGTTTTTTTCCGCTCGCACGTTCGACAACAAAAGACCAAAGGTCAGCACAATAGAACGCGAAATTTCCTCTCTAATAAACCAAATACGTAGTCGTAAAATTTTCGAGTGTACTCGAGTAAACAGTTTTTCATCTGGTAAAGCCTCTCTCGCACCCTTTTCGCTCTTCCTCGTTCGTATATTTCTTTCCGACAGCCATCAAATCTGTCTCGGCCAATTGCCAATTGCCGATTGATTATTATGTAATCGCATCACGAAAAAACATACTGGGCCGATTTGCCCCGAATATTCATCGAGTTGATAGACTCGAAATTTCTATTTCGAAAAAAATACATGTCCTTAGCAACTCGCCTATAGGTTTGCATATTCTGTTGAAAAACCGTACGCCTTCTCGACGAGAAAATTGAATCTCTTCCATTCTTCAATTCAAGATTTCCATCAGTAGCGTGCGGTGAATTTGAAAGTACTCGCCAGAGAAATCCACAGATACCAGTCACCCAGCCCCTCAGTGATGTCTTGTCAATTTAAAAAAAAAGAGCTATACTCTGCAATTGAATTTTTCAAACCATATTTACGAATGTGATGGACGATTTGCCATTGGCGTTAATAAAATTGCCTAACCAGTTTGCCGTAAATAAATTTCGATCATCGTTCATCAAACTGTATCACATTCACATAACACAGGTCGACATGGAAAATGCTGTTTGAGATTTGATGGGTGATTTACATAGTATTTATTGCACTGATCACAAGAAAAATATAGTGAAAAAAATTCCATCACCCAAGGATTTTTCACAAATTTTATTTTTCGTTTAACGGGTTTTCTTCTTTTTTGATAACTTTTGACACTTCAAGACGATTTTCTGAGAAAAGTAAGGGTTAAACGAAAAAAATGAATAGACCATAAATTGTAGAGCGTCAAATTTCCTATCTGTAGAGTCCAATTAGTTTTTCTTTAGGAGCGTAAGCTTTTGAGATATTTTAGCTCAAAGTTCAACTTTTTAAAAAAATTGAAAATATCTCAAAAACTAAGCCTCCGAAGAAAAAACTATTTGAACTTTATAGGTAGGAAATTTGACGCTCTACAATTTATGTTCTATTTATTTTCTTCGTGGGACCCTTTCTTTCCCCAGAAAATCGACTTTAAGGGTTAAAAATTACATCAAAAAGTATAAAACAAATTTTCAACAAAAAATCTTCCAATTATGAAAAATCCTGACGTCCTAGAATTTTTCTCGTGATCAGCGTAAAAAATAATATCATAATTATCCATTAAATTTAAAACAGCATTTTTTTTCTTGTTTTAATCACTGTTTTTAGTCTAAAATGTACCGCTGATTTTAAAATTTCTCCATCACTCAAGTTTTGTTGGTAGGTGATTCTAATCTATTTTTTAGTGCTGGTTCAAATGTGATTACAGTTTTTTTCGATTACGCCAGGATTTTTTATAATTGGAAGATTTTTTGTTGAAAATTTATTTTACATCTTTCTATGTAACTTTTGACCCTTAAAGTCGATTTTCTGGGGAAAGAAAGGGTTTTACGAAAAAAATGAATAGAACATAAATTGTAAATCGTAAAATTTCCTGCCGATATGGTTCAAATAGTTTTTTCTTCGGAGGCTTAGTTTTTGAGATATTTTCAATTTTTAAAACAGTGAACTTTTAATTTTGAGTTGAAATATCTCGAAAGCTTACCCTCCAAAGGAAAAACTAATTGAACTCTGCAGATAGGAAATTTGACGCTCTATAATTTATGTTCTATTCATTTTTTTCGTTGAACCCTTACTTTTCTTAGAAAATCGACTTGAAGTATCAAAAGTTATCAAAAAAAAGTAGAAGAACCGTTAAAAGAAAAATTCAAATTGTGAAAAATCCTTGGGTGATGGAATTTTTTCACTGCTTTTTTTCGCGATCAGCGCGAAAAATACTATAAAAATCATCCATCAAACCTCAAACAGCATTTCAAAAGTTTAAAAATGTCGACCTGTGTAATTACTCTCTCATTCTGAATCAGTGAAAAGTCACTGATAAGTGATAAATAGTCAGAATTGCAGCACAGGAAAAATCAGCAAAATTCTCTTATTTTCAGTGAATTTTCACTGAGTTTCCAGTGATTTTTCTCACCGATTTGTTGTCAGTAAAATAATTTTCACTGATTTTCTCCCGTGCTGCAATTCTGACTGTTTCTCAGTAATTTTCGATAATTTTCACTGATTTATAATTGAGAGAGTAGATGGCCCAATGCCACTTGGCCACTCTGAACGAAGAGGGGGGGATTAGCCACCTCAGTTTCAAGGCGATTCCTTATTCGTTCACATGAATCTTCAAATGCATTTATTTCATTCAAATATTCCAAATGAATTAACAATAAAGTCCACTGTGAGCAGTATTCTCTATATTTTTATTAATTTAATTTATTTCAATTTCATTGATGAAGACGTTGAATTTTCTAAATTTTTTCACCCATCACAAATTTTCTCGTCGAGGTGCCGTTTTGGCCAAACTTTTTCTCTGAAAATTTTCATTGCAATTTTACCAACTGCATTTTGATTTATGCAATTTTCATAAAATTTCGTTCGCTGCCCTACTGCAAACTTTTTCAAAAATCAAATTAATTTTATTTCAATCCCTAAACAACTGCGTCAATTCTGCAACTCTGAACCCATATCCACCCAACACTCATTTTCCTCTGCCTAAACCTAAAACAAGGAAGACAAAAACCTTGATATTTCTGAAAAGATCACATCTATTGCAGACTCAAAAACAGAAACACAAAAAATTCTGCTACTGATTAAAAAAACTCACACTCCAATAGCAAATCTAACCCTCCACCCAATCTCCTCTCTCCGACACTGGATGTAAAAATCTTGGAAATAATACACGCCTAGTGCCATAAAATTGCAAACAAAAAATTCCAAAAAGTTTTTTTAGCTTGCTTTTGAAGTATCCGAATGAACAACTTGAATTTTATGAAAATTGCTTAAATCAAAAAGCAGTTGATAGCATTGGAAATTTTTAGAAAATTTTCATCAAAAATTATTCCAGGAGACCAAAAAAATTATTTGGCTCGATTTA
Organism: Pseudococcus viburni; assembly: GCA_033439095.1. Lineage (NCBI taxonomy): Eukaryota > Metazoa > Arthropoda > Insecta > Hemiptera > Pseudococcidae > Pseudococcus > Pseudococcus viburni. The sequence continues at coordinate 69,141 of JAVBJF010000509.1, forward strand.
GAAGTGTTTCAGTGAGCAATTTGTGAAAATCAAAAATTCAACAAATTTGCAATCTGCAACTTAAGAAGTGGTATCCAATTTCTAGGTCAGTGGTTCAGGGAGGTGTAGAAACTCAAATCGCATCTGTTTCGGGAGTGACCAAGATTCCCAGTAGACAAAAACACCCAAAAATGGCCAAAACTCGTGCTTTTTTTCGAAAATTTACCCATTTTGAGATCCTCTAGTACCTTCCTCCTTTGGACTGATCGATTCAAAAAAAAATTTGCGAAATCTCCCATTCAAAGTAAACTACCTCAAAAATTTTCGTCAAAATCCAGAATATGCTTTTTTCGACTCACCCTGCGTGTATTCAATTAGATTTACCGTAGTTGTTCATACGTTAAAATATACCTATGTGTTTTTTAACGTATGCCCCGAAGAAAGTATCTCGGTTGGAGTCGTATACGGCGGCGGTTTCAGTTGGAAGAAACGAACAGTGTATACAGGTATGGCTGGGAAAAGTTGGCCGAGAGTTTAACCGAGCCATCTTGGTGTCGAAACTAATTTAACAATACTCAACTATGGAGTTAATTTCGCTTTTGAAAGTTTCAAACTTGTCCAAACAGACCGCAACAATGCTTGACGAGATGACGCCTCAAAACAGCCTTAATTTCTCAACTCGTTCTCTCTCACCCTCTCTGCCGCTCGTTCTCTCATCTTCTCATTTGTCTTGCTGTACGTACACAGGTCCCAGCGGCCGACGAATCCCATATCTCAAGCTCACCTTTCCTTGACCCCTTACGGCCAGCTCAAACAATACGATAGTTGTAAAATGACCATCGCCATCGCTTATACGATGTGTTTAAAGATTCATCTGTCTGCCTATACGTCTTGTCCGAAGCTTAGCACTCGCCAATGGCACACACGTGTACGAACTAATCAAAACCGAACGAGAAGGGCAAAAAAGTGAAAAAAAAGTAAGCCGAAACCGCTTTGTTGAGGCTACAGAGCCTATGTGCCTGCACTCACCTCGTATAGTCCTATAAGCGTTCGATTTAAAAAGAAGCGAGCTGGAGCTGTTGTAGCACGCGGCCGGTAATCGAATAAAACATTACGGTTGGAAAAACGAACCCCGACAGCTTTTCAAAAAATACCACATCAATTTTTACGAAACGAGAAAGCTACCGGCGGAGCGCCGCAGCAGCGCCCAGAAAGACGAAAAAGACGAGATGAAAAATATATATAATGCAGCTAACGAAAAGTTATTTCTAAGTGATAAAGGTGTAAAGGTGTTTCGCCTTATATTGGTAGCCGTCAAGTTAAATAAACTTTTTTATTAAAAAAATAACCTCTCGCGTACCCGATCGCTGAAGCAAACGCCGACCGCCGCCGCTGCCAAAATTTTTCCAAACTTTATAGAGGAGCTTCGCTTCACTTCGCCACTTTCCAAGTGTCGACGAATGAAACAGTCCACGGTTATACGTAGTAACTCCAGTACCTCTACCTCCACTTCCACCTATACCAAGACGAACACGAAATTCTACGACGAATGCCTCTACCCAGCTTCTCTCTGGCCGCTGAAGCGAGATTAATCATCATTACAAGGCTTTTATTGATTTATAGGTGCTGGTACTTGTGTTTATTACGTGCCAAGATGAGTACCTTGCTACCTACGATCGAGACTGCAAGATGGCGGGTTAGCGAGATTCGAGAGCTTTTTATCAAGATTTAAGATGCCATTAAAAATAAAAATGGTCGGATATTAAGCGACCCGCGAGGTAACGCATTTCAATGCGATGTTGATGGTGATTGAAAAATTACCGATGGCGGATCATTTAGCGAGTTTGTTTTTTGGTTTCGAGTTAAGCAACCCTACTCGAAACGAAAATCACACCATTTACCAGTTCAAACCATGCTCGAACCACCTACTTTAGCTCGATGTTTGTTATCCTGCTGTGACGCGTGTTGCGTCGGTTGGTGAGCCGGATAGAACGTTCCGAGAAAGGTAAAGTTATGCAATATCGAGCAACGACATATTTTTTCCCAATATCGTGTAACTTCTTTAATATCGCTGATGGACACAATTCGTATGTAACCCCGGCATAGCCAATAAATATTATATAATGCGTGTACGTTGTGCACCTATTATTTATTATTGGAAACAGTTGAGCGAAACAGATTGTACTTTTTTAGTTTTTATGTACCATGCACATTTTGTTTCACTTGCTCGGTTAGAAATTGAAGAAGTTGCTCAACTTCGGTAATCTAACGAAAGTGTAAACTCCATTTTGTATGTACGTGGTTGAAAATATGAAAAGAAAATTTCCGAATTAAAGTGTTTTGAATTGTATTTTTTTTAAATTTTGAAACCTAGACGAAGGAGACAGCCTTTTAGCTAGAGACTTTTACGTATTTCTGAGAATTTTATGATCGATATTAAAAATTACCATTTTTTGGAAACACTTGGTGAATTTTCTAGAAAATGAGAAAGTGTTTGTAGTTTTCACCTCGTTTTCGAGATGAGATCTCTACACCTCTAGGAGATACAGGGGTCCACAATTTTGACCGAAATTCAAAAAAATTGAAAAAGTAAGTAAGTAATACATTGATTTCTATTAATTCGAAGGCGCTGAGTTTGAATATGTGCTCACAAGGAAAGTATCCCAACTCAAAGTAAAATTTTGAGCTCAAACAAAAAAAAATCAAAAGTACATCATAACACGACCCCGTATCCAAAATTTCAGAAGCTGACGTTCGTTTCTCGATTTTTGGTGAATTTTTGGAATTTAAAAATTACCTCCGCTCTGCGAAATATGAAAATTTGATCTATTCAACGAAAAAGCTAAAATTTGATATGTACCCTATTTTCGACCTCCCGAGTCGAATGGAAGCGGTTTCGAGACGGTTCGGACCAATCAGAAAATTTTAAAATTTTCCAGCGCTGGAGAAAAACCCATAAAAATAGCCTATATGCGATTCAGCACCTATTATCGCGGATTATCCGTCCTGGTAACCTATATGATCGATTAAAACACAATTATCCAAAATTCGTAACTTTGAGTTCAAATTTGTAAAGGGTAATATGGCCCTTTTCTCCCTTACGCTGCTAGGTGGCAACAGTGCTGCTGCGGCTGGCTATCTAGTTTCTCTTACGTTCGCGAGATCGTAAGGGAAACCAGTCTTCTAAGAATCGCGAGCTAGGCGCGACCTTTAGATTTCTCACCAATGTGGGGTGTCGGTACGCGACGCGAAGTGGGCATCAGCTCGTCTGATAGTTCACCCGTCACCCCTTGAAGTTCGATAGTCTGTTTAACGTAAGATTGTTTGTATAAAGTTCGATTGTCTGTATAATGTTCGATACGAATGCCATTTATGTTTATACCGAATAAATCTATGGTTATTCTCAACCGAGTGTACCGTGTATTATTTCAAATAGTAATTGGGGTAAATATTACGTATACACTCAACCCCCCGTCACATAAGTGACACAAATGCTTAGGGACTGGCCGGCGCGAAAGAGAGGATTTCCCTGATCAAGTCATCCAATCTTCGTCCCTACCCTATCTCTAACAAATTCGTATTTTTGTTCAAGAAATTTTTCTGGAAAAATTTAAAAATTCGCCCAATCCAGGTAAAAAGTTGAAACTTAGTAGATACCCTATTTTCGACCTTCCGAATCGAATGAAATCAGTTTCGAGACGTTTCGGAACCATCAAAAAATTTTGAAAATTTTCAGTACTGGAGAAAAGTCCATAAAAATGGTCCATATGAACATCAGCTTCTTTAATCGCGGGTAACCAATATTGGTGACCTATTTGATTGAATAAAGAGGAATTTTCCGAAATTCTCAACTTGGAGTTCAAATTTATATTTTTTGGCTGACAATTTTACAGGAAAAAATTAATTTTCTGCCAAAAAAGTATAAATTTGAACTCAAGGTTGCGAATTTCAGAAAATTCTGTTTTAATAGATCAAATAGGTCACCAATATGGATAATCCTCGATTATAGGTGCTGAAGTGCATATGGACCATTTTTATGGGCTTTTCTCCAGCCCTGGAAAATTCCAAAATTTTCTGGTGGCTCCGAAACGTCTTGAAACCGCTTCCAATCGATTCGGGAGGTCGAAAATGGGGTATATACCAAATTTCAGATTTTTTCGTTCATTAGATCAAATTTTCATATTTCGCAGAGCACGAGCGGAGGTAATTTTGAAATTTCAAAAATTCACCAAAAATCGAGAAATGAACTTCAGCATCTGAAATTATGGATACGCGGTCCTGTTATGATGTGCTTTCGATTTTTTTTTGTTTGGGCTCAAAATTTTACTTTGAGTTAGGATATCTCCCTTGTCAGTTTTTTCATTCAACCCCTCCTATCAGCCCTCATGATGAGCCCAAAACTTGAAAAAATGAAAAATAACCTTTCCAGCCAGACAAAGTTACATCGAGTACAGTTGTATTTATGATAATTTTTACATCAATTTTTAGGTGTACTTCTTCATTTGACTCTGGCCATTTGAAATTATCAAATTAAAAAGAGTTTTGATAGCGATGTTCGGTCAATTTATGAAAATATCTCAAAAATGTGTTTTTTTAGCGTAGATTTGCCTTACGTATTCACTTCTAGCGATTTCGACGTCGTCAGGCAGGCCTGAGCAGTGAGAGAAGAAAGGGGATATTTCCCCCGACCTAAAAAACATTCTCAAACAAAAAATTTGGCTTAGCAAGTAAGTACACGTCACACGAGTACCTACACTCGTAGATTTGGTTTGAATTGTTTTATAATTTTAGTTGTGTAATAGGATGGACCAAAAAAACAAAATTTTTGAGTTTCATACTGCGCAAAAGACGAGGGCTTGGGTGAGTAGAAAATTACGAGTACGTTTGAAAAATTCAAAATTAATTAATTTATGTTCCGACCACGGAAGAGCCTTCTATTTGTCAAAATTGTTAAAAAATCAATATTTTCCAAAAAGTTCAAGTTAGGTATTAAAATCAATTTTATTAGAGTTTATTTAACGACTGTGTAGACCAAAAAGCACAATTTTTTTAGAAAATCGCCGTTTTATAACGTTTTTAATTTTTTTTTCATAGATGAAGTGAATAAGAAAAAGTAAAAAAGCTATTAAAAATATTGATTTTTGCAAAAAATTAGGATTTTTGATCTGCACAGTCTCAGTTACTAAATAATCTCTGAAATCGATTTAATCAATTTTGAATTTTCTGGAAAAAAATCTTTTTCAAAAATACCTACTTACTGAATTTTTTACAATTTTAAAAAAATTGAAGGTTCTCGCGCGATGGGAAGATATTAATCGGCTTTAATTTTTGTTTATACGCAGCCTCCTTCTTTTGCGCAGGATTAAATTCATAAATCCAAAATTTTTAAGCCCCCTCCCCCCGTAATGGGAAAATTTTTTCCTCTTCAATTTTTTCCCCAGTCCCGGATTTTCTCTGAATTGTCCTGTTGCCAGGGCCAGAAATTGCGAAAAACCAACCAGAAATATTGCTATTTTAGCACAGGTATTTTTCAAGTTTTGAGCTATTTTGCAAAATTAAATGACCAAATGAAAAACTAACGTCAGATTCGAGTTTAAAGGGTCAAAATACCCAGATAAACACCCTTTTCGCGAACATTTTATTCGAAGTTTCAAAATTCACTTTTTTATCATGAAAAATCAGTGAAAAAAGAAAATTATTTTAGGAGACCAAAAAAAGTCGATTCGATTTTGATAATTCGCGAACTGCAATTCTTCACTTGTAGAATTCAAAAAATGGTATTCAATTTCGAGGTCAATGGTTCAAGGGAGTGTAAAAACTCAAATCACATCTTTTTAGAAAGTGACCGAGGTTCTCAGCGGATAAAAATACTCAAAATTGGAAAACCCGTGTTTTTTTCGAAGATGATCTCACTTTGAGGTCTTTTAGCTCCGTCCCCCTTTGGTCGGGGGGGAGGAGACTCTAAATTTTTTGCAGCTTCCCACTCAAAGTAAACAATCTCACCAATTTTCGTAAAAATCCTGGATTTATGTTTGTTTTTTTTTCAATCCACCCTAATACACAACTATGGAACGAATTTGTTCACGAAGTCGCCTCCAGAATCTCATTCTATTTCCCATTGTGTATGCATATACTTATTACTTAGGTACAGGATTAAAAAATAGAATTCCATTCTCGACAACGCCAAGCCATACATATGTCAGATAGGCACAGGCAGCCAGCTACACGTGTCTTATCAGTCTGTCAGCTTCGAATCGAGCATTTTTTCGAAATTAATTTTAATATTAACTCGAATGCCACGCCGCAGTTCTGTGTTTGGCACGATAAACGTTCGCCTCATCCTTTTCAAAGGTTTCTTTCGCTCGTCTCTGCTCGAATGAAATCACAAAAAAATGAAAGTACAGAACCCCGAAGATAGTTAATTTTGTTAGGTACTCGCTTAAGGAGCACAATCGACATACCACTTGCTTCTCGTCGGCGTCGAGACGACAACAACCTAACGTATAATAAGATATTTATGAAATTTTAAATTGAAACCATCTCGCGTACAAAACGAAAGCAAAAAAATAATTTATAGTGTAACAAAATTGAATTTTATTTTTCTCTTCTTCTCCATCATCTCGTTCGCCTTTCCTTTTCTTATTTTTCGTATTGTAATAAAATATACGTACAACGATATAAATTATTTATACTATTTGAAAGAAATAAAGAAGAAAAATAACAGCGCCCAAGATAACGATACGTCGTCGAAAGTTGATTGAAAATGGCCACTTTTCACTTCCTAGTTTCGTGTAAATACGTGCGTGCGTTTTTACGCGACGGAAGCTGACCAACGTAGATGGAAAGTTGGAGTGATTTTTCCCCATACACGAGGGAAAATGAGAGAGAAAGGCCACGAAAAAAAAGATAGCACTGGTACGAACGATATTGCCCATTGCATGCGGCATTGACGTTGGCGAGAGCAAAGGCGATTTTCACATGCGGCGATATTTTTTTGCGATTCGTTTAATTCGTCGCTGAGTCGTCGTCGCGTAAATTTTCATTGTATATGATGAGAACATTTTAACGCGGAAATATTAGAGTTTTATTAATTTTTCTCTAGCCCCGCTCTCGTCAGTTGTCTCATTCCCTCTCACTTTTGTTTTAAATGACGCGTGTAGGAATATCCGACTCGGCGTAAATGACGAATTAACATTTTTTTATTGCCGACTATTCTTTTCCTCTTTTTTTTTTCAACGCCAATTATAATTTACAGTTCGTACGTAAAATTCTGCGTTCATTTTTTCGTCACGTTCTATAGGGTATTTCGCAAATACGTCGACAGATTATTAAAGTTCATATTTTCTCGCTTTAGGATAACACGAAAAAAAAGTTTAATATTTGATTATTTTCACTATTTTTCGCAATTAGTGATTAATACCATTCCTACCATTTTTTTAAAGTGGATGAAAAAAAATCTTACATTTTGACGTAAATTGGTCAGATGGTTTATTTTAGGTGGGAAATCTTTCCAAAAAATTTGGGGTTCATAGATGACCGAATCATTTTCGAATTTTTTTTTGCTGATTTTGGGAAGTGCCTAAACTGGGGAGCTTAGTTATGGTACCCCTACCCCCTAAAAAAATGTAATCCCACTTTCTACGCCTCCATCGTCCACCAACGTCGAAATATTATACTATTTTTTGCCTTCTTCAAGGGAGTTGAAAAGTTGCAAATTGGAAGATTTTTTGATTTTTACGAAATTCCCATTAAAAATTCATGGCAATGCTACCAACTGCATTTTGAATCACAAAATTTTCATAAAATTTGAGCTGTTCATTCGGATGCTTGAAAAGCTGACCAAAATAATTTTCTCAATCATTAAGATTTTAATAAATTAATTATTTTGATAATTTTTTATAGCAGTTCTGCCAACTGGAATTTTATGAAAATTGCGTAAATCAAAATGGAGTTGGCGACACTGCCAGGAAATGTTTTTGAAAAATTCCATCAAATATTTTTTCAGATCTTCAAATTCGCAATCTGCAACTTTTCAACTCCCTTGGGCAAAAAATGGTATCCAATTTCGAGATCAATGGTTCAGGGAAGTGTAAAAAATAAAAAAGCACCTATTTAGAGCGGTGACCGAAGTTCCCAACATGCAACACTATCCAAAAGTAGCAAAAATCAGAGTATTTTTTTTTTGAAAATGACTCTACTTTGAGGTCCCATAGTTCCAGATACCAGGGCATTTACACGAATGACATATCCCCGATTTTTTTACCCGAATCCATTCCTTCGAAAGACATTTCCCCAGATGCCTTTTACCCAAGCCACAGTGGTCTGAGAAAAAAATTAGGTGGCCAAAAATAGTTAAAATCAAATATGAATTCTGAAAATTGCTGTACTGGAGTTTTTTGGGACACTAAATTCATTTTTCATGTCGGTTTTGTCAGAACCCCAAAATTGGGCCCTCTGAGGGGATAGGGCAAAACCCAAAATTTCGAAAAAAAATCATGTGGGGTATCAAAATGTATGTTTTCAACCCTCCCGAACACATTTTTGAAGTCTATTTGGTCTATAACCCAAAACTAGACTCTTGGGGTGAGGGGATAAAACCCGAAATTTTGAAAAAAATCATGTGAGGTATCAAAATAGTACGTTTTCAACCCCCCCCCCCACACACGTTTTTGAAGTCTTATTTGGTTTATAACCCAAAACTACTCGTTCTACGAAAAAAAATGAATAGAACATGAATTGTAGAACGTAAAATTTCCTTTCAGTAGAGTCCGATTCGTTTTTTCTTAGAAGGGTTACTTTTCGAGGTATTTTAGTTCAAAGTTCAACTTATTTTTTTGAATTGAAAATATCTTCAAAACTAAGCCTCATAAGAAAAAACTAATCGGATTTTACAGAAAGGAAATGTTACGCTCTAAAATTTATGTTCCATTCATTTTTTTCGTAGGGCCCTTTCTTTCGTAAGAAAATCTATTTTTTTGTAATAAATCGCATTTTTAACATTTCCCATCTGAAATAATGGGAATATCAAAGGCCAGCAAATCAACAATTTTGTTTTCCAAGTAGGTAATTGATCCTGATTGGTGATTCTGATCTACTGTTTAGTGCAGAGTTCGAATATGATTTAAGTTTTACTCCATCGCATCAGGATTTTTAATAATTAAAATTTTTTGTTGAAAATTCGTTTTACATTTTTTTAATGTAAATTTCGACCCTTATAGTCTACTGCAGTACTACCTACTTTGTACCAAAATTTGTGGAAGAAATTTCAAGAGTGGGAACATTTTTTTGGAGTTGAATTAACTGAAATTTTGAGAAAAAATGTCGGAACCGGAAAAAATTAAAATTTTGAGAAAATAGTACCATCATGAACGATGATTATAAACGGAAAAAATGGATCGTACTTTTAAACAAGTAATAATAAAAAATACTCATTCTCATTGGAAAAATATGAATTTGCTCATGAAAGTTTAAAAAACAAAAACAAAATAACTTTTTTCAGCTAAATTACAATGAATACAGAAAAAAATCGAAATGATCTGATCTTGATATATTTTTTTTTGATCTTAAGATCAAAGATCATTTTGTAAAATGATCTTGCCCAGGTCTAGTACATAGCATACTACATGCCCTGAAGACTGTACAACATAGAGAGACCATTGTTTTTGATTTTCGTGATTTTTTTTTTCTGATTTTTGGCCACCTAAATTTTTTCTCAGACCACTGTAAGCCGTATCCCCGCTTGGGAGATTTTTGTAGTAATTTTTTTTAGGAAGGTCTTCCAAATAAACTACCTCATTAATTTTAATCAAAATCTGGGATGCTATTTATAACGAACGCGGAACGAAGCGAAACTAATTTTGCAATGACATCCCAAAAAAGGTCTCATTTTTCATCATGGATAGAAATACAATTCAGAGACATTTTAGGTATAAGTATTTGATACTCGCGAATAAAGTTCGTAAATTACAGTAAATTCATATCTCTCAAAATACTCGAATAAGTATTCAAAGAAACTGCGATTGATAACGGTACGATGACAATGGCATTGTCAATATTGATATATCTTTTCTCGTCCATTTCTTTGAAATGCTACAGATACAGGTATGTGCTCGATTGTACAATACCATTTTCTTCAAGCACCTAAGACAAAATTAACCAATAAGGAAAATGCCTAGACGAAAATTCATAACCAAACATCATCTCTCAAGTATGCAAGGAGCCAACAGAAGGCAACTTCTTGACAGCTTGAATGAGTTATTCTTCGCAGCAGAGACTCGCCCTTCAGTGCTTTCTTCGAGTAAGTAGGCAGGTCGTATAGAAAATCGCAAAATACATACTCCTGGTATACGACAACAACTGCGAAATATTTATCAAGTCAAATCTTTCGCTAATTTAATCCTTTGTGGAAGTACAATTGCACAAATACGAACTACTCATTCATCCTATATACAAAGAAAGAATGATAGAAAGAGAGCAGCTCAAACAATATGACAGATTTATATTGAAAATAACAAACTCCGTCGTTGAAATTCTCTCATCTTGTTTCAACGTGAAAAAATACGCAGCTTGTTGGGTAAAAGCAAAAATCATGCTCACTTAACATCGCAATACATAGCACATTACATACAAGAGATAGAACGTAACGCACAAAGGTAAAGAGTTGAAAGAAGGTGGGAAAAGGAGGGCAGCGGTTGAGTTCAATCGCGTATGGCAAAACTGTCAAAATCTTCTTTCATGCCAAACATCAACCTGTTATAGTGTTACGTGCAGTCGAGACACGAGGATTTAAAACACCTTTATTCTCTTTTATATTTTCTCGAAGAAACACCACGTACCGGAGTTTTAATAGTGGATAATTTCGAATAAAGCGATGGATCTTTTTACCATCAGATTGCGTGATTACCGAGGAAATAGATTTTCAATTGTTTCTAATCTTGAACGAATTTTTTGAAATCGAAAGTAAAATTAAATATTAAATTAAATTAAATTTTTATTCAGTTTAACAATTTTGGTAAATGGAAAAATGACTGATGCAGGAGGTTAGGAGAGAACTGAAATTGGCAATAATGAAGGCCGGCGCAATGTTGATAATTTCAGGTTCAGTCAAGATTTTATCCAATTCATCAACTTAGAATGCAATTTTTCAATTTTTTTGAAATTTTCAAAAAAAGGAAATATCTTAATACGTGTAGCACTGAAAAAAATAGTGATATCTATAAAGGCCGAGTTTTGAATAATTTTCAATATAGATTTAATTTTAAAAATAAAAAAAAGGCTTAGGTAAATATCTGGCATTAAAAAAAATCTCTGTAGGTACCTAACTACCTACTCATAATCTAATTTTTTTTTATGTGAGATACTCTTGAGTAATGAAAATTTTTCAGCAAAGGCCCTGAAGTGATCCATTACACAGGCCTGCATTTTTTTTCAATTTTTTTCTGCCTAATCAACCCTGCTTTGTAATGCTGAGTTCAAGTTTGATTTCAGTTTTTCTCCATCAGATCGTTTCATACTTTGAATTTTTCATTGAAAATTTGTCTTACACTTTTTAATGACAATTCCAATTCCAATTCCAATTCCAATTCTTTATTTGTAATTGCGGCCCATGACCACCTTACATCGTTAAACGTAATTAGGTACTAAAATCGATTTTCTGGACAAAGAAAGAGTCCTGTGCAAAAAATTAATAGAATATAAATTGTAGAGTGTGAAATTTACTTTGTATAAGGGTCGATTAGTTTTTTTCAGAAAAGTTCAATTTTTGAGATATTTCAGCCAAAGTTTCAAGATCAACTTTTATATTTTATTGAAAATATATCAAAAACTAATCTTCTTAGGAAAAGCTAATTGGGCTCTGCAGAAAGGGAATTTTACGCTTTACAATTTATGTTCTCTCATTTTTTTTTTTGTAGTGAACCACATTTTCAACATTTTTCATTGGTAACAATATTGAAATATCACAGGCCGGCAATTCAACAATTTTTTGCTGCACAATCGATTCTGATTCGTGATTCTGACTTACCTACTACCTTTTAGAGCTGAGTTCGAATATGATTTCAGTTTTTCTCCATTTCGTCGGGATTTCTTCCAGTTTCAATTTTTATTGATTTTTTTTTACACCTTGGTCGATTTCATGAGCACAGGAAGGGTCCTATTAAAAAAATGTATAGAAGACCTCAATTGTAGATTCTAAAAAATTTTATCAGTAGAATTCTTTTTTTTTTTTCGTAGTAATTCCTAAATTTTTGAGACGTTTTCAAAAGTAAAAGAGAGAAAATTTTACGTTCTACAATTTATGTTCTATTAATTTTTTTCAGAAAATTCTTTCTTTGCTCAGAAAATTGACTTCAAGGGTCAAAAGCTATCAAAAAGAGTAAAAAATTTTCAACAAAACATTCTGACTGCTGAAATTTTTTCTTCATTTTTCTCGCGAACATCGCAAAAAACATGTACTTAGGTATTATAAAAATTACCCATTAAGTACATTTCAGTTATTTTTTCTATTTTGACCTCTGTTAACCATGATTTAGAAAATTTTGTTGTTCAGCAAATCTCATGTAATTTTTTTGGAACCACTGCGCAATTTTTTTTCAAAATTGAACCACATCGACTCAGAGCCGGCGGATCATTTTTTCTCCGTAGGTGCTCACACTCTGGTGGAAGGTTCCGGGAGGGGGGCGAGGATATTTTTCAACTGTAAAAATGTTTCCTCAAAAGATTTTCCAACTCTGAAATTTTTCATCTAAAATAAAAATTTTTATCAACTTTAAAATTTTTCTCCCTCCAATCTTTTTTCCAGGTCAAAGATTTTTCAGCTCCGGCATTTTTTACAACTTTGAAATTTTCTCAATATTAAATATTTTCTCAAACTTTTGTTTAGCTCTTGAAATTTTTTCTCAAAATTTTGATTTTTTCAGTTCTTGATTTTTTTTAAGTTCCAATTTTTCAGCTCAGAATTTTCCTTGAATTTTTTTTCTGCTCTAAAATATTTAGAATAAAAAAATTTCGAAAGATTTGGGCTGGAAACAATTTTAAGAAAATCCAGGTGAAAAAATTCGAGAAAATGTCAAGTTTTGAAACATTTTCAAATCAAAGAGTGGAATTTTATACACTTGATAGTTGATAATATAAATATTAGTAAATAAAAAAATGTTAGTATAAATGAAAATTGAAAAAAAAATCTTGGAGCTAAAAAAAAAATTGAGGAAGAAATTTCAAGACTGGGAACATTTTATTGGAGTCAAATAAATTATAAACGCACCCAGAAATTATTATGGAGGAGGGAGGAGAAGCGATCAAAATTTAATAAAAGAAATTGAATAAGTATGTAATCTATCATCAGGGTGTTTTCAGTAGATGTACAATTTACATGTAACTGTAGATACATTAATTGATCATAGAAAAATTGTGAAATTTTTGGAACGATAAATATGTTCTACAAATCTCAATGAGTAAAATTTGAAGAAATTCTGCCTTTTTGAAACAGTAAAATAGATTTAACTAATGATCAGTGATGTTTCTCTGATCTTTCAGTCAGAATTATTGATTTTTTCTTACCTCTGAGAAATCGGTGGATTTTGACTGAAAAATCAGTAAAAAATTTGGTACGTACTGATTTTCAATTAAATTTATTTCACTGATTCAAAAAAGCAAAATCTCATCAAATTTTACTGATTTAGGCTTAGAGGGTGAGTAATGTTTATGTAGTGAGAGCCAAATTTTTTTAAAACACTTTTTGCATCTTTTCGACATTTTTATGATAAGAAAACACCTTGGCGAGCTTAAAGAGGGGGCTTGAGCCCCCTGCGTGCCCCCCCTTGGGTGCACTCATGATCGTACTTTCTCCATTTAGAATTATTTTGCGATAAAGAAAATATTTTTAATGATTGAGTAATGTAGGCAGTTCAAAATCATATTCTGCATGCATAGTTTTCTATTTATTATTCTCGTATTCGGTGCCGTATGTTTCCTATCGTACCATAATTTTTACCAACAACAAAAATTCTCCCAAAATTAGGTACCTAGCGATAATTTAAAAAGAAAACGCTTCACGTTGTGAGATGTTCTTATCCTGGTGTAAGCCATCGAGGATTGATTTCTGGCTGTCGCAGGGTGTGAATGGCTACACGCGTCCGTTGGCATTCGTTGGAAAAACAGTCGTGTCGAGTAATGAGACTCATATATCAAGGCGAGTTACGCTGCGGGTTGAGCTTTGCGACTATGGAAATCGATAAACGTTGTTACTAGATTTATGAACGTGCGATTTACGTAAACCATCGCGATGATGGGAAAATTTGTCTGACAAAGGTGAAAGAACCTATACTTGAGAAACAACCATCGGAATACGTTTTGATATCGAAATGGATATTTAATTTTGATCAATGGCGCGGTCGTTTCGATGGAAAGTACGAGCCTGAGTTTTTAAAAAGTTATAAATTAAATTTTCCCACTATATGGAAATTGATGTACCTGAGGTAAACGCGCAATGGCCTAGCTCAAAGTTCGCGAAAATCGAAAAAAAATTTATTCGCCATGAATACGAGTAAGTATTTTTACTGGGTCGTTGACCTTTGGCGGATTTTCACACTGGTTGTACAGATTTGGTCGGCCAGCCGAAGATTATATGTACAGCACTTTTCACGACCTTACAAAAATTACTTTTTTTTAAACCAGCGAAATCACGAAAAATAAAATTCCAACGAAGTTGAATACGAGTATTACGGTAGAGACTCGTTTCACTCATATCGTTTGGTCGGTTGCCTTATTGATAGGTAAAAAGTACTATGTAGTATGAAAACTAGCGAGAGAAGTTTAGAGTATTTTTATTTTTCGCCAAATACCTGCTCTCTCACTGTATTACATAATAAAGGAAAAGTTTTATCGTAGTAGACATTCGGAACGAGTTGTTAGTTTGGAAAATTTCACTTTCTTAAAACTAGGTACGAGAAATTCAAACTTACAATCAACCAAATTTCCAAGTTATTTACTTTTTGCCGGAAAAGTTTATGTTTTTGAACGAACACGAGGATATTTTTTCCCTCTCAGACGTTGTCAAATTTTTATAGTTTTTTTTTTGGCCATAGCAGACGGAGAGCGAAGTGACGAAGCTTTTATATAGAATTGCTCGCCGTCGTGTACCTAATTTATCTTATTTTTTTTCCAAACGCCAAAAAATTATTTATCAAGGTATGAACTATTGGAACGCTAATTTCCAATGTTGGACTGTTTTTGAACCGTGAAAAGGCTGCCAGAGTATTCTGAAGTTTTTACGAGCTGTACTTCATTAACGATTGCAATACGATAAATTATAATCAGTAAGTTGAAGAACCTATCCTTGAGATCATCGTTAAAACTGAACAGTGGAGTAATATTCTTGCGGTTTTTAGTGAAGGTTGTCACAAAAATTTGAAAATTTCTAATTTTTGGAACCAGAAATTTGTTTTTACAGGTACAAGATCTATTTTTTCGAAACACATGTTCATCGTGTCTTTATTCTTAGATATTGAAAAGAAAATGAATAAACGAGTACCAAAAATATTTCAAGGGAGATATTTTATTTAAATCAACGCGAAATTTCGGCTAGGCTTTTGAATACAACATGACACGACGAAGATAATGAAGTCAATCTGAAAAACTAAGCTATTCAGGAAAAGAAAAGTAGGTAAAGGTATACACCTCGAAGTACCTACACAATATTTATACTCGAGGAAAAAAGGACCGTTAATCAGATAATATTGGTAAGTGAAATGCGTCAAGTTGGCGTTCTACAAGTTTCGGCAAAGTTGCGAAAAACTTTATAAAGAAAGTATACTGTAAATATGATAAGACAGCTCTGGGATAGATAGGAAAATTCCCACGCTTAATTATAACTTTCATTATACCAGTTGATTGTATACGAGCAGGCTTTTATCGTGGAAAAAATATACCTAAGTGAATACTGAATAGCCTACTTTGAGGGAAATTTTGCCGGTCGTGGTGTGCCAGTGTGTCGTGTACCTGGTTGTAGTAGGCATTTTCATAGCACGTTGAAGTTGCCCAGAATTTTCCACCGATTCTATCATCGACTCTGATCAGAAGTTGAAGAGCTTGTACTTTTTTCAACGTGTAATGGGAGGAAGCAGTAGCACAAAAATTTGGGTTAGAAATTCAAAATGACATGGTAAATTTCTCGCCCTCATCCAATACCTATCTACTTTTTTCTTATTTTTTGAAATCTAACGAAACGATATCTTAATTTTTTTCTAGAAAATGCTCACAAAATGGTTTGATCCAAAATTATCATTGAGAACCAATTTTTTTCAAAATTACTCGATGGTACCTAAACATCAAAAAGTTTATTTTCGAAAGAAATTCTTTATTGTAATGAGTCTAATAATGTAAATTTCACTTGAAAATATACTGTTGATCATTTTCCCTTTCAATCCATAGTACCTTTTCCATATTTTTAGCCCAGTCATTTTAGGTCTCAACCTTCAAAAAAATTTTGCGCAGCTGAATTTAACATTATTTGAGTAGAATGACCTCCCAAACAACATACTAATACTTGCACCCCGCAAGTGTCCGGCTACCCCCGCAAGAGGGTAAAAACCACTATTAAAACTAGTTTTTCGCGTTTTGTGCCGAAAAAACAGCCTAAATCAAAAAATGTCTAGAGTAAAAGTTTTTTCTACGTTAAATTTCCTATAGAAATATTTTGAAACCTTTTTCGAAAATTTTCATTTTTATGCCTTTTTTGAAGGGTTGAAAATAATGATTTTTCAAAATTCACGATTTCTTTCATTTTACAAGGTATGCGGTATTTTTGGAGAAAAATAATTATTTTACATTAAATTTTCAATATAAGACATCCTTCAGTTTTTACAAGCGGCCAAGGGTACTACGAGGAACATGGTAAGTGATGAAAGAGATTGTTCTTAATGGAAATAACAATGATGGCAGGACTAATTAAGTAGAGTGGAACAAAAAACAGAAGTACCCTGAATTTTAACCAAGTTCACAGGGATGGTTTGCTTGGAGTTGGGAACCCACCATAAAAAATTTCAGTGCCTTAGCTCAAAGACAAATAGAACATAAATTGTAGAATGTAAAATTTCCATTCTGTAGAATCTAATTAATTTTTTCTTAGGAGGCTTAGTTTTCAAGTATATCAGTTGAAAAGTCAAAATATATATGATTTTTTTTTTTTATTGAAAATAACTCAAGAACTAAGTCTCCTAGAAAACAACTAATTAGACTCTACAGAAAATAAATTTTTCGCTGTACAAAATTCATGTTCTGTTCATATTTTTTTCGGAGACTTTGATTTCCCCAGAAAATAAATTTTTTGTAATGAACCACGTTTTTATTATTTCCCATTTATAACAATGGAAATACCTATCAAAGGCTGGCAAATCAACAATTTTTTTCTGCATAATTGATTCTGATTGGTGATTCTGACCCATTTTTTAGTGCATATGATTTCAGCTTTACGTACTCTATCACGTCAAGATTTTTTTTTAAAGTTGAAATTTCAAATAAAATATCTCGAAAGCTAAGCTTCTTAAGAAAAAACTAATTGAACTTTACAGAAAGAAAATTTTATGCTCTACAATTTACGTTTTATTCATTTTTTTCACTGAACCCTTCCTTTGCTCGAGAAATTGACTTCAAGTGTTAAAAGTAATCGAAAAATGTGAAAAAATGTTTAAAAAATATTTCAAATTGTAAAAAATCCTTGGGCGATGAGACAACTTGTTCATTAAAGTATGTATTATAAAAATCACCCGTTAAACTTCAAACAGTATTTTTTATGTCAGCCTGTGTTATTTTTGCCAACCGCTCATGAAATTCTTATAATTCAAAATATTGAAGTTCGCAATTTGCAGATACGTTTTTCAAAAAAATCGATTCAAAAATGATCGAAATGACTAAAAGAGCCTTGAAAAGATCGAGGACTACTAACACCTTTTCCATTTTCAGGTAAATTTCAAAAATTAATATTTTCATCAATTAATGTTTACGAATTCCAAATTGAATTTCTCAATTCGCAGAGGAGACATCTTTCGAAAAATTGACTCAAATCGAAACAATGCTAAATGCATTGAGTTGAAGAACTAGGTAACTTTTCCATTTTCAAATATTCTCAAAATTATCTATTTTTGTCGATCGTTCATGAAAATTCTAAAATTGAAAATTGAATTTTACAGTTTATAGAGACGTCTAAGGAAAAACACATTCGACATTTTTTTCATAAATATGACAACCATTTGAGGAAAAATTGGAGATGATTTTCTTGAATAGAAAAATTCATCACAAATTTTTCAATAGAAATTTTCTGGAAATAATTTTTTCGAATATTTACTCGTAATATTTAAAAAACAGGAGAAATTTTTTTGAAGTAGGTAGCCTTAACAGTAACGAAAATGTAAAAAGGAGGTCTCAACGGTACTTTTGTGTAAACACATCCATGCTAAGAACATTTTTAATGAATTTTTTTCAAAATTTTCTGCATATGAAATTGATTTTTTTTTAAACGTGGTATAGAACAGAGTAAGATTTAAATGGGAAGGGGAAACTGTTACCAGATTGTTTTGAAGTCTCAATCTACTTAATTTCACATCATATTCATGTTCAGTATCGTGCTTTGATGGCAACGTAAGCATAAAATGAAATAGGAAATGGTGGTTTTTGGCGTGTCATATAACGATCAAAATATTTCCAAAATTTTACGTATCAAGTACACAACACCTACTCACACACACACGAAATAAAGGCAATTATACTTACTTATACCTACTTTTTTTTTTCAACTAAACACCTATTACACAGTAGGAGAACTAATTACTTAGCTCATAAAAGTTAGATTTATTTTCGTAGAATATTAGCCGGATATGTTTAATCTCGGTTTATATGCTTACACGATAAGCGCAAACAAGAGAAATGGGGGGGGAGGAGGTAGTCGAAAAAACGGGTATAGGTGTATCGACAAATAACACGAAAATTTCCTCGACATACATCTTTTTCGTGTAGCACCGCGTGAAATTAGGTACTCGGTGGCTTTCTATACATAGTTTTATTACATTAAATGTAAATTGGTTCGTGCTAATTTCTAGTAATATTTTATCGAATGCTGCTAAAGTTAAAAGCGAATTAAAGCATGGCCTCGTAACACGTTAATGACTCGAGGTTCCCTTTCGTTACCATACTGCCTCCAAATACCTTCGAGTTTTCGGGTTTTCTCTCTCTATAGGCTAGGCGAATTTTCCAAACCGTGCGAACTTTAATTATTCACGTTTCGTTTATTTACAAACATCGAACGCTATTGCAGAATGACCAAGTTTAGTTTGGGAAATTTGATTGATAATAATGACGTGTTTGTTGCTCGAAGCGTGGGTTTGAACGTAAAAAAATTGAACTGTCAGTTTTTAATAGATTTTGAAATAGAACAGAAATTTACCTAGAAATAAATGTCTTGACGTAGCACTGAATTCTTTCTGTGATGAGTGAAAAAAAAACCACACAGGGATTTTTTGATGGGTTATTTTTCATTATTCCCCAGCCCCCATGGGAGCAAAAATTCGCCGCAGTGAAAGAAATCAAAGTACAAAATAATTCTAATAATTTTTTACGGACAAAGAGTTTGATCCGAGGACACCAGTCTTCTGCAATTCAGATTTTTGGTCCTACTAGGTAAATTTACGCATTGTACATTAGGGTGGATCGAAAAAAAAAACATATCTTGGATTTTGACCAAATTTGGTGGGGTGGTTTACTTTAAGTGGGAGACTACCCAAAAAAATTTGAGCCTCCCAGGTGCAAGGGGAGAGGAGCAGGGGGTGCTCAAAGTGCACCTCCTTTTGAAAAAAACGCAGTTTTTTGTGTTTTTTAGAAAATCAAAATCGTGCGAAAAGCCGTCACAGCACTCAAAAGTTGCGATTTGAGTTTCTACAACTTCCTGAACCATCGCCGTCCTCCTCCGATCAAAATTCAGACTGCTACCAGGGGATCCAAAAGTTGCAGATTGCAATATTTCAATAATATGAATTTTTTACTAAGCTGGAATGATTTTTGTCATCTAGTAATTGAGAAAAAAAAATTTTTCGATCTGTAAAGGTAGGACATGGCCCGCGGCTCCCACACTACGGAGGTGACGAAGTAGTGTCGAGGGGTTTCCGCCAGCAAATAGTGTACGAAGCACATTCCTACACGCGCTCGCGACCGTAGACGCGAGCTTCGCCTCTCAAAGGTGCGAATTCAGCAGTTCCAAGGCGTGGGAACGTTTCCGTTGCCCGCCAAATCACCCAACGATACACTCGCGAATGCGACTGTATCTTCAGTATTCCAAGAGTCGTCAAGGTGGAAACATCTATCTTGCGAGTACTCCGACGAGCCGGGCCAGCCGGGAATATTCTCTCCGATCACTGTGGATCGGGTTAAGAGCTTAAAGTTGTGAGTCGCGGTGAAATATAGATTTGTCTCGCAAGTCTACGTTTTATTCGTGTCCACTGTTTCGGTGATAGGAGACTGAGTTTCTCGAGGACTCGACCCTGCCTATTACATTTGGCATCCTTCGCGTGTTTTTTCCTGTATCAAGCAGCCTGATCAACTGTAGAGGTCCAGGAGGAGCACCGGGTGACCACCCACACCATTGGAATCCAGTCAAGGACCACGGATCCAATCTTTTTTGTCTTTTTCGAAGAAAAAGGTGAACGTCTAGCACACGAAAAGTGTCTTTTTTTTACCTGTTTTTTCAGACAAAAACAGAGTGGTAAGCTTGCTGTCCACTGCAATCTACCCGCCGAGTAGAGTGGTAGACTGTTGGATTTCAGTAAAAAATCCCGTTTATACTTATCGCATAAAGTACCCCATCACATCCGAGGTAAGCTTATGCTTAAGAGAGTTTATACTTGTCTCATAAAGTACCCCATACCATCCGAGGTAGGCTGTATTGCCTAAGCACCGTTAACGCGCTTTTTAACAAAAATTTATTTATAACACCAGTATAAATTTTTCCGACTTCCGTTAACGTGTCCAGCACCTTCGGTGCAATTTTTCACCCAATCGTGTCAGTGTGCGAGATCACAACTCGTAAAATTCCATCCTCACTTTTGTACTGCATACGCAAGAACCTTGCCTATACTGTACTCAACTCCATTCTATTCTGTGTGAATATACTTGAACAAAATACCTTCACTGGTAATCAACTTGTTCATACAGGATAGAATCTCCAGTCTATTCCGCGTGAATATACTTGAACAAAATACCTCCACTGGTAATCAACTTGTTCATGCGGGATAGAATTTGTTCATACGGAATAAACTTTATCCCAAATTCCGTCTTGTATACGCAAAAATTTTGCTTATACGGTGTGGGTGACTTTGAGCCAAATTACTCACACCAAATAAAATCCCATCCTAAATTTGGTACAAGGTGCGTAAAAATTTTGCCCATCTTCAACCAAACGTTGTCCCATATTCTCTGTGTGTTACTTTGCACCATATACCTTAACTGGTATTCAAATTATTCATACAGAGAATAATACCATCCTCAACACAGTGTATTGCAGACGAACTTGAACTATTCAACTGGCCTGTAGTACACCACTTTTCCATTTTCAAATAGGTAACTTGAAAATTCAATTTACTTACGCGAAAATACATCCATCCCAAAGTATTCTGTGCAAATCACCCCAATTCTATTCCGTGTGAATATACTTGAACAAAATACCTTCACTGGTAATCAACTTGTTCATACGGGGTAGAATCCAAAATTCTATACTGGGAATATTGAGCTTAATACGCCCGTTTTGTACCGACGTATTCAATTTTCTGGTATAGAGAATCACCACTGGAGAAATTGAGCTCATACGTACGCACGTGTACCTACGTAGTCAATCCTTCAGTGTCGATCAAAACGCATACACAGAATACTCCTTGTCCAAACCAAATATCGTAGCCAAAACATCTTCACAAATTGCTACGCGATTTGCCTAGCAATTCAATACGCGCAAAATTTTTTGTTCTAGTACTTCTTCGCAGCTTCTGCCAAGAACACGCTACAACATCGTAGGGACAGAATTTTATGGACAATTGTCAATCCTCGACTACGACGATTACAATACTCATAAAAATTCTGTATTCCGGAACTGTCTGAATTTTCAGTCAAAGGTGACGTTATTGCGTAGTACTCCTACAAAGGGCTTGACAAATAACAACCCCTGTACGATACGAATCGCAACTCACGAAGGGCTTGACAAATAACAACCCCTGTGAGCCAAAAACGATAACCTGGTGACTACCTGGTGGTGACACTAGGTAAAATATTCACGCAGTCGATCAGGTGCCGAAATATACCGACGTTTGTCCGTAATTTATTTCCGCACACACGTCTAGCGCAAACGCACGTAGAGAATTTTTGTGCCCACGACACCACAATACTGTGCTGTGCAGATAGCATTGAGCTTCATACCTTCACAGGTATTCAAGTTATCCGTGCAGCGCAGTATTTGTGAACACAATATTGTGCCGTGCAGGTAGCATTGAGCCTCATACCTCTACAGGTATTCAAGTTATTTGTGCGGTGCAATATTTGTGCAGTACAATATTCGTGCAGCACTTGTGCAATAAGCCTACACCAAAGTGTACGCACAACAAAGGCTAACGATATTCCCATTCAAACGTGTCATCCTTTGCACCAATTAACATCTCATTGCTGCAAAACGTTTTTCCTTGTGCAAACCGTTCCTTTGCTAGAATCCACCCAGAAAATCCGAAATGTCGGATCAAAACACAACATCCACTGGTGCTGACGCAACGTCAGTTAGGCCTAAGCGATCCGCCGCAGTAACTGCCGCGAAATGCTTACATAACATGACACAGACGAAACGGCGCAACCGCTCGCAATCTTGCTCAGCGGATAACACCTCGCTACCGTCCACTGCTGAAACCAGCATGGATGAGTATACAGATGACACTGCCGGCGAAGAGTCCGCCGCAGAAATTCCAGCAAATTTACCACCGATTATTCGGCCGGCGATCGATGACATTTCATCCGTCCCCGAACACAATGCCGAAAAATTTGCGCCGAAAATTACGGCCCAATCCACGGTAAATAATGGCATCGAAACTCACGCCACAGGCACATCAGAATCTTCAGTCGAGGAAATTAGACCTCTGCTGCGTATTCAAAAGTCGCCTCTCTCCGATACTTTATCCGATGAGACGCGACAAAAGTCGAAATCAACATCCGCGTTGAACCAGAACCACCCTCCCACCGCACCCGAAGGCGCAGCGCAATCGTTATTTAACGCATTGCAGGATACTCAATCATGGTCTGCAACTGAGAATCGAAAAATCCACACGCGATTAAACGAATGCGAAATTATTATTAGCTCCGTGCAAAACGCAGTTAATAAACTGACCGCTGAATACGGCCGTCAGGAAAACGAGCTTCACACCTTGGACGCTGCCGTGCAAGAAAATTTCACTCAATTGAGAGAAATTCACCGCAGTCTCACAGAAAAGGTTGAGGACGCTGAGAAAACCCAAGCGGCTGTTTCTCAGGGCATTCGTACATCGCTGGAGACTCAGATACTGCAGCACAAAATCATGATTGACACCGAGCTAAAGGACCACGTACATCACATCTCACAAACATCTCACGTGGTCGGCGTCATCGCCAAACGCGTCGACACTTTGGAACACCAAAGGCCCCACGGGGGAGGAGGTGCGTCCTACGCCAGCCTTGCGTGAACAACGCCGCCTTCGCCGAGAACAGCTCCGCGAAGGAAAAGAAGAAAAGGAACCCAAGCCCTCAACATCCAAACAAGCAGATCATCACGATTCCGTTTTCCAGGCAAAAAACCGCCTCGAAAAAATCAAGGCCAAAGACGATCTACAAAAACTTGATAATTCTATCAAGAAAAGTACATCGACAAACGCCAGGTACGATTCCATACGCGACGTAGCTAAAAAATACCTCGCCACGCGTAAGACGCGTACCAACACACACGATCAACCGCATACCGCGAACGACCGAGAACCCTCTCCGTCGCAACCTCGCCGTAGCAACCGAAAACGAAAGCTTACCTTGCAAACCGCAATGTTAAAATTCGTTACTTTCGCTGAGTTGCAATCTGTCATTCAGAATTACGATCAACACGATCTCGACAGCGATATCGACGCCAGCTAAAAATTTGCAGATTTAGCAGTTTCATTGTTCATTGTATCACGTATGCCCGAAACAAGTTCGACTTTAATAAGTCCGGTGTGAAGCTTGCTTCATTCTTCGCTCATCCGTGGTACAGTCAACATCTCCGATTGAAACTTGGTTCGCGTAATTCGAATGACAGTAATCGTGTAGTATTTCTTCGGATTCTGCTGTTTACCTGCGTTCCTGAATTTTGTCCGAATTTCGGTAGCGTGGCTATTGCTAATCCTGTGAAATTTTGAAACAAGATTACAATAGAGCGCTGTCGAGACTCCGACATACATAAGCGGAAATAATTTTTCCGCGATCGACCATCTGACGTGGCCTCCCCATTGGCCAGCGACGTGTCAGTTGTGCAATACATTATATTGACGCGTCCCTGACTTAGGGCATGCCGTTGTCAAACTTGTGTATACGATTCTACACGTGCATCGCCTTTTGCTGCGGGTAAGTGTCCAACTTTATTTTTCTTTATTTTTCGGACTCTTCCATCTGCTTACCCGTACGTGCTTTGCCAAACGGAATCCGTTTAATTGTGCTTTGAAAGGATACCCCATCATTTGTGCCTGCGATTACGCACGTACATACTGGTTATCCTAGGGAGTGTATCTTCTACAGGTTGTGGGTATACTGTATCGGGGAATTTGAGCCTCATACACACGTAAAAATTTTACCTGTGTATTCAAATCTTGGGTCGGTGTGCCTACAACCAGAAATACCTCCCCAATAAACCACAACAAGAAAAGGCAGCTACACCGTATTCTTATACCGTGTACCTGCAAACAGTTAGGGGAAAAGCTGCAAAGAACAGAATTGCTGACCAGGGGTGTGGGTACTTGAACCACATACGTACGTAAAAATTTTACCTACGTACTCAACTCTCCACACACGCTCTCCGGTTGGCACTTCTGTACATTAATTTTAAGGAGCCGATTCCGACGTCATCATACCAGGTGAATTGTGCACATACGTACGTAAAATTTTTTACCTACATATTCACCCACTTGGTACGCCAGTCCGAATCCGCAAACATTAAATACAGCACATACCTTGGAGTACTGTAGTGCTTGAACTTCATACAGACATAGACTTTACCTATCTCTGTATTCAACCTTTCGGTGCTTCGAGGTATACCTGTATCACAACTTACCATCCGAAGGTACCAAACCGAGAACAACAAGTCCCGGACATTTAGAATTTCGTTCGTACACACTCACCGTGTCTACGTTCGTGATTTTCCGGCACAATCGCTCCGTTTCGTACCTGACATCATCATCTGCCGCTGATATGCCGCAAAACAACATCATTTTGTGTCCTAAATGCACTCGTAACCTTGTCTCTCCAGGTCCATCCGTCCCTCTGGACGAAATGGATATCATCCTCACTACCAAGGAATGCAACCATGCGATACATGCCTCGTGCCTAAATGATCTCATTCGGGAAAGCGATCGACGGAACTATCCCTTGATCCCTTGCTTCTACCCCCAATGTGTTACGATGATCAGGCCGACGCATACCAAAATCTTCCAACCGCTGGTTGCGATTGAGTTCACGCATGCCCAAATTGCAGATACGTCTTTATTTGCGCATGCTCGAGCCACGATCCAAGAGAATGTGAACCTCCGAGCGGAGCTTCAGCGTACACATAGCCAAGCCACGGTCGCGTCAGCCGCCGCGGATGTCTATAAGTACGAATTCGAACATCTTGCATCAAAAATCCAACGATATTTCCCGACAATAAATCTGGAAAATATTGTTCCTTCGGTAAATCTCCTCACAGTCCCGCCTACGTTAATCCGTACAGAAATTCCAGGTCCTTCGTGCCCGCCGCCTCGGCCTGCACGCACTGGACTTAACGCCGATTCCGAACCAAAAACTCCTACTCATTCCAACTTCCGAATAATAGGAACCGCATCTACCGATACGGCACGCGCTACGCCTGTCAATCACTCACTCGTCACGACGATGCGCATACCAGACAATGTTATGTCGCACAGCTCCGCAACTATGCCGAGCAAGCGCCGGTCATACCGACCGCCCGTGATTGAGCGAAATACCAATTCGGTAATCGACCCGGACGAATACCAAGCAATGCGGTCGCAAAGGCCACCGTCATTAACGGCAATTCCTCCGAAATTGTCACCTCAGGCACCTACATCATGCCGACGTCCCTCGCCTGCGCCATCCTCCGTCTCCATGACGCGGGTATCGCCCAGGCCACTTTTGATGCGGATGTATCGCCGCTTTACGAGCGCCGATAAGGGATCACGGCCTAACAGCCGTTGAATACCACGAAATGTTTTTCCTGGTGCGAATCAATACGGATAATCGACATTGTCGACTTCTAGGCTAGAAACACTGTGAACCATACTGTCTGTACGTTTCACACGCAAGTATAATCTGGCTGAAACCCAGATAGCTTTTCCGGCAATACCGCTATGACGCTATTTTTCCCTCGATATTCGAGTGAGCCCGAAAAGTACACAAATACTTGCGTACCATCTCTCCTACGAACCAGAATAAATTCCATCTGTTTCAGAATGAAAACGTACGCCGACGACGACGACGACAGTGAAGAAGAGAGCGCTACGAGCCGGCACGCGACACAAACAGCTGACAACGCAAATCAACCTCGTATGCGCGATCCAGAGCTTGCCCATGTTGTCAGATTTGATCTTGTCCGGAATACCGCACAATCGAAACGCACATATATTTAAGATCAGCATGTAAACATGTGTGTGCGTAACACATTATGTAAATAATGTAAAAAATGACACAAACACTGTAATAACCTGTCTGTTATAACTATATACCAGAAAGCGAATCACGATTCTAAGCTCACCACCCAAATTTTTCGAACATCCTCGTCCGAGATATTCGCACCACCTTGCAATTGCCTCGCTATTCGCGACGCAATGTAACACCTATAGTACGACATGATACCCTAAGTTAGCGTATCAATAATTAACCGCTGAATATTTCACGAAGGCAGTTCTTCCTGAAATCAAATTCGCATCTAGGAAAAGTTTTTACTTTTCAACCCTCGTAACTAATCGTCACCTACTTCCCGTGTAAAATCCGAGCGGGGCAGGGGGTCGAGGGTGTGTCTCTTCCTTTTGCTCAGACTTTCCTCAGGCCTCCGGTGACCTTCACCCGAGCTAAAGCCTAAGGGGGCATGTGTAAAGGTAGGACATGGCCCGCGGCTCCCACACTACGGAGGTGACGAAGTAGTGTCGAGGGGTTTCCGCCAGCAAATAGTGTACGAAGCACATTCCTACACGCGCTCGCGACCGTAGACGCGAGCTTCGCCTCTCAAAGGTGCGAATTCAGCAGTTCCAAGGCGTGGGAACGTTTCCGTTGCCCGCCAAATCACCCAACGATACACTCGCGAATGCGACTGTATCTTCAGTATTCCAAGAGTCGTCAAGGTGGAAACATCTATCTTGCGAGTACTCCGACGAGCCGGGCCAGCCGGGAATATTCTCTCCGATCACTGTGGATCGGGTTAAGAGCTTAAAGTTGTGAGTCGCGGTGAAATATAGATTTGTCTCGCAAGTCTACGTTTTATTCGTGTCCACTGTTTCGGTGATAGGAGACTGAGTTACTCGAGGACTCGACCCTGCCTATTACAGATCACTGAAAGTAAAGTTTGAAAAAAAAATTATGAAAATTTTATGCACCAGTGCAGCCAACAGCGAGTCGTAAAATTCCAAAATACAGAATTTATGCCAACTTTGAATTGATTACTTTTTCGCTTGAAAATATTATGAATTTTTTCACTCACTAGAAGTAAATTTCGGATATTTTTCGGAAAATTTTGTATATCAGTGTAGCCAGTTATAAATTCTACACTATGAAATTTACGTTAATTTCGAATTAATTTTTTTATTATTTGAAAAATTCACAATAATTTTGTTTTCAGTCATCAGAAATGAAAATTTAATAATTATTTTTTGAAAATTTTTACGTCAGTGCAGCCAGTAGCTAATTGTGATATTCTAATATTACGAACTCGAATGCATTTTTTTTTCATCAAGTAATTGGACCAATTTTTTCGATTGGGAGAAAAAATTGGTCCAACTATTTGATGAAAAAAAATGGATTCGAGTTCGTAATACTAGAATATAAAAATTAGCTACTGGCTGCACTGACGTAAAAATTTTCAAAAAATTATTGTAAATTTTTCAAATAATAAAAAAATTAATTCGAATTAACGTAAATTTCATAGTGTAGAATTTATAACTGGGTACACTGATATACAAAATTTTCCGAAAAATTTCCAAAATTTACTTCTAGTGAGTGAAAAAAATTCATAATAATTATTTTCAAGCGAAAAAGTAATCAATTCAAAGTTGGCATAAATTCTGTATTTTGGAATTTTACGATTCGCTGTTGGCTGCACTGTGCATAAAATTTTCATAATTTTTTTTCAAAATTTACTTTCAGTGATCGAAAATTTTTTTTCTCAATTACTTGATGAAAAAAATCATTCCAGCTTAGTGAAAAATTCATATTATTGAAATATTGCAATCTGCAACTTTTGGACCCCCTGGTAGGAGTCTGAATTTTGATCGGAGGAAGACGGCGATGGTTCAGGGAGTTGTAGAAACTCAATCGCAACTTTTGAGTGCTGTGACGGCTTCTTGTACGATTTTGATTTTCTAAAAAACACCAAGAACTGCGTTTTTTTCAAAAGGAGGTGCACTTTGAGCACCCCCTGCTCCTCTCCCCTTGCACCTGGGGGGGCTCAAATTTTTTTGGGTAGTCTCCCACTCAAAGTAAACCACCCCACCAAATTTGGTCAAAATCCAAGATATGTTTTTTTTTTTTTCGATCCACCCTATTGTACATATGTATAGACTTATTTGTGATCCCGGATATAGAAACCACCTTCAGGGGTCAAAATTGGTTTTTGAATTGAGGTTCTCCCTCGATTCTACTCCTTCTAAAAGTCCCAAAATCAGTGTCAACTCAAACCCCAATTTTCGACTCCTAAGGGTGGTTTCCATATTCGAGCTCACATTTATACCGAACCGAACGTCTCGTCTAAGCGGTGTTCTTATGAAATTGTAGCTTTGTACCGAAATGTATACGAAATATAGTTATATCCAACAGCAAAAGGAAATTTTTTCAGCTCGGAAAAGTATTTTGATTAAAAAAGTTTACTGAGCGGGATACTGCTCTAACTACGTAAACAATGCGTTTTGTTTCGCTGCGACGATGAATAATTAAAACGAAAATTTATTTAGCCGAGCTTTTTTCAATTACAACGAAATTATCGGCGCGCCGGTTATTAATTCGTCTTGGTTTTTTTCCTTCACTCGACGAGGCGAGTTGGCTCGAGAATAACACGATATTTTCTTACTTGTAGCTATTTTCTGTTCCCCTTCCCCTCCCCATTATAGGTACTAGGTAAGCCTAACTAGCGAAGGAGAAAAGTTTTATTCAAGTACATACTTGGTTGTGTAAGTAGACTCTCGATTCGAGGGCCAAATATTATATTGCCGGTATTTTGCATACATTTAATACGGACTTTTCTCGGCTGGTTTTGTGCAGA
Organism: Pseudococcus viburni; assembly: GCA_033439095.1. NCBI lineage: Eukaryota > Metazoa > Arthropoda > Insecta > Hemiptera > Pseudococcidae > Pseudococcus > Pseudococcus viburni. The sequence continues at coordinate 98,863 of JAVBJF010000509.1, forward strand.
TACCGAAATGTAATCAGTTTTATAGCCTCGTTTTACGAGTCTTGCGTAAGTACATATGCTGCGTATCGCACCATCATCGAAATTTTTTCTCATAATAAGGATCGAACTTACGAAGGTGTAGCGTTTCAACGTACAAATAGAATGAATAGTGAACAGAATTAGGATTAATGAAAATAAGTTGACTTAAATAATAAGTAAATTCCAAGCGGATCCTCTGTGATAAAAACAAATTTAAAATTTAGTATTAAAAAAGTGGAAAATTTCAGATATGGTACATGGTGTTGGGATGAGTGGGTTGAAAATCGGCGAACTCTCGTGTAATTTTTTTTGATGCTATTACTTTTTCTCGGCACAAGTGATACTTAGGTATCCAATTTTTTCAAAATATCCGCAATATTCGATGAATCAACCACAAGTTCTATTCTGGGAGTAGGTACCATACTTACTAGAGCGGATCGAAAAAAATAATATCTTGGATTTTGACCAAATTTTGTGGGGGTGGTTTACTTTGAGTGGAAGAGCTCACAAAAAATTCTTAAGCCCCCGAGGGGCAAGGGGAGAGGAGCAGGAGGTGCTCAAAGTGTACAACCTTTAGGAAAAAAAACTGTTTTTTGCGCAGCCAATAAAAATTGTGTGAGAAGCCTTCGTAGCACTTAAAAGATGCAATTTGAGTTTCTACATCTCCCTAAACCATCGCCATCCTTCTCCGATCAAAACTCAGACTGCTACCAGGGGGTTGAAAAGTTGCAGATTGCAATATTTCAATAATATGAAATTTTCACTAAGCTGGAATGATTTTTTTTTTTCATCGAGTAACTGAACAAAAAAAATTTTCAACCACTGAAAGTGAATTTTGAAAAAAAAAATAAAAATTTTATACGCCAGTGCAGCCAACAGGAAGCCATAAAATTCCAAAATGCGGAATTTATATCGACTTTGAATTGATTATTTTTTCGCCTGAAAATACTATGTATTTTTTTTCAATCAGTAGAAGTACATATATTTCGGAAATTTTTTTGGAAAATTTACTGTGTCAGTGCAGCCAGTAACAAATCGTGACATGCTACATTACAGAATTTACGTTGACCTCGAATTAATTTTTTTATCGTCTGAAAAATTCACAATAATTATTTTTTTGTGTTTTCAATCATCAGAAATAAAAAATTTAAAATTTTCCTTTAAAAATTTTGTTTGTCAGTGCAGCCAGATGGTAATTGTGATATTCTGATATTGTGAAATCGAATGCATCATTTTTTCAAGTGATTGGATCAATTTTTTCTCCCAATCAATAGGAGTACATATGTTTTGAATTTGAAGACATCAGAATATCACAATTAGCAACTGGCTGCACTGACGTACAAAATTTTTAAAGGAAAATTTTAATGGTTTTTTTGATGGATTCTGATAGAGAATTTCACGCTCTATAACATGGCTGAAATAGTTTTTGGTGAAATCGTCTCCACCATGGCTAAAAATGCTTCCAAAAACAAGGGTTAGGATCATAACTAACATTTGCCTGTTAAACAAACATTTCGTAGAATAAAAGTTGTAAAGCTTGAAAAAAGAAACATTTTTTGTCTCTTGACTTTTTTGCCCCAGATCAACCAGCTTCGAGTTATGAACCAGCTTTGAAATGCATTAATTTTTGAATGTTTTTCGAATCTGGTTCATAACTCGAAGACGATTGGTCTGAGGCAAAAATATCAAAAGACAAAACATATTTCTTTTTTCAAGCTCTACAAATTTGGTTTCACAAAATTTTTTTGTAGCATCGAAAAAAAGGGTAGTTGGTGTCAAAACTCACATTTGCCATTCTTCTCGTGCTATTTTAAGAAGAGTGTCTACGTGATCGGGGAAAAAATCAGGGAATCCTATTTTAAAGGCCTTCTTAACAATATAAGATGATTTTAGCAAACTCAATGGTCGGTAACTTTACTAAATTAGTTTTTTGCGTTTTTTTGAAACCTCTTTACCTGGCGAAAGTGAGTTTTGATTCTTAGCTCCTCATATAGTATGACACAAAAGTCTTGTCTACTTGAAACATTTCTCAATATCATAGAACTGAAACGAGATACCAACAGTTCAAAAAGTAATGCGTTTCTGGTGACGAGGACATTGAAGATCGATTTTCAAACTTTCAGTCCTACCTATACCTATAGGGTGTTCACAGACTGAGAAACTGGTTTGGGCCAAAAAAAATTGGGGTCTGTTTTATTTTATTGAAATTAAGTCTACACACTGACGCGATTAAAAGTGGCATGTTTTTTCGAACCCGGTTCAGCAGTTTCGAACCAGTTGTCAATAATATCTGAAAAACTGGAGATATGAAATAAAGTTTGGAACAAAAGTTGTAGAAAATTAAAAAAACTTTTTTTTTTGTCTTATAACCTTTTGCCCATCTTACAATGGAAAGTAATTGTTGTTCCACAACTTTTGTTTCACACTTTTTTGATACCTTCACTTTTCGATAACTGGTTATCGACTTGGGAAAAAATCACCTAAAAAACTTGGAAAAATTGAAATTCTCTTGCACCGGTTTTAAAGAAGTGGATATTTTAGAAAAAGTGTGAAATAAAAGTTGCAGAGAATTAAAAACTGAACATTTCACATGCTGTCATTTTTTTCAAGATGGAAAAAAATTATGGAACAAAAAATGATTGTTTTTTAACTCTCTACAACTTTTGTTTCAAACTTTTTTTCCTATCTCCACTTTTTCGAATATTATATCAAAATGTTACTTAGGTACTTTACCTTATTTCAAGTAAGTATTTATCTTCTATTACACCAAAAATTAGCCTACAAAAAAATTTCCTTTGAAATTTCTCCAAGTTTTTAAAAATTGAACAAAATTATGTCTTAAAACGCCATGCAAAAAAATTATTTTCTCCAGCCCAAAAACATGAAATATGTTAAAATCACAAACATTGAAACCAAAAAATTGAGAAAATTTTACCATTAATAGGTTCTGATGGATTAACTTTTCATTCGAGGAGCATTCTAATTGCTGTTTAAAAAAAAAAAAAAATTTAAGTTTTTTGACCGCTAGAAAATGACAGATACTACATATTATGTAATTGAGGGAAATAGGATGGAAAATCGACAAACCTCGTAAACATTTTCCAATATCTAGCTACCTACATGTTTTTCTTCAGTTTAGACTATCTGATTTTGTCAAAATCTTCGTAATATTCTATAAATCAACCACAAAGCCTTATTATGGCGGTATATCTATCTACAGACATTTTACACGTAGGTTTAATACCTCTGATAATATGTACCCAATTGTTTGTTACGTGCAAAAATAAAGGACTCTCTCGAGCTTCGGTTAGACGATGTTTCTTCGTACCTACCCTGCCTACATCGTAAAAAACCATTAAGTATTAAGAACTGAAGTGAGGTTTGCAAATACATCTCGATGGGTTGGGCAACGAACAAGAATCGATTTGCCCGTTTACTCGACGAAAACTTCATTCTCCATTTCGCCAGTCTGCGGATATCGAATAATTAAACGATTCTGCTTGTTAATTGCTTATCCATCGTCAATCATTCGACCGTGTTTAAATTTAATTAAACGAATACAATGGCGTTTTATTAATAAATTTCCAAGTAGGCCGCCGGCGTGGCGGGCGCAGGCGGCGGCAATTAGTAAAATTACTTAAGAAGTTTATTCATCGTTTCTTTTGGCCGAACCGACAAGTTTTTCTCTCTATAAATCTATTGTTTTTCTTTTTCATCAAATTAGACGTTTTTCTACGTTCTTTTCTTTTTTTATTTCCAACATACCATAGAAGGTATTCGCGAGAATTTAAATTCCATTTTCAAAAATTGTGTTTTTTTTATTCTTTTTAACGCGGTCTTGTCAAAAGGAGGTTTCGCGTAAAAAAAATAAAAAGAAACGAAACGAAAACTATTCGAAGAGTTTTTCTTCGACGCTGAAAACATTCTGTAATAGTTTCAGTTGGCTATTTTTTTCATTCGCTTTGATAGATGGAAAAATCATCGAAGAAGTGTACTGGCCGCGGCTAGGTAATTAAATGAAATTCTTAATACTTTGATCGTCGAAGCAAAATCGCTTCTGTTTGGATGCAAATTGCCGTATTTACGTTTTAATTATACCGTGGTTTTTTTACACTGGTTGAGATGCTCATCGCGGAGATGTAATTTTTTTCTCGATTTCGAATTCTCATTTGCTGAAAGATGAAGTTGGAATTATGAAATTCATTATAGTGCAAGCGGTTAACGATTATTTTGTTTTAAGCTGCAGCTCTGTGGGGAACGGTATCTAACGAACTTGAAACAGGGGCGAACCGAAAATAATTTTTTGAGGGGGCGAAAAATCAAAAATTCTGTAATTAAATGAGATTTTTCACAATCGAAACGAAAATTCCTTTGAAAAAAAGGGCACCACTTTCGAAAATTTTCGGACTGAAGAAATATAATTTTCCCGCCAAGTAAGTATCTGTTTTGACTAAACGAAATTTCACCGATTTTTTGGTGATTTTTACACGAATTTTTTTCATCGATATCTGTTGCAAATTTTTTCGTATGACCATTTCGTATGGAAAATAAAGTGAGATATTCAATTTCGAGCCTTGGTGCTGCTGTACTTATTTGGACTTGAAATTACAAAAATCGCGAAAAAGAGATGAAATGAAGTGAAAATCTGACAAGACGTGTATAAATTCGCATTTTGGAATATAATTACAAGAAAATTTTTTTCAGCCAAAAATGACCATTTTATGAGTGAAAAACGCTGTGAAAAAGTGGTTTTTCGCATTTTCAAGGTGTTCCATCACCTAAAAAATTCTGCAAAAAAATATCATGATGTACATAGAGACTAGGTACATAAAATATGTTTTTTTCAAAATTGCACCTCTGAAACATCATGTAGAAAACTCGAATTGAAATTTTCAAACGCAATTTTTGGCTTGAAAAAATCATCAACATTTTTTTTCAAACCACCCATTAATACCCCTCAGTATTGGGTACACCTCACGAAAATTTGAAAAAATTTGGTGAAAAACTCGCAGAAATAAAAATTTTTAATGGAAAGGCTGAAAAAACTAACGTTTTGTCCAATAACTGGGGCTAGGAGTGGAGTTGTGAGCCAAAATTTTTATCACGTAGTTTTCAGACCCTGAGAACCAAATTCCATCGGATAGTTTCGAATTTCAGCTCGGGGGCAGATTCGCCTATCTTAACCGCCGGTACCCTTTGAGCAAAACTGTGCTTTCCACGAGATGGCACTCGCCCACTTTCACTGTAAATATTACTATAGAAAGTGCTGAATACGAATTTGAAGTCAAATTGTGCACCCACCTTCCTCCTCTTCACCAGAGGTGGATGATGGAAAGAGGCGTCGTCAAGGGAGGCGGGGGGCAGCCCCCGAAAAAAGTTCTGGCTCCCCCCCTCAAAAAACATATGCTGTATTTATAAATTTACATTACACTTACATCAGGTAGAGGTTTTCAAAGCATTAAAACATGAAAAAAATGTATTTTTAGGGCATTAAAAATCAAATTTTTTCAATGCTTCGCTCGAGTATAAACAAAATTACAATTCTATGATATATCTGAGATGAAAGTGTGGAAGAAGACTCCCTTTTTACCCCCTCCCCATTTTTAGCAGGTGAAAAAAGTCAGTCCTTCATATCCGCTTCGAAAAAGCAAAAAAAGTTGTCCAACACAAGGCCCCTTTTGTGCCCCCCCCCCATTTTCGATTCTGACGACGCCACTGATGGTGGAAAATGAAAATTTGACTCCTATATTGTGTGATATGTCTTAGTGTATGTTTTTTAGGTCGTAGAATAATTACGAATTTTACAGTATTTTTTTCGTGAGAATGAAACACTGAGAGTGGGATGGGTAAAAATTAGAGAAAATTGAAATTTTACAATTTTTTCGAGTGATATGTCATGAAATCATAGAACACGAATTTGACAATATTTTTTTGTAAATTTGAAAGGTAATTTTCCACTTTTCCAGCTCTCTTGCCTTCAGAATGCATATCAATAAAAATTGCCAAATTCATATTTTACTACCTCAAAAATATACATTTAGACATGGTATCACACAGTGTTGGAGTCAAATTTTCATTTTCCACCCTCCATCCACGCTTTACCCCCCACCACTCTTGGGAGAAGGCAGGTGGGTGCAAAATTTGACTTCAAATTTCGTGTTCAGCACCCTTCAAAAAACATTTACGATGAAAATGAGCGAGTGCTTTTTTGTGGAAAGCACAGTTCTGTTCAAAGGGTACCCCGATTAAGGTAGGTGAATCGGCCTAAGAGTTACTTTTTGAAACTAACCATCAGACATTATTGACGTGAGGACTCCAAAAAATAATTTTAGGGGACATTCTCCAACTCCCACCTCACTCCGTTTCACCCCCACCCCCAAAAATACCGGGTTTCTTCAAAACATCACATTTTGGAACCTAGTGAACCAAAAATTTTGAAATTTTTGTGGTATACTCGGGAAGTTGTAATCAACTTTTGAGAATTTCTTCAGATTTTTTTTGCACGCCTTCTAGCCAAAATCCCACTTAGAAACCTTAAAATCGCTCCAATTTCGAAACTAAAAGACATACATTTTTTCTTTTTGGTACAAATATGGTCCCACCTTGGTACAATATAATGCACATTTTTTCAGATTTTTTGGTTTGGAGGAACAGGTGAAAAAATGCGATTTTCTATTCAATGCAACCAAACATTTTGAAATTTGTATGGTATGAACGAGGAGAGGTAACAAACTTTTGAGAATTTTTTCAGATTTTTTTGCAATGCATTCTAGCCCAAAACCCATGCTCAATCTTTCATAAAAACGTGTACCTATTTTTTATTTTTTTTACCAGTTTTATGTGTACTTTAGCAGCTAAACAAAATTTTTTCGTTGAAAATGAGATTTTCGATAATATCTGACATTAAAATCGATATAAAATCATATTCGAGGGACCAGAACTTTCGGATACACATTTTAGCCCCCTCACCCCTATTTGAGTTGATATAAAGTCTGCAATATGAGTATCGATTTCGCATAAGTCGAACCTTCTGAGTACGAAAATGAAATCAAATATGAAATCGGAGCCTTCAAATGTCTCATACGATTTTAATTTTTGGTTGCATGAATGACGAAACGGGTATTTTTGAATAGGAAATCACCTGTTCCTCCAAACCAAAAAATCTGAAAAAGTTGCATTATATTGTACCAAGAAATTTATGTCTTTTAGTTTTGAAATTAGAGCGATTTTAAGGTTTCTAAGTAGGATTTTGGCTAGAAGGCGGTAAAAAAAAAATCTGAAAAAATTCTCAAAAGTTGGTTACCACTTCCCAAGTATACCACAAAAATTTCAAAATTTGGGTCATTAGGTTCCAAAATATGATTTTTTGAAGAGAAACAATTTTTTTTGGGGGGGGGGTAAAACGGAGTGAGATGGGAGTTGGATAATGCGCCCCAAAATTATTTTTTGGAGTCTTTATGTCTAATGGTTAGTTTCAAAAAGTAGCTCTTAGGCAGATTCACCTATCTTAACCGGGGATACCCTTTGGCACTTTTTTGACCTTCACGCCCAACCCCTCATCCTTGGGGAAAAAATTGGGTCAAATTCGGATGAATTATGGGCATTTTGAGCATCTTCTCGCTGACTTTGCGACAGAAGCATTCCACCGTTCTCATCCAAAAATTTCCTTTATGAATTTTTCTGAAAAAATTATAACTTATGACCAGAAAATGCCTCAAAGAATCGACTTCTTCCAATATGGTACCTCTACACATATCTAATTCAAAATATTATTTATTTTTTGTCAGGATAAAAAAGAGTGAAAGAGAAAAGAGCCTGTAAGCGAAAAATACCTACACCAAAGGTGCATCGCTTAACAAGAGAGCCTCAATAAATGTATGAAGTTTTTAGCCGAAGTGTCAGCGCACACACACAGCAGTAAGTACAAATATACAGACGCCTGAAGCGTAAAAGACACGTTCCTTTGGGAATGCCACACGCTCTGCTGTGAATTATTCGGCGCGAGTTGTTCGTCGTCGTTTCGCAAACATTTGAATGGTTGGTATTTCGTTATTATATCGTAAGTACACACTACACATCGTATAGTGTACGTAGGTAAGAAACGAAAAACGACGACGTTATTCTTCTTTTTTTTTATTTTTATTTTATTTTACTTATTTTATTTTATTTTCTTACCGCCGCGCTCGTTCTTATGGTTTTCATCGCGTGTGTAAAATCTTCCTTCTAGTTTTTATTGACAATTTTATTGTGTATTTTTGCGCCTGACTGAAAAACCTTTATGCCATCTTACGTTTTTCGGTTAATATTTTTATGGAATGTATGTACGAGTATGTTTGTGTAGGTTCCATCTAAGAGATGTATTAGATATGTGCCTTTTCTTTTTCTCGCCGCTCCTTCCATTTGTGAGATGCGTAAGTGCGTACGTATGTACTATATTTGATTTCGGTATCTACGAATGGGCAGATGTCACCGTTGAGTAGATTATTACGAGAGGATTCTCCTCGTTGCGGGGTCTCGCCCTCGGGCTCTCTGTAAATTCGTACGAAACGAGCAATAATTATCATTCTGTCTGTATTTGCTCTCGTTGTTTTCCGTTTTCATCGTTTGTCGACGACGCTGCCATCAGAGCTATACGTAAGTATACGTGAGATCCGTCGGATTTTCGCAGTTGTTGTTCAACTGCGAACAAATCCTCGTTGACGGCGCGACGTCGATAGGGGTTAGAAAGAAGACGACAGTATAATCAATCAACATTAGCGGAGCTGAATTAGATTTCGAATACTTTTAAGAATGATAGATTAGCACATTGTTTCGCCTTGTAATTTTATATACTTACCATCATACATTGACACCTTTTCTAAATGTAATATTGTTATCATTTTTTTTACATATTTTCAAATATCGCTCTTGATTCCATTTTTTGAAATTTTCTCTATGCTTCCTTCCAAAAAAACTTATTTAAGGGTGTAAAATCGTCTTGGACTGATTTTGTCTTTTTTATCTCGTTAAATTTGAATATTTTTAACAATTTTGAAAAAATCGAATTCGATGAGACTTTTTCTGCTTCTTTGATGGAAATTTTTTTTTCAACCATTGGCCAATCCAAACAGCTGAATTAAATTTTCTCAAGTAAAAAGTGTTTAGGAAAATCTAAAAACTGTAAAAAATCTTCAAAAAATTGGTCAATTTTCCAAAATAGATGATTTCAAAAATTACCATTTCGTTAAAATGCAAAAATCTGGGGAAAGTATCACGTGGGCTATTACTAACCAACTCGAACCAAAAATGAAGTCGGGTCTTCCGATTTCACTCAAATTATTTTTACGAGTTCCTCTTGATGGTCTATTCACATAACCGCGATTATTTCCTTTCTAACCCTCGGTATATCGATTCTCACTAATTTGAGGGCGTAGAATTCGAATACTGACTTACTACGCCTCCCTGTAATTTTTCGAAATATTCAATTCCGTGATGATCGTTTAAGACTTAGAAAGGGGCTTGGTTAGAGCACTGGAAGGAGGTCGGATACTTTCCTCAAAATGAGGGGGGAGAGCTAGCGGAGCATTGAAGGATCAAATAAAAAAAAAATAAAAAAATATTCGAACTCAGTTCTCTCAAAACCCTAAAAACGACAGGTCATACATTATTTTTCATTTTTTTGAATTTTGATCTTATCAATAGAACTAAAGGGGGGGGAGGCGTGTTTAGAGAGGTCGGCTGAAAAAACTAAGTAGGTACATATTCAAACTCATCGCCTTCGAATTATTAGAAATCGTTGTGTTACTTTACTTTTTCGATTTTTTAAAATTTTGATTAAAATCGTGGATCCCTGTACCCTCCAAGGGTGAAGAGATCCCATCTTGGAAATTTGTTGATTGAAAAACAAACTAAAAGGAATACTGCAGGGTAAGGTGCCCTAATTTCGACCAATTTTTTTGAAACTTCCACCAATTGAAGACTATTTGATGTCGAAATCTCAAAAATAGCTTTAAAAAATACCTTGATCTTTCCTTTACCACCGCTTAAAAATTTTGAGTCGATAAGATAATTATTTTTATTTCTAATTAATTTTTTTCTGAAGGAAGTCAAAATTAGATTTTGAAAATTTGGGTTCCTAATTTCGACCATCGACTGATTTCGTCAGATATAAACGAAATCTACCGAAAAAATTTTGTTTCATGTTTGTCTTTCATAGATAAACAATTTGAGACCAAAATGGCAACTCTGCAGCTAAAACTTGTGGAGATAATTAGAAAAAACGAAATCGCACAAGTGAAAAAAATTTTCTGCGTATTCTTTGATCGCGTATTGCGAATAATATTCGGAATAAATTGCACCACATTATTGTTCTTTTTGATGGTGAATTAGGGTCAGATTTCGATGAAATTATCGTTTTTGAAAATTTTTTAAGGCAAGTACTAAAAATTTTTCGGCTCCAAAGTCTTGACGTCATAATCGCGTGACATGCGATTGATGAGATAACGTAAAGGTGAAGAATGGAGAAAACTGGAGAAAAAAGTATCATCTTTACACCTAATTTTCATCAATTTTAGCTGAAGAACACTTATGTAAGCATATTTTGAAAAATCTTTCGCGAAAATTTCAAAAAAGTACATTTTCGTAAGTACACATTTTTTTCCATTCTTCACCTCCACGTTATCTTATCAATCGTATATCATGTGATTGTGACGTCAAGACTTTGGAGCCGAATTCGAATTTTTTGGGTGCCCTAATCTCGACCACCTGTATAATCTTATATAATTCGTCGTTTTTATGCGGTTAGAGAAACACGAAACAAAAATTTTCCGGTAGATTTTGTTTATAGCTGACAAAATCAGTCGGTGTGGTCGAAATTAGGGACCCCAATTTTCAAAATCAAATTTTGACTTCCTTCAGAAAAAATTCATTAAAAATAGAAATAATTATCTTATCGACTTAAAATTTTAAGCGGTGGTAAAGGAAATCAAGGCATTTTCTAAGCTATTTTTGAGGTTTCTACATCAAATAGTCTTCATTTCAAAAAAATTGGTCGAAATTAGGGAACTTTACCCTTAATGTGATTTTTTCAGATTTTTAAATGGTACCCAGCTTTCATTTTTTGTACTTATCATCAAAGTTGAGCTTTCATCATCAAAGTTCGATATTGAGAATTTCAAAATGTGATTATTGTTTTTTAAATCTCCCATCAATTCTCTTTCGAACTCAGAAAACCGGTTTCCTCCAAGTACAACCGATTTCGAGATATGAGCCTTCAAATTTGGGTAATTTGGTAAAAAATCACAATTGCCTAAAAATTACGAGGCGCACTCCCCAGCCTTCTAGACGGTTAGAAAGGAAATGATCTTGGTTATGTGAATCACCAAGGGGAACCCGTAAAAAAAAATTGAGCGAAATTGAAAGATCCGACTTCATCTTAGGTTTGAGTTGGTATGGAAAAGCCAATGTATTTCCAATCGTTTTGGTCTACTCTAGCCCAATGAAGATTTTTTGGCTTAATGTCCAAAAATGAGTTTTCTCAATTGTCGATTTTTCTAAAAATTCAAAAATTTTTCATGAATTGAACAGTTTTTTCAAAACTTGCGACAATTTCCCAAACAGTAGGAGAACTCTCCGAAACTTGAACAATCTTCTAAAAATTGCACCTTGTTAAATTTTCTAAAACTTCAGTGATTTAAAAAACTGGGATCGTTTTTCACTGAACTGTTATTCAGAAAAACGACGATTTTCATTTCAAAATTTGGATGAAATACGTATTTTAAAAAATTGAAACGAGATAGATATTTTTGAAAAATGGCAATTTTAACCAACAATTTAAACAATTAAAAATTTTGCTCAAAAATTAAACCAACTTCTACCTGATATCTAATTGAGCAATCTTTCAAAAGTTACTACATATTTTTCATAAATTCCACAATCTTTCACATACTTTTTTTTAAATATTCAAATGGAAAAATTATCTCAAACTTGTAAAATTATATGAAACTGCAAAAAGTAGAAAAGATTTGACCGGTATTTTTGTTGACATTTTAGTCACTTTTCACCTTGTTCTAGATCTCTAAAATCACTTTTTTTTTGAAAAAATAGAAAACTATCCTTAAAATCATAATTCCTCAGCTTGAACCTTTTTTCAAGCATGAACAGCTGTATCATGGTGCAGTGGGAACACTGCGAGATCCATCGGGGTTTTTGTTTCTTAGAATTGTGATTCACCATGAGTCTCCCATTCTGAACGAGATCAGCTGCCAGCCATCTCATCCTTTTATTTTTCGAATCTCTCGTACCGATGAAACTCGATACAAATTTCGTGCTCCGGAAGTTCGAAAATAAGATCAGAGCTGCGGATGAGGGTTGAGAATGAGGAAAGAACGAAGGGACAATCGTGTACTCGTACAAACGCACAACACAAACGGTTAAAGTTGAAAAATACCCTCCAATGCGACGGATGAGAATGAGGTGCGGATGTGAAGCATAAAGACTCGAGTTTTTTAACGCTGAACCGACAACATTGCGTTAATTTATTTTTCACCATTATTTCGGTCGTTGAAAGTACTCCTACGATGGGGTTGGTAGGGGGGGGGCGATGTTGGAAGGTGCTGCGACGGTACACAGAACATTTGTGTTATCCATTTTTTTCGCGCGAATTTTATTTTTTAGTCGAAAAAAAATTAGATAGAAAAAACGACGTTTCGCCGAAACGAAAGAGCAAGAGGAAAGCAGGCAGAAGTGAGAGCAGAGTGGAAAAGCGAACATGAACATAGCAGCGTTGTGAATACGCCATTGTTGGCGATAAAATATACAATACTCTTTTGGGGGTATTAAATGGAAAAATCTTATCTATCGACAAATGCAGCGCCATCGCCATTTGTAGCGCGGGTGAGTTGTGGTAGTCATTGTTGAGGCGAGAATGTGAATGTGTTGGAAACTCCGCCGGTGCGGCGAACACGATGCTTTCCCATCTTTGGTATATGTGCTTCGTGTACGCGCCGCCTGATTTAAGATACAATTTTTTTTTTCTCAAGTCATGAAATCATTTTGCCACGTGTCTTTAAAGAGATATACGTGTGTGTTGATGCGACGAAGGCAAACAGGGTGACAAAAAGGAGGAAAAAGGCGAATTTATGCGAAAGCTTACACCAACACACGTTTAGCGCGGCGTTTTTTCTCATTTTTCTCCGCGTACGATGCGAAGTGTGGTATACGACGAAATGGATTTTATTTCCGCGTAAGTATATCGAGAATCGGCACCGAGTCCGAAGAGACTTTCTACGTTAAGAGAAATATGTGAGGCTATTATCTTATAAAACTATTATCGAAGGACCAGCTTGTCTGAAGCAGAAGGCATTGTTCAGCGAAAATATAATATGGTCGTTGTTTCTACAAATACGACACGATGACGATGATGGAAAACTCTTCTTCGGTAAAGAAATGCGCCGTCATTATGGCAACGAATTGTCAAAGTCGAATAAAAATATACGATGTTGTATTAAAGGACCATCGTCTATATTGACTCTGTCCTCCTCCCCTCAAAAAGATACCGTATTGCGAGTCTGGTATCGAGTCGAATTTTCATTCACGCCTTTTTCCTCGCACAACTTATTCTTCAGTCTTCGTCTACCTCCCCTTCTCTCATTGTCCAAGGCGACGAGTAATTATTACGATGAACTAAAAGCTTGAGAAAGAGGAGCTCGTAGTTATAGGTTCATCGGACCATTCGAATCGTAACGATGATTCTTCTATGAAATTAGTGAACTATTTTTCTTCAGCTTTTCCTTCTCGCAATATCGAAGTTGTTTTGTTTGGTATTATGAGAAAAGAAATCCTCCCGATTTCAAACTTTTGATCGAAGCATAAGAGACGGAATAAAGGCTCCAAATTTCAAAATAATAAAAATATTACAATTCTAAATACTCGAAGCTTTAATTGACAGGAAATGAAGTTAAAAACTGTTTGGTCTCTCTAGATGAGATACAAAGGGATCTTCCGATTTAGCTCAATTTTTTTTACGAGTTCCCCTTGGTGGTATATTCATAAACCACGATCATTTCTTTTCTAACCCTCAAGGCTCGAAATTTTTGTGCAATTGCGATTTTATAGCCAAACTACCCAAGTTTGAAGACTCATATCTCGAGATAGGTTGTATTTGGAGAAAAACTGTTTGCGGGGTCTGAATGATAATTATTAGGAGATTAAAAAATGTTAATCATATTTTGAAAAGCTCAAAGTTGAAATTTGGTGGTGAAAGCTCAACTTTCATGATAAGAACAAAAAAATGGGTGCGTCATGGGACGTACCTCAGAAGTGAAAACTTGTTTCTGAATTTTTGATTTGTATATTAGAGGTTTCGCTCTTTTATTTTGAAATCTATAATAAGAGGTGGGTGAATAGATAATATTTTTTTGTAAAAAAGGAAATGTCATTTGGAACAAATGATAAAAGTTAAACAAATCGCATTACCTGTATAGATTATGAGAAACTTAGTGAAAGTTTTTATGTAATAGATAGGTAACAAAACATATGCAATATGGTGCAAACGAATGAAGAATTTTAGAATAAGAGAATAATATATTAAGGTTTTGAAAACAAAGGAATGGAGAATGAATAATTGAAAAAGTGACAACGGAAAGATGTGTCTAGTTGTTTGTACAATAAATAAGTAACAGGATATGGTCTTAACAAAATTTCAGGAATAGTAATCTAGAACATATAAATGTCATTTATAACAAATGAAAATTTCAGGATTAGTAATCTAGGACATATAAGTGAGAAAAACGCGAAAAAAATGTGCTATAAACGACTGAAATATATTTTCCACTCAAAAACAATATATTGAACGAAAATTAAAATTCGCACGTCAATTAAAAATTCCAAATGACACACAGTGATGTGACGTTCACGACACAACCATACTTCTAAACAACAAATTAATACAAAAAAAAATCACTGCACTATGAAAGTGTCTATTGTGTGGAACAGAAAAAAACTTGAGAATTGAAGCATTTTTTAGAAATCTAGAAAAGCCAAGAATTTTGATATTTTTTTCCAGATTTCTTTTTAATAAAAAAATGGATAATTCATTAAAGAA
The DNA here is from genome assembly GCA_033439095.1 of Pseudococcus viburni. NCBI lineage: Eukaryota > Metazoa > Arthropoda > Insecta > Hemiptera > Pseudococcidae > Pseudococcus > Pseudococcus viburni. The sequence goes on from JAVBJF010000509.1 coordinate 113,963, forward strand.
AATATTTCTCCTTTTTATAATTTTCTTGTAGATTACTTATTTGGTAAAAAGTCTGAAAATTTTTTTCTGACTTTTTGTCACACTTAACAAGTGACATTGTTTATGACTCTTAAAAAGTAAAGCAGTGCTACCAACATTTTTTTATGACTTTTTATAATTTTTTTTAAAATTACTTATTTGATAAAAAGTCTAATGACATTTTTTTATGACTTTAATTGATAAAACGTCTAATGACAATTTTTTTACTTTTTATACTTTTCTTTTAAATTACTTAATTGAATCTAATGACATTTTTTTATGACTTTTAAAAAGTAAAGCAGTGCTGCCAACATTTTTCTTTTAGACTTTTTATAAACATTTTTTAATGACTTAATTTTTTTTTATTTTTTACTTTTTATAATTTTCTTTTAGATTACTTATTTGATAAAAAGTCTAATAATTTTTTTGACGTTTTGTCACACTTAACGAGTGACATTTTTTAAATGACTTTTAAAAGGTAAAGCAGTGCTGTCAACAATTTTCTTTTTGACTTTTAATAATTTTCTTTTAGATTACATTTTGACTTTTTGTCACACTTAACGAGTGACATTTTTTTAATGACTTTTAAAAGGTAAAGCAATGCTGTGACTTTTTGTCACACTTAACGAGTGACATTTTTTAAATGACTTTTAAAAGGTAAAGCAGTGCTGTCAACAATTTTCTTTTTGACTTTTAATAATTTTCTTTTAGATTACATTTTGACTTTTTGTCACACTTAACGAGTGACATTTTTTAAATGACTTTTAAAAGGTAAAGCAGTGCTGTCATCAATTTTCTTTTCTACTTTTAATAATTTTCTTTTAGATTACATTTTGACTTGTTGTCACACTTAACGAGTGACATTTTTTTAATGACTTTTAAAAGGTAAAGCAGTGCTGTGACTTTTTGTCACACTTAACGAGAGACATTTTTTTAATGACTTTTAAAAGGTAAAGCAGTGCTGTCAACAATTTTCTTTTTGACTTTTAATAATTTTCTTTTAGATTACATTTTGACTTTTTGTCACACTTAACGAGTGACATTTTTTTAATGACTTTTAAAAGGTAAAGCAGTGTTGTCAACAATTTTCTTTTTGACTTTTAATAATTTTCTTTTAGATTACATTTCGACTTTTTGTCACACTTAATGAGTGACATTTTTTTAATGACTTTTAAAAGGTAAAGCAGTGCTGCCAACATTTTCCTTTTTCACTTCTGGATAAATGATATTTTTGTAATATAATGTGAGAAATTTCCCTGGATAAATGATATTTTTTTAATATATAGTGTGGGAAATTTCCCTAGATAAATGATATTCCTGAATAATTTACATTTCGACTTTTTGTCACACTTAATGAGTGACATTTTTTTAATGACTTTTAAAAGGTAAAGCAGTGCTGCCAACATTTTCCTTTTTCACTTCTGGATAAATGATATTTTTGTAATATAATGTGAGAAATTTCCCTGGATAAATGATATTTTTGTAATATAATGTGGGAAATTTCCCTAGATAAATGATATTCCTGAATAATTGGTGGTTGGCAACCGTGTATAAGCGTAACGCGTCGAAAAAAATAGACCCCCACCATAGAAGTTTTCACTTCAAAAATGAAAGCAATCATTTAAAAATTTGAAAAATTACAGTGAGTAGCCCTTTTTACCCTTTTTTTCAACCAACAAATTTTCAATATGGGATCTCTAGACCCCTGGGAAGTAAAGGGGTCCACAATTTTGACCAAAATTTAAAAAAAATCAAAAAAGTAAAGTAACACATCGATTACTACTTATTCGAATATGTACTCAGCTTTTTCATTCGACCTCTCTTAACATCCTCGATAGGGCCAAAATTCAAAAAAATTAAAAACAACGTGTGACCTGTTGTTTGTTAGGGTTTTGAGGGCGCTGAGTTCGAAAATTTGCTCATTTTTTGAATTTGACTCCTTAGTGTTCCTCTAGCCCTTCAATTTTGGGAAAAGCTATGTTGAGAAACGAAAATATCGTGTGATATATCGATTCTCCCTAATTTTAGGGCGTGAAATTCGAATATCGACTTACTTTTTGATCCAACCCCCTCCCGGTAATTTTTAAAATATTCAATTCCGTATTGATCACCAAAGACTGGTGGAAGGGGTCAGTTGAAGTACGGGGAGAGGGTTGAATCAAAACGTAAGTCGATATTCGAATTCTACGCGATATTTTCGTTTCTAAACATGACTTTTCCCAAAATTGAGGGGCTAGAAGAACACTAAGGAGTGAAATCCAAAAAATACACATCGATTTAAATTTTTCCATTTTTTGAAATATTTTGGTTCAACATTTTTGGAATATCGCCCAATGCTTAATAAATTGCCCAAGTTTAGGAAAAGATTATCCAAGTTTTAGAAACCCTTCAATTTTTTTAGAGCTTTGAGTTTTAGAGAATATTAGGTACATACTTATTCAAAAAATATTGTCTATTATTTTGGAGAATTTTGCAATTTTTAGAAACACACCCTGGTTTTGGAAAACTTTTAAATTTTTAGAAAAAGTCGTCCTAGTTTTTGAAAAGTCATCCAATTTTTGGAAAAAAAATTTTAGTATTGAAAAAAATTATCCAAGTTTTGGATTATTATCAAAGTTATAAAAATCGTATACTCTTTTGGAAATCAAATTTGGGAAAAATTCCCAATTTTCGGGTAATTGTCCAACCTTTAAAATATCGTATAGTTGTTTTTCCAGATAACTGACCATTGTGACCAATGACCATGTCTTATAAAAATCTATATTTACTGAAACAAATTGTCTATTTATTTCCCCAAATTATGAAAAATTTTTCACGTTTTTAATTTTTTTAAAAATTGTTTAAATATTTTAAGTTGTCCTAGTTTTTGAATAAGTTTTCAATAGAAAAAATTGCCTAAATTTTTAGAAAAATGGTCCCAAAAATCGGTCAAATTTTTAAAAATTGCCCAACTTTTCAGAAAAGGTCTGGCCTTGACCCGGTTCCGATTTTCTTTTCAACCTCTCCAGATGGTGCTCCATGATGTAAAAAAGTTCTGGAAAAATTGTCGACCCCCACCCCCTTCCCTTTCGGAGCTATGGTCATTTTATTGCATTATTTTCAAGCATTTTTGAATTTCAACAGAAAATTTTCTGTTCTTTGGCAATAAGCAAAGAGCGACCACCTTGGAAAAATTATTAAAAAATTTGTTTGCTTCTTTCTTTGAATGAAGAATTTCTCCATATATTTGAGGACCGTTTTTCCAAACCGTGATAACTTCAAAAAAGTGATTTCGAGTAAATTAAAAAAAACTGTACCACGGAGAAAGTTTTGTTTTTTGAAATCTGTCACAAAAGTAAATATATTGCGGCTATCATTACAAAATATGTCGAACAAGTGGCATACCGAAATATTCATCTCTGGCGCTACAGGAATGGAACGAAAATGAAAAAAGTTGAAGTTATCACGGTTTGGAAAAACGATTTTCACGTATTGCTCTCTCAGAGCCATATAAACATCGGAAAAAAAATGATTTTTTCTGCCTTTGTTGCACATACACTACATAAACACATTACAACCATTAAAAAAATTTCATCACTCAACACTTCCTTATTATACTCAAAAAACAAATTTTGTTGTAATTTTTTTATTTTTTAAAAATATTCAAGTGGCACCCTGAGTGATACCATAATAGTCTGTCGGAAAAATTGTTCGGCTCATTTTATAGAATATTCTTTCACCTATCAAATGTTGAAAAAATCTCGGAAAAAGATTGAAACCTCTTCCTAAAAATGATTTTAATGTTTGAGCTTTCACATATCTAAAAAATTAAAAAGCTTCAAAGTTTTTTTGTACTATTCTTCGTTTTTATGTATAAATACTGAAGTTATCACGGTTTGGAAAAACGATTTACAACACTCAAAACGGTTTTTGTCATAGAACGTGGAAGGTAAGATAGTTAACTAAATTCTACCAACGCCATTTGGTGGCGGACCACTTCAAGTACCCAAATCCGTCAAAAAGTCAAAAACGCCAAAAATGAAGTTATCACGGTTTGGAAAAACGGTCCTCATTTGAGTTTGGTTGTTTGTTTTGAACAAAGAGTCGAAAATTGCAACAAAAAAAGTACAGAAATGTTGTAGTTTCAGTAAATTTTTCAAATTTTGAGCGTTTTAGATGAAAATAACAGACCAAGTGAAAAAACTGACGTCAAGTTCGTGTTCAGGAGGTCAAAATACCCTAATAAACATTCTTTTCGTGATCTTTCTACTTCACGTCTCAAAATTCTCTTTTTTTCACTGATTTTTCATGACATGACACAAAAAATTGATTTTAAGACTTCAAGAAAAACGATTGCGAAGAGCGTGTTTATCGGGGTATTTAGGCTCCCTAAACACGAATCCAACGTCAGTGTTTTTATTAGGTCATTTATTTTCGTAAAAAACACAATAGCATTTTTGTACGGTTTTTCGCAATTTGCGGCCCTTACGACATCGAAATTGCGAAAGGTGAATACGTGAGGTGAATCTTACGTCAAAAATCACGTTTCTGGAATTTTTTCATAAAGTGGCCTAACTTTGCTTTCGAGGTCCTTTTTGCAGTTGAAAATTTCCAAGGCCCAGAATCTCGTGAAGCAGTGTGCCAAAATTGATAAAAAAAATTACTGTAAATGCACCTCTATGAGATGTAACTTTATGCTGAAGAACAGAAAATTTCCTTCATTATCGTTGAAATTAAAAGTTATTGAAAATAATGCAATAAAATGGTCATAGCTCCGATATGAACGGGAGGGAGGAGGGGGTCAAATTTTTTTAGAATTTTTTTACATTAAAGAACACCATCTGGAAGGGTTAAATCGAAAATCGAATCAGGAACCAAATTCACCCCTTATCCGGCGATCCTTTAACCAAGTTTTGGAAAATTGTCCACGTTTTGAAAAATCGTTAATTTTTATAAAACTGTCCAAGTTCTAGAATATATCATTCGTAAAATTACTTACAGAATGTAAAATTATGTGTGAAAGTTCGAAAATTATAATAGGAAGGACACGTTTTGCCCTTGAAGAAATTGTAACATCTGTTCAAGTCGTCGCGTCTGGGTCCACCAAAGAGGATCCTAATTCTATCAAGTACTTAGTATTTTCGTGAAAAAACAAAATCTGCTATCTTATGCGAAGCACTTTTTTTTCAACTTTTTTTTTATTTAAAAATTCTTCACCACAAAGCGATCTATTGCATATCAGAAATTTAACATTTGAAAATTTAAAATGAATTTTTCAATATTTTTCACAAATTTTATAATAAGGGTTGAAGCGTTTTGAATTAAGTACATATATTTCATCTGAGGAAGGCTAGAATTTTTTCCTAACCATTCCTAGATTTAAAAAAATCTCAAAATTTTCTCATTTTTTCGTGATTAGGGGCTCTTATGCATCACTCATACGTTTCACTTGGGTCAGTGAGTATAATTTCACAAAAACGAAACACCTACATTTAGGGGCGAAGAAACAACGTTTGAAAATTTAAAAAGAAGGGCCATCGTAGTTTGGCTATTATTGAAGCATCTTCGATATGATTCATTCAATTCGTCCAGTCTGCAAATACTCTCGATCGAACAGTATTCGCGATTCATTCGCGTAAACCATCTCGAAGCTCGGCAATTTCACAATTCACGCCACCATTAAGCTAAAAACGCTATTTCCAGCTCGCCATTATTTTCGCCCTTTGTCGGCATTTTTTCACTCATTCTGCTCGGCGAAAAAGTCGACGAAAAACAGTTGAAAAGAGATATTATCTCTCGATGGCAGAAAATACCAAACTGAGCGCGGGCGCCTGCCCACGGCCCGCATCCGCTTATTCGCGCCACGCCACGTTACGTTATTGTTAACGCTGAGTGTTTTGTTTATAAAATAAACGATCTTGTTTGCTTATTTTCACAACGAGCAGACCTTTTTTTTTCTTCATTCTTCACCCTACCTGCCTTTCTTCCAAGTTTTCTTTGCCGAAGATATCGGTTTCTTTTTTTCTCTCTCTACGTTTTGTTTTGTGTGCTGCGGTGGTGTTAACTTTTTAGTTTTGGTTTTTCATTTACTACATTATAGCCGAGTAATGGCGATGAGTTATCGCCCCCTTTTGCTGGACCGTGTTTTACTAAAATATATACGTATATACCTACTATATACTTATAGTATACTAAAATAAATTGACTTTTAACTCGATCTTTTCTTTAGCGCGGAACGGCAGCGGCGGGTAGAGGAGTTCCAAAACAGGACCACATTCTATTCTCAAAGGGATACGATACCCGGTGTTTTTTTCTTATTCTTCGACCGCGCCAGATACGCTTAATTTGTTTTTTTGTTGTCTTTTTTTTTGTACTTTTTGTTTTTGTTTCTGTATATAGAAAATTATGGTTCATTTGGACGAAATACCAACGATAGATTTCGTCTTATTGAAATCCTCCTTTGCCTCGCTCGGTTAAATGTCGTGTACATTTTTTATGCAAATTACGCCCCGAGGTGATTTTATATTTTTTCTCTCATTTTCCCTCTTTTTTTTTGCTCTGCTTGGTCGATAAAATTCTTTTTTCTGGCGATGAAAATTTTATTAATAACCTTTATAAAAAAGTTTTCGGAAAAAATGAACGATAGAAGTCTGAAAGATGAATCGAAGTTTATCGATATTTCCAGAAATTTTCATAAAAATAACAATGCGGTGTTGTAGAATGGATTCTTAGACAAAACGATTCAAGCGTACAGGGCCAATAATGGCCAGAAAAGTGGATAAAAGATATCATTTGTTGAAAATTTAAAATCTGTAGTATTCTTGAGGCGTTCGTTTGGAATTCAGGAGTTTCGACCAAGGTGGATTTTTTTGTCGAACGAGGAAAAAAGCTTGATTTGCATTTATAACTTTTTACCATCAATTTTCAGAAAAAGTGAGGTCAAGTTTCGAGAGGAAAAAGAAATTTGTACCATTTTGCTAGAAGTATCATCAAGACCATGCAGAGAAGATGTACGATCAAAGAAGACAAAAAAAGTATGTTGAACCAACGTTTTTTTTTTTCTTAAGACCTTCAAAATGTCGAAAAAAAAATTTCTAGTCCTAGCAAGCCCTCCCGAGGCCTCGCGGGCTCCTCAAAAACACGACCCTGGAGAAATTCGCTTCTCCCCTGCATAGGCCTGAATATTACACACCAGAAAACCAGAACCCCATAACGAGACACAATTTCATAAAATCTGAAAATTGTATAAACGAGGTAATCGTCGATAATTTGTTCAAAATTAACTATTTCAAAAATAATTAAACGAACCTTGTAAAATTAAGTTCGAATGGTCGAAAACCAACTCATGCAATTTCATTCCGTTCGGTCCATAACGAAACGAGCTACTCGAGAAGAAGCAAATTCACACGAAAAATTCTCGCCCAGCTCTTCTGTTGATAACAAATTTCTAACTCATTACACAACACGTTCGTCGGTCACCAAAGAGAAATATGAAGCCATTTTTCTGTCCTAATGCGTTACAAAGTACCTAACCTACCGACACGATCTCATCGCATCGTATGGGCGACGGCGAAAAAAACCTCTCTTTCGACGAAATATTTCCGCTAATTTAGAGAACGGGTCGCGTACTCGGGTAGATAAGTGAGCAGGTAGCCAGGTTCATACATGTGCCGTACGCTGATGAACCTTCTCACATTATACCGCCAGCGCCGGCGGCGGTACCACGCTATGCCAAGGCGAGAATACTCTTTCTGCAAAGGTAGGTATGTAGCTGTAGGTATGATTTTTTACATGAAGGTGTCTACTGGGTCTGAAAAATGAAAATCCTTGCTATTTTCCGAGATTTATTCTTGGTATTTTTGTACAATTCTTGCTACAAATTTACTCCAAAAGACCCCCCCCCTCCCCTCGTGTAAACCAATTTTATAGGGAATTTTGAGCACTTTTTTTGATAAGAATGAATGAATGAATGATAATGAATCCCATATCCATTCTCAATTCTGAAACTGAACGCTGAACGTTCTACCCCGATACCTGAAACCCAAAACATGAAACCCAAAACCACAGTAATAACAGACAGGATTTTAGAAGTACCTTTCAAGTGATTTTTGTAGAACTTATTACCTGAAAACAATCTGAAAAAGTTTTAGGTAAGCACAAACTTAATGAAAGTGAAGAATGAGACCTCGCCCAATCATGACAGTTATTTCTAATTATAAGTGAAGTTTGATGGCAAAGGCTAATCAGTATTTTTTGAAGTAGGGAGCCAAACATGAAGGATGGTACAATGGTAATTTCACACAAAAAAATCATAATTGTAAGATTTTGACTGAAAAATTCAAATAATGACATTTCTAATAAAAAGAAGACGGCCCATTCCATACCATTATACTGACTGTATTCCTGTTGAAAATACTTCGAATTATTACGTTTATTCGCTGAAATGGTAATTTTTTGTGAAATTTTCTACTCCTGGCGCAGAATCCCCCCACTATATAACACGGCAAAATTGGAACAAAAAAGCATCTGAAACTGAAATCAATTTATTTTTGTTAATTTTCTTGTGATAAAAAATCTTCTACCTTCTCCAGTGTAATGTTTGAAGAGCTTGGAAAAAAAACTTTCAAAATCCGAGCGAAAATTTTGATAAAATCCTGTTTTTTGATAGGCTATTCCATACGAACTCGAAGTAAAAATGAAGTCAGGTCTTTCCACTTCGCTCATTTTTTCTACGAGTTCCCCTTGATGGTCTATTCATATAATCGCGATCATTGCCCTTCCAACCCTCAAGGGGACCGGGAGTAAGCCTCATAATTTTTATGAAATCGCGATTCTTTTCCAAATTACCCAACTTTTAAGGTCTATATCTCGAGATCGGTTGCAGTTGGAGTAAAAATGTTTACGGGGTTTGAAATAAAATTTACAGTAGATTTAAAAACAATACCTAATCACAATTTGAAAAGCTCAAAGTTGAACTTTGGGAGTAAAAGCTCACTTTCATGATAAATACAAACGAGGAAAGCTACAATTTAAAAATCTGAAAAATTACAATAAGTAGCCCTTTCTACACTTTTTTTGATCAACAAATTTTTAAGATGGGAATATACACCCCAGGGGGTACAGGGGTCCACAATTTTGACCAAAATTCAAAAATATTGAAAAAGTAAAGTAACAAATCGATTTTTTTTTACTAATTCAAAGACGCTGAGTACGAATATTTGCTTAGCATTTTCATTCGACCCCTCTGAACCCCCCCTCCCTAATAAGGTCAAAATTCAAAGAAGAAAAAAAATAACGTGTGACCTGTCGCTTATTGGGTTTTTGAGAGGATTGAATTCGAAAATTTACTTATTTTTTGAATTTTACCCTTCAGATTTCTCCCTACCCAGTAGCCACTCTTAAGTTATCAATACGGAATTGAATATTTTAAACAATTTTGAACAAACGTCCTTTATGAAAGTACATGTAATATGTATGCAACGTAAAAATAAAACCCCAAATTCTAATCACTGAACATTATTTTATAAAAGAAATACAACTTGTTCTCATTACTTCCATGGATCAGTATTTAGAAGCAAAATAGTGGAAAAAATACGATTTTTGAAGAAGGGGTCGATTAGATCACGGGAAGGGGGTCGGATCGAAAAGTAAGTCGGTATTCGAATTCTACCCTCTCAATTTGATTTCCCCCCCCACCCTAAAAAAAATCAACGAGATCAAATTTATTACAGAAAAATTTCATACGGGGAAGGAATTACGTCTTTAATTTTTAAAAAATACAATTTTTCACAAAATTAAAGATGATTTTTTTTTACTTTTTCTGTATTGTACAAGGTGAAAAAATCAAGTAATTTTGGAAAAATTCGCAACTTTTGATGAATTTTGGGGACCAATTTTGCGACTTTCGCGACTGGTAGACACTCTCCTGCAGCTATTTATTGGAAAATTAATAAGAAACAAATTTTTAATAGCTATTTATGTAAACTTAATTTTCGCAAACAAATTAAATTTATATGTATTAAAGAAACTTTTCAATTTTTTTCAAGTTATCAAGGGTAAATGATGGTTTTTTTTTTTGGAATTTTTGAAAAAAATCAGGACCTTTTGAGTAAATTAGTCAAAAATACTGACTTATACTGATCATACTGCCCTCTTTAAAAGAATACTGACTTATACTGACCGTTAGACACCCTGTAAAACTTGAGCACATATTTGTACTCGGAGTCTTTGAATTAGTAGAATTCGACGCGATACTTTACTTTTTCGATTTTTTTGAATTTTGTTCAAAATTGTGGACCCTTGTACCCCCAGGGATGTAGAGATTCCATCTTGAAAATTTGATGGTCAAAAAAACGGTAAAAAGGGCTGCCTACTGTATTTTTTTAGATTTTTAAATGGTAGCTTTCATTATGTACTTATCATAAAAGTTGAGCTTTCATCATCAAAGTTCAGCTTTGAGCTTTTCAGATTGTGATTATCGTTTTCGAATCTCCTGTCAATTCTCTTTCAAACTTCGCAAAACAGTTTTCTCTCAAGTACAACTGATCTCGAGATATGAGCTTTCATAATTTGGCAAATAGAGATTACGAGGCCAACCTCCCAGTCTCCTTAAAAGTTGAAAGGGAAATAATCCTGGTTTTGTGAATAAACCATCAAGGGGAACTCGTAAAAAAAAAATTGTGCGAAATCGAAAGATCCAACTTTATATTTGGTTTACTTAAGTTGGTAAGGAACAGAGGCGGTTCGAACACAAATCTTGGGGGCCCCGTATGAGGTTCAGAAATGCCGACTAAAAAATTCAAAATTGCCGAGTAAGAATTCAAAAATTCGAGAATTTTTTGCAAAAACAATGCGAAGCAACATCATGGATAGGGGAAACACAATTTTTAGAGAACAACGTCACAAAAACTTGAAAAGTAACATCATGTTCAGGTCAATTTTCAATCTTCCTCACGCCTGGAAATTATTCCTTGGGGTTTCGAATATATTTCCATTGTTAAAAGCCATTCTTGCTCATCCCTGCTCATGAACAACGAAATTTCTTGCATGAAAAAATAAACGACTCATTCTTGCTCATGCCTGAATTTTTCCCTCGGTAATTTCATTGTACGTATAGTTGAAAAAACCGATGGAATTTCTTAAGTCTACTTGATTTAGAAGATTATAGTTTCAATATGAATATGAGAGAAATAAATTTGGCCCGAGCGAAGCGAGAGCGAAAATTTTTGAAGACCTTGAATTCAAAATGCCATAAAACAATGTTTTAAATTAATTAACTTGAATAAAAAATCGGACAACTTTCTTCAAAAATTATTTAAGAAGAAATAAACAGAGCCGAGCGCAGCGAGGCCGAAGATTTTGAAAAATTTGATTTCCAAACATCGAAAATGAGTTTTAATGAGAAATAATTTGATAAAATTAGTTGGAATAATTTTGAGGAAAAATACGAAAAAAAATCATTTTTGTAGGATTTGGATTGTTTTGAAATTATAGAAGAAAAAATTCAATAAGGCCGAGCGCAGCGAGGCCGAAATTTATGAAAAATTTTGCTTTGAGAGTAAGTAATTTTAGAGTTGGATTGTAATTTCTGAAACTTTAAGAAGCCTTGGATCGGCTTTTTATAGGTAGGAGAAAATTGAAAAATCGAAATTTTGTGTCAGTTTGAAAAAAGGATTGGTTCCTAGGTATTTTGTTGAGAAAAAAAGAAATTGCGAATTCGAGTCGATTTCAGCGAAAATCTGCTGTTTTTCGGCTCCAAAAATCGACAATCAAGAGGGTATTTCACTTTCTATCTGGAAACCAATAACAAATTCGAATTCAGAAGGTTTGGATTCTATTACAAACTGGTTTCAAATTCTAATGAAAACAATCACAATTTTACCTCTTTTTTTCTCAAAATCGGTCACTTTTTGCAATACAAATTGTACGATTAAGCGAATTCTACGCTTTTGATCGGAAAACTAATCGCAGAATAGAGTTCAAGGGGGTCGAATTATATGAAAATGACATCAAACTTACCCCGACCTTTTTTGTGGAAAAATCGGGGTTAACCCTCTCCCAAAACTCCCCCACGCTCACCCCATAAGAGAAATTTTTAATGACTTTACTTCTTAAAAATTTTCCTGTGGGTCACACACTAATATAAAAAACACGTTTCATCTCGTGTTCAAAAAGTGCAGTATGCCTGAGCTAACCGCAGGGACTACATCGGACTACTGCAATGGTGTAAGCATTAAATTCGCTCAAAACATCATAGTCGTAAGAAATTAATGAATAAAGGTCGAAATGGGACACGGTGAGTGAATAATAATATTTTTAGCAGGAAACTATAAAAAATGAAAAATTGATGGAAAACACTGATTTTAAGCAAAAAAAAAAATGATGAATTACACCAGTTTTTTTTATGTTTGACCACTTTCCACCACGTGAAAAAATCTGAAAAAATTCTCAGGAGTGTGAAATACATTGAAAAATTTTAATTTGAAAAAATTTTTGAGACAGCTCCAAAGCTCCGCTCCCCAGGGCGATTTGAAAATTTCAAAGTCAAATTCAAGGTCATTAAAGTGGTCGAAAAAATCTGAAAAAATTTCAGAACACTCCCCAATAGTACCTCTACCTATGTGCCAAGTTTGAGAAAAATCGGTTGAAAACTCGAGGAGAGAGAATTTTTGAAAGTTTTTAGCTTGAAAATCGCGTATTTTGGGCCTCCAGCCCCCTAGGGGTGAGATAAAAAATCGCTCATGCACTCTAAAATCATCTTTTACCAATGCAAATCAAATGGCGTAAAAATTTTTACGAAGTTCCACTTGAGGCCAAATGACCCCCTTATTGCACCAGAGCCTTTTAAGAGGCTCAGTTTTTCATTACTTATGATGCAAAATTTCCAAACGTTTTTTCAATTTGCCGAAATTTTTGAAAATTTTGCCGAATTACTTGAAATCTCCGAAATTTTGCCGACTTGCCGACTGGAAATCGCCTGGGGGTATTATACCCCCCCATACCCCATCGCGCCGCTCCCAGTAAGGAATAGCCCAAAGGGGAGTCCTTCCCAAGCAAAACGAAAGTGGAAATTTTATTGAAAAATCATTGGTAAAAAAGCATTTAAAGGCAATCCTTCGATTGAAAAATTCGAGCAAAAAACGCTTGAAATTCTAACTTTTGTAGTAAAATTATCAAAATTCTTGGAATTTTTCTGGTTTTCTTACCACCAAAGTGAAATTCTCGCTGTTTTCTGATTTTTTTTTTGCCTGTAGACAATCAACACCCTGCACACACCGGTAATACCTACCTACATACGTATATCACCTCCATATGGTGCAAATATGCATATTATTATAGGTAAGTATACAGTTTTTGCTAGCTAGCCGTGTCTCGTGCATTTAGCCGCGTGTACATCCAGCACCTAGATACTCGTAGATAGGCAGGTAGATAGGCAGGCAGGTAGATGTAGGTGACTCGACGCTGCGGCGGCGACAGTGGCAGGCTGTTTTGGCGATACACCGCACCCGTCCGACTTTCTGCAAGCGTAATGCGTTCGAACATCAATCATAAAACGTTGTTTTTGGTTTAAAGGCGTATTTGTCGTCATAGAAACCGAAAACAGTGTAACGTTATTTTGACAATCTCGAAACGTTGGCTCACAACTTGGCGCGCGTATACGGAGTACGGAGATACGCGTATTTCCGCAATCGCCGCGTGATTATATTTACAAATTAGCGTCTATAATACGCGAGCACCGAAGTAAATCGAAAATCGCCCATTTACCGACACGACGCCGACGTCGACGTCGACCCAAGGTAACTTCGCAGCGCAGATTTTTCAAGTGTGGCATAAGCAGAAGCGCCGGTGAGCACCTACGAGTAGGTATACGCCATCATCGAGGCGACGATGCGATACACACGCACGTACCATAGACGACGACGTTTCTCGGTGGCCTTTTCTCATTCTCGAGCAGTCGAGCTCGACAGTCGACACAGAAAAAGCTGTCGACCGAGTGTCAAAAATGAGTTATCGATAGCGAATTAAATACCGTCGTCGTCGCTGCCGTACTCGGTTACACCGCGTATATTACACACGACGATTTACCTTTCACCCACACCAGAGCCCACGCGCTTCGCGCTTAGAACAAAAACCACGACCGAGAATCGAGAATCGAGAAGGCTTTTCGACATCTCTTTCGAAATGTTACACATACAAAAAAATAAAGAAGCGAGAAGAAAAAGAAATACTAGAATACTGTTCCGCCGTAATAACCTACATTAAAGACGAATAAAATAAGGAAAAGTTACATTTCATCGTTCTCATTGCTCGTCTTTCTTTTAGACTGTATCTAAGTACCCTTTCCTCGGTCTTTCTTGCTTCCTATTTTTTTTACAACTTTCCCTGCAGCTTTTAATCCTTTTTTTGTGTCGGTAATAAAGTTTAGCTGCTGTAAAACAGAAGTATAGGCTCGAGACATAGACACAAACGAACAGATCCCGAATTCGGAACGCTGATTAGAGATGGTCATTTTGAAACGCGATTCGTATATGCTTACTTTGGAGGAACTTTTTAACGCGATTGGATATTCAATAGGTAAAAACGCCTATACAAAATACAAGTTTTCATTTACAGCGAGATTAAGGTGCCGTTTGTTGGGAGAGATGGAAATCACAGGGGAGAGGGACGAGGGAAATCCGGAGGAGCTTTGAAACAGAGTCACACCGGATACGAGGACTAGGGAAATTACCCCGAAATAAAGAATTTGCAGTCGAAGAAAATACTTACGTTTGATGGGGAAAATTTGTAAAAGTGATAACTTTTTTTCGAAACATAAAACGTTTATTACGTCGAAAAAATTGAGGTAAATTACAGTCGAATCGAAAAAATTGGGAAAAAATGTGTCTAATAACTGCCTACAAAACTGAGACGTTAACCAACTCAAATGAAAAAATCAAACAGAACAAGCAGGGTCGCAGGAGACCTGGCAATTGGGTTCCCGGAATTTTGATTTCCAGTGTTGTTGAATATTTTTAAAAAATTGTCAAAATTCAACAAACTCGGAAAAAATTCTGAAGTTGAAATTTTGTTTAAATGTATGAAGTGAAGGCCAATTAATATTGATGAAGCTTCTGGGATGAAAATAAAATAGGTCCCTTTTCTTCACATATATGGTTTTTGGTTATTGGTATATTGGTCTTCAAGTTGAAAAAATTTTTCAAAAAATTCAAGTTTGGAAAAATTCTTTCAAAAATTCTGGGTCGAAATTCAGAAATTTTGAGAGAATTAATTTACATAGGAAAAAATGTTGAGAAAAGGAGAAAACGCAAAATCCCATAACAATTCGGGAAAATTTGGAATTGGAAAATATAAATTGTTGAAAATCTAAAATTGGACTTCAGAAAAAAAAATACTCCGCAGGAAACAAAATTATCTGTCCCATGTATAAATAGACTTCCGTTATTTGTTTCCCTCTTCTAATTGGTTTACAACACGATGCAGCTTGACGTCATCGAGATATGTATAATTAGGGTGGATCTCTTGGATTTTGACCAAATTTGGTGAGGTGGTTTACTTTGAGTGGGAGACCTCACAAAAAAATGTTGAGCCTCCTAGGAGCAAGGGGGGAGCAGGAGGTGCTCAAAGTGCACCTCCTTTTGAAAAAAATATGTTTTTTTGCGTTTTTTAGCAAATCAAAATTGTGTGAGAAGCCTTCGTAAGACTTAAAAGATGCGATTTGAGTTTCTACATCTCCCTAAACCATCGCCATCCTTCTCCGATCAAAACTCTGACTGCTACCAAGGGGTTGAAAAGTTTCAGATTGCAATATTTCAATAATATGAAATTATCACTTAACTGGAATGATTTTTTTTTTCATTGAGTAAGTGAACAAAAATTTTTTTCAATCACTGAAAGTGAATTTTGAAAAAAAAAAAATAGAAAATTATGTACACCAGTCCAGTAAACAGCAAATCATAAAATTCCAAAATACGGAATTTAAATCGACTTTGAATTGATTATTTTTTGCCGGAAAATATTATGTAATTTTTTTTTCAATCACTGAAAGTAAGTATATTTGAGAGGCGTTTTTCGATAAGGGACCTTTTGTGGTGAAAAAAATCAAATGTTGCATTTTGCCTAATTCAACAATCGATTTCTTCTCACCACAAGGTCCCTTATCGCAAAACGCCTCTCATTTCGAAAATTTTGTATGTCAGTGCAGCCAGTTACAAATCGTGACATGCTACACTATGGAGTAAACGTCGACCTCGAATTAATTTTTTTATCGTTTGAAAAATACACAATAATTTAGGTTTCAATCATCAGAAATAAAAAATTAAATTTTTTTTTTTGAAAATTTTGTACGTCAGTGCAGCCAGTTACTAATTGCGATATTCTGATATTATGAACTCGAATCTATTATTTTTTCGTCAAGTGATTGGACCAATTTTTTCTCCCAATCAATAGAAGTTCGTTTCGAATTTGAAGACATCGGAACATCACAATTAGCAACTGGCTGCACTGACGTACAAAATTTTCAAAGAAAAATTTTAAATTTTTTATTTCTGATGATTGATACCAAAATTATTGTGTATTTTTCAAACGATAAAAAAATTAATTCGAGGTCAACGTTTACTCCATAGTGTAGCACGTCACGATTTGTAACTGACTGCACTGACATACAAAATTTTCGAAAAAAATTTTCGAAATATACTTTCAGTGATTGAAAAAAAAATACATAATATTTTCCGGCAAAAAAATAATCAATTCAAAGTCGATTTAAATTCCGTATTTAACGGTTTCGACGCGTTTCGGAGTCTCCAGAGAATTTTGGAATTTTCCAGCACCGGAGAAAAGTCCAGAAAAGTTGTCTATATGAATTTTAGCATCTGTAATTGCAGTTTACCCATATTGGTGACTCTATTTGATTGATTAAAGCACAATTTTCCAAAATTCGTAACTCGGGAGTTGAAATACAAATTTTTCGGCAGAAAATTTTCTGGGAAAAAATTTAGGTAGATAGAAGGAAATGGAGTAGGTAATGAAACCAATCATATTTTATCATCGATACCAACTGGAAAAAAGTTTCGTGAAATTCCCGAAAAAATATTAAATCGATAAAAAAAAAATCAAATCAGTTTACATTAGGTAGGTAATCATCATTGCGGTTACAAGATCATATCTAACCGATAAGAAAGTTATTTAATATCAGATGTTTTTTCGATTTTTTCAAATGTTGAAAAGAAATGCTCATGATTTTTTGATTACCATCTACCAATGCCTAATATATCACAAAGCTACGAATATATTTACTTACTATCAGTCATAAGCAGATAAGTAGATAGATAAAAGTAGGTACACACATATTATGTTTTCTATATTCGTTTGAAAATTAAAAGAACTATGTAAATACTTGCTCGAACTTATTATTCAATACCAGTTCTGTGAAATGAAATATTTCTCAATCGTGGTTTCGATAATCCTACAAGTGACTTTTTTCACCAACGGTAAGAAGACCTGTAATAACGCTATTTATAATCGATTATGATTCCTTTTCGCGTACCTATCACATTCACTGAAAACAAATATTTCACAGGTGAACTCCTAAACATAGAATCAAAGAAGTTGGCGGGTTCAGAAAACCCAGAAAATTTGGCAGTCAACCACAAAAATATTCAGAAAAAATTCGAGCCATTGGAAATGTTTGTTAGAGAAGATGAAGGTAAAGCAAATATGTACTACTATCTTACAAATATTTCAAAATTAGATTTTTTTTAGCAAAGTTCAAGTTAGTAAGCTCTACAAAATTGTGCCTAAATCGATCAAATAGATAACCAATACGAATATACTGTGTTCATATAGTAACCGAAGTCCATTGGGATCCTTTCTCATTGGCTTTTAAGGAGAAAAATTCACTACAAATTCCAAATTGACTCGAAACCGCTTCTAATATATTCAAAAGGTCAAAAATGGGGCAGGTATAAACCAGATTTCAGATTTATATCATGGTTAGATCAATTTTTCATCTTATGCAGGAGCATATAAAGCAATTTTGAATTTCTAAAAATTTACCAGAATTCAAAGAATAAACTTCAGTCCTGAAATTCAATGAGGTTCTTTTTGGATATTCTTTCGATCTATGAATTTGCTTTGGAGCAAAATTGAATTGTCGGTGCCTACGCATAGATATCTCATTAAATTTTGGATCAATTTTGCCTGTTTCTAAAGAAGTTATTCAATTTTCAGATAGGTAATTATGTTTCTGTAAGAATTACTTTTTGAAGTTTTATTCACATCTTAAAAATCATAACTAATAGGAATTTATAATGAATAATTAAGATAGACAGATGCGAATTAAAAAAATATATTCAATGCAATAACAATGGCTCTATTTCAGACGTCCCGCCCATTCAAGGGAGGGGGTGAAAGTGGTCTTAATCGATTGTGCTTGGTTTGTGCTCTTTTGTGCAGACGTTGTTTCCGTTTGTGCTCCCTCCCATCTATGGACGGGGCATCAGAAATGTCGCCCCGCCCATTAAACATCAAGAGATGGGAGTGGGGTCAATCAATTGTTCTAAGATTGTGATCTTTTGTGTTCACATTATTTCTCGTTTGTGCTCCCTCCATTGTGTGGGTGGGGCGGGCGTCAGAAATGTTTTCTAAGAAACTAAGAAATAAATCTTGATAAAAATGATAACAGCACCGATCATTTGTGCTACACATAGAAAGGTTTGTGTAATTTTTTAATTTTGAAAAATTTCACATTTTGGCCCCTTCTTTGATCTGCTCAGATTTCAATAATAAAAATTTTTCATCGAGAGCACAAACAAATGTAATGTTAGCATAAAAGAGCACAAACTGAGCACAATCGATTGACATCACTCCCATCCCTCAATCTTGAATGGACAGGGCTCCATTTCTGCCACCCCCCCCCCCCCCTATAGAGGGAAAAATAATCTCAGCACATGATAGCACAATCATCGATTAAGACTACTCTCTTACCCTCTTACCCCTCCCTATGAATGGGCACGGGGCGTCTGAAACGGACCCGATGAAAATGCAGTCCACGATTTAACCTAGCATGGTGTTTTTAGATGAATTCATATCAAAAGAAGTCGCAAGGCGATCAAACCAGACAAACCAAAAAATGATAACGAACGAAAATAAAGGAATTCATGAACCGGTGACACCTAAAATCATTAAAAATAAATATTACGCGGACGGACTTGGGAAGATACATTCAAACAAATTGACGAAGTTGGAAGAAAATTCGAAAAAATTAAAAAAAATGGAAGCTGAGATCGAAGAGTTACAAAAAGAAATCGAACTAATGGATGAGCTTTGAGTTTGGTGATGAACAAAAATGTCAAATAAATTGTAACTGCAATTTATCACCCATAAATACATAAGTATATATAGTATGTAGTAAGTACCTATAAACGTTTTCATTGTTTTGCTAGAGGAATTATTGTAGCACAGCCACCGCCGCAAAAGGATCTCCAAAAATTGTTGAACAAATAGATACATTTCAGAGGTGAACCCGTAACGATAGAATCAAACAAGTTGACAAAGTTGAAAGAAGACTAGGAAAAATTAATAAAAATGGAAAGTGACCTCAAAAATCTCAAGAAAAAACACAAGCTATTGAAATTCATTACTGAAAATTACGACCGGAATAATAAAATGAAATTTCATAAGTCGTGGAACGAAAATTTCCATAGGATGACTTGAATCTCTTTCAGGATTCTCAGCATCGTTCTCATCTAGGAGGGAGAAATTCAGTTTTTTCCCTGGGAGGGTCTCCAATTGCAGTCAACTACCTCGCTCGTTAATTTTCGTCAAAACTCGTGGTGTGATTTTTCTCCCTTCGTCTCAATCTATAGACAGGGTGTCCACTATATCTCAGAAATGATTTTTCTTGACTTTTCCAGGTTTTCCAGACCTTTTAAATATGTTATTCTTGAAGGATGCAGAAGGGATGGTTTTTTCGTGTGATGAAATTGTGCAGAAAAATGATTTAAATATCATAATGTTCATAACAATTTTTTTTCAAAAATCATCAATTCTTATGAGATTTTTAGATGCTCATTTTTCCGGCCACAAACCCAACTTAAATTCAATTCTGAAAATTTTGACGCCACCTCCCTCTTAACTCGACACAAAAACTTGGAGACCTTGAATTTATAGCACAAAAAATTTCAAACAAAAAGGAAAAACTTTGGTGTCAACCAAATCGTGAGACCAAAAGTTCGGATATTTCCAGTCTGAAAATTCAAAAATTTCTTCACGAATGAATACTCCCCCCCCCTTCCCACCAAAAAAACACGTACCTAAAATTTATAAATTTTACGAAAGTCCGTAACATAATTTTTTCAGCTTAGCTCTACGATAAGACCTTCAAAACTTGAAAATTTCATCACTTCACACTCCCCAGTAAAGTTTCCCAAAATGTGACCAAAAAATACAAATTCTCTTCCAATCCCTTCCCTTCTTTTTCAAAATTGTAATCAGGGGCATCATGGTACTCCTTTCTCATTAGGTACCTTTTTATCAAAAAGTACGTGTTCAAAAAAAAAACTCTGTACAAAGAATTTTTTTTGAAAATTCAATAATTCAATAGACAAAAACGTATGTTTAAATATCAATTTTCTTGCACATTATGGTCAACAAAAAAAGACACATACGAAAATCAATTGAAACAATTTAGCCAGAGCGGAGCGAGGGAAATTTTTTTGGAAAATTTATAATAAAATGAGTCCAGAAACCAGATAATTTATTCTTCTTCTCGATTTTTACAAAATTCCAGCAGAAATGCCGGAAATTTCAAAATTCCCTGAATTTTTCCTGACTTTTCCAGACGGTCGAAGTTCCTTGACTTTTCCCAATTTTCCAGAAAATAGACACCCTGATAGAGATCCTACTTATCTACAGAAAACGTGAGAGGTAGGTAAGTACGTATTGATTAAGAATAGGTACCTACGACATCAAACAAACAACATACACGTTCGGCATATTGTGAAGAGCATATTTTCATCGAAGATACCACCACGATCACAAAAACCACAAAACGAACCTTATTATAGGTACCTGCTTCGTCTTGCAAACATTTCCATTAATGCGGTTAACGCCAACAACGTAACAGAAATATTAACCATTTAATTTCAACTTGGGTACCTATATTATTCGGCAACAGAAGTATTTGCCATCGCGTCAGAAAACCAACAGAATTCGACGCCGTTTGAAATTTCTCGACAGTTTACTTTTCGCCATTTTCGCGATAAGATGAAAGACCACCCATAAGAAAACCTTTAACTGCAGGGTCGAGTATTTCTTTTGGGTCTCTACCTAGCTATCTGGATTGATATTGCCTATAAACACACAGCTGCGAAATCAAGTTCACCGTCTACCTACTATAGATATTATAGTCAGTCGAGGTACCTCATTCGTCATACCTCACACCTTCCATTAGACCAATCCCTGTATCACCCGCGTATTTTAATTATTTCGCTTTAACGGCATTCCTTCTTCTGTGTAATCTCTTTGCTAGATGCCTTACACGGTTCTACGACTCTAACACAATATACATATTACGTAAGTCTACATAATGAACAAATGTACATAGAAATACGAACGAACCTAATAGGTAGCTAGAGCTACGTGTATTGTGTCATTGTACGTTCCATTTCGCGTTCGTAATTGTTTTTCTGGCTCCGGTAACCACGCACCATATACACGCATTCTAATAGTCATACTTACCAAAGCCTCGTCTCATCTAGTCGCTAACTCTGCAACAATTTGCTGTACCCAGTACCAACGTAGGTACAATAAAGGACAATCAATTTTCTAGCTCCTAATTATTTCAGCCAAAAATGGGATTTTGAATCTAAGTTCAAATTGTTTCAATTTCTTTAATTCAACTTTTTTTTCATAAAGGACATCCGATTTAAAAAAATTTCCTCAAAAATTTTTCGGATTTCAAAATTTCTTCTGTTTATTGAGCTCAAAGAAATTCTAAAAATTAGAAAGTTGAAATTTTTTTGAAAAATTAAAAATTGGGAAACATTTCAACGAGGGAGGTATCCACTCAAAGTAGAATTTTGAGCCCAAACAAAAAAAAATCGAAAGTACATCATAACAGGACCTCGTACCCAAAATTTCAGGTACTCAAGTTCATTTCTCGATTTTTGGCGAATTTTTAAAATTTCAAAATTACCTCATCGTCCTAAAAAATATGAAAATTTGATCTAATAAACGAAAAAAACTGAAATTTGGTATATACCCTATTTTTGACCTCCCAAATCGATTGGAAGCGGTTTCGAGACGTTTCGAAGCCACCAGAAAATTTTGGAATTTTCCAGCGCTGGAGAAAAGCCCATAAAAATGGCCCATATGCACTTCAGCACTTATAATCGCGGATTATTCATATTGGTGACCAATCTGATCGATTCAAACACAATTTTCCAAACTTCGTAACTTTGAATTCAAATTCGAATTTTTGGACAAGAAATTTTTCTGGAAAAAATTGGAAAATTCGCCTAATGCGCATACACCGAGGTAAAAAGTTGAAACTTGGTAGATACCCTATTTTCGACCTCCCGAATCGAATGGAAGCGGTTTCGAGACAATTCGGAGGAAACAGAAAATTTTTTAATTTTTCCAGAAAAATTTCTTGCTCAAAAATACGAATTTGAACTCAAAGATACGAATTTTGGAAAATTGTGTTTCAATCGATCAAATAAGTCACCAATATGGATATACCGTGACTATATAGGTGCTGAAGTGCATATGGGCCATTTTTATGGGGTTTTCTCCAGCGCTGGAAAACTTCAAAATTTTCTGGTGACTCCGAAACGTCTCGAAATCGCTCCCAATCGATTCGGGAGGTCGAAAATAGGGTATATACCAAATTTCAGCTTTTTTCGTTGATTTGATCAAATTTTCATATTTTTAGGACGATGAGGTAATTTTGAAATTTCAAAAATTCGCCAAAAATTAAGAAATGAACTTCAGCACCTGAAATTTTGGGTACAAGATCCTGTTATGATGTACTTTCGATTTTTTTTTGTTTGGCCTCAAAATTTTACTTTGAGTTGGGATACCTCCCTTGTAAGTAATTTTCAAGTTGAAAAAAATTGAGGAAAAATTTTGAAATTGATTGAAAAAAATTCATATTACTAGCAAAAATTTTAAGAAATATCATGACCATAGCTCCGAAAGGGAGGGGGTTGGGGGCCCAAAATTTTTTCCAGAATTTTTTTTCATCAAGGTACACAATCTGGGGGCATTAGATCAAAAATCGGGGCTGGAGCCAAAACCACCCCTTATCCGGCTATACCCTTTTCAAAACTTGAAATATCTAACTGAAAAAAATTTGAAAGTCAGGAAAAATTTTGACGAACTCCAAGTTTACCTACTTATAGAAATTCAAATTTCAAAATGAAAACAATTTTGAAAAACAATAATTGAAAAAATAGATTGTAAAAAAATCAAACTTGGAATAAATTTGGACTGAAATCGTGGAAATCTCATTTTCGGCAAAAATAATTAGGCGCCAGTGATGCAAACCTAACCTATTCGCTTACCCCTGTCCACTGCCACGTTCGTAATAAAATAACACAAAACTCGCCATAGTTTGTTCGCGTACTCGCGTATCATAATCATTTGCCATACCTACACACGGCGAGTATATTGAATTTTCATTAAAAATTCCATACACGCACATTTGTTGCTCGACGCTGATGAGCTGATAAAGGGCGAAGGAAGAGGGCGAAGATTGCGGCTGAGCGCGGTGGTAGATTGCTGCGACCCGTCGCATCGTTTAGATTCAATAATTTCCAATATTTCTAGTACCTACCTATACGTATACAACGAAAACAGTTTGTTGTGTTTCCTTTTTTTCCTGCAGCTCATCCGGCGCGCTACCTATTTTCCCTAAATGTTTGTTATTGGTATTTTTGCAAATAATCGTCGTACCGCGATTGTCGAATAATTTACATAATACACGATGCGATGATGAGCTAAATACTATTCACATTTACAGACGAACGTCCGTGTAGACGAAGCGAGATTTATCGACGTGTTTTCTCTCGTTATTTGTTGTATTCGTTTTGTTTTCAATTTTTATTCGCCCAAATATGTACCAGTATGCATATTTTGCGGTATGTTCGGTCGATCCACAAAACAATCTGTATTTATTTACGTGGTTGTATTCTGTTACAATGGGTATTCCAAAATACATGGATAGATAGTGGGTCTTGTATGGTCTCCCATCATGCTCTTGATTCGAAATGACAAATGATTTTCAAAACTTGGCATTTTTTCTAATTACTTCGAATTTTTAGGATCGATTAGTCCGAAATTGGAAAAGATGGAGGGAGGTCCAAAAATTCGCATGAATTTTATCATCCGTATAGGTGCGAGTTTTTAAAAAAAATCATCAAAAATAAACTTACCAACCTTAGAATATTATTTTTGCCAAAAATTAAATTATTCATGCATTTATGTTAATTTTTTTTAAATTTATTTTAGCTACCTGTCATATCAAAAGTAAATGAAACGTTCAAAACACATTCACAACATGGATAAAAATGCTCATCACCTTTCCTCGATTTTTTCATGTGACGTTTTCGCTGATTTTTTTTCAAAAATGAAACAAAATATTTCCAACGAGTATCATGGTGTTTGCTGAAATCCGGAAAGCAAAGCTCGTTTTTTTTTGTATCTTGTAACAAAATTTCTTTCTGGAATTATCGACATCAGCCCTCCTTCCCCCCTACCAATACCAAAAAAATGAAGTGCAGTGGTAAAATTCATAGTATCGTGACTGATTTGTTGGCAAAAATTATTATTTTGCACTCCTTCCCCTGCTGAACCCCCATCCCTCAAAAATGGCTTGAATTCAATTGAAAAAAATTTCTGACAGAAGAAAATGGAGATTTCTCTTCTCAAAAAAATTCAAACATCATAGAAAATTTTTCAAGTATTGGCAAAAACTATACCTATACTCATATATTTTTAAAACAGTTAAGCTTAGGCAACGCATATCTTCAATTTTTTAGAACTGAATGAAGCATTCAGCATTTGAATAATTTTAGCCGACGTAAAAAAATGGCATACAGCTCAAGTAACTTTTTTTACACCACCTTTAAAGAATATAAAATACGCATATTTTTTTCATAATTCATAAATAATACCAAGACTGGGATTTAAAAAAAAAATCTTCCATAGGAATTAGACCAAATTCAATAATTTTTCATTAATTCTACTACCTACCAGTCAACACCTTGAAATTTATTGAAAATTTGAGGCTATCGTGTAGGTACCTACCTACTCGAGAAAAGTAAGGGTAAAATTTTGAAAATAGCAGGATTTTCAGTAACTACATATACATTTTTCTTTAGGTATATCTCATAATCAAATACTTAGTTCTCTTTTTGGACTTCGAAAAAAAAAATTCATTAAAATTTACTGAAAATTGTATGATTTTATTTCGGATGTAATTTAAGATGGATGTTTTCAAAAAAAAAAAAGAGGAAATCATAAAAGTAACCAAGCATTGTGAAAGCAAAAATGTTTAAAAATTGTAATATTTGAACTATCAAGAGCAAGGTTGGAACGAATCCACCTAAAATTGACGTATCATCGTTTTTTTTTTAAAATTCGAATCCGGATTCGAATATAATTTGCGTTTTCGTGATTCAAATTCGAATCCATCATTTGGGGAAAAATTGACATGCAAAAAAAAAGCTGTAACACGACTAAACTTATAAATCAACACAAACAAAACCTACGAATATCCTTTGCGACAATGGCATAATTTTTTCCTTTTTTTTTTGCCCTAGTGAGCACCCAGGAACTCCCAAAGAAACGCAGAGAAACAAATCCGAACGAATCCTTTAAAACGAATCGAATCCATTTCACGAATCCGTAATATTTTTTGGATTTAAATCATTGATACGAATCCGGTTTCACATAGTGGATTCGAATCAATTTTTTTGAATCCTTCCCAACCTTCATCAAGAGTCCAAATTTCGAGTCTATTTTGAATTTAAATCTAAAAAAGATGTCGAAAATCGAGATCTGCCCCTCGAAAATATTGCAAACAATATGCCACACACTGTTTCATCTTGTTTACCATTTTTTTAAAATTTGAAGATCGAAAGCTTGAGGTTGCATCAAAAAATTCAGTCAAAATTCAGAGTTGGTATAATTATTTTTAAAAATATTACAAACGATATGCTACCTAAATGAAATTTTTGATTTTCAAAGAATTTTTTGCACACTTTCTCTTAGACCCTTGCAACGCCGCCGATCGATGGTCGGAATTTTCCTTGAAGGGGGGGGGGGGGATTTAGACTTCATTTAGAATTTTCACGTCGAATGTTTTCATTTTTTTCAACTAGAAGGAAGAGGATTCACCCTACTCCCCATCATCATTAAAACCGACGCCGGACCCTTGAAAGAAGTAAGGGAAGAATATTAGTGGATTTTTCATTGTTGAGATAACAAAAGCTCTAAAAAGCAATTCTATGATTGATTCGTGTTCTAACTTTTTTACCCCTCTCCGTTTTCAATTGATCGCCAATTTCTCAAAAACGCATGTAGCGCTTTTCCTATAGAGTTTAGAAAAAAAATTTCATTCAAAAGTTGTTCCTCAACATCTCAACTACAAATTATCTTCCATTGGAAATCCAATTTGGGGCCACTGGTGTCCCTTAAATTCGAAAAAAGTGTTTCGAAAAATCATCAAAATCACGTTTTTTTTCATTTTTACAAAAAAGCTTCAAATATGAGTAAAATTTGTAATTTACTCAAAGTATTCAGCATAAAATTTCCTATTTGATGAGTTATACCACGTCTGTTTCCCCCATGCTCCCCCATACAAACGTACCTACCCCTCTTCCCTGCGTCAAAAATTTCGGTCTAATAGACATTTTTTTAGCTAAAATGATTCCTCATCTAACCGACAGTTTCAGTTACCACAAAAATTAATTTTTGAACAACCCCTGCCCCTCGAATTTAAAAAATATCTGAAAAATTTACATAAAAATATGTTTTTTTTTACACTTTCAATGCAAAGCTTTAAAGGTAGATAGAAATTTGGTACACTCATTAGTTGCTTTTGTTCAAAAATTAATTTTTTGAATTCTCCTCTTTTTCAGCTCCTTCAATTTCAAGCCGGCCACCCCAAAATTTTCCATTAGACATGAAAACTATTGAATTTTCAAAAATCCAGAGTCATTTTAGTTCTTGAGGATGATGGAGACTATTTATAGACGAAAATTAACGCACATCTTTGGGCGAAAACTAATCCGCAATACATACAATTCGAATTTTCGAGGCACGCTGGAGGACATTGTCGACGACATCGCAGTCGTTTGTACCTAATTTCATAAATTCCTCAGCCTTGTTCGAAGTAATGCTCGAACGAGTGCGATAATTACAACCGCCAAGAGCTCGATGGCGTTATTTCAGTCGCTAAGAAATACGCAATCCGAACAACTACACTAATTAGCAGCATTCGAGAACGCAAATAAGACGAAATAATTTTACACCGCGAAATCGACGCGAAAACTTGCGATAAAATAGCGTCGGCAATTCGCCTCGACAGTTCGTAAAGTTCCCTCGAAACGTGGGAAAGCGCCCGAAGAAACGACCGAAAGGGAGAGATACCTAATGCCGAAGGCTAGTAAATTACCCCGATGATGGGACGGGGGCGATTTACATATTTTTAGTATTTATAGGCTCGACAAATACGTACGTCGACGATGGCAACGGCCGCGACGATGAAATTGATGGCTGAATCGGGTCGTGGAGGCTGGACGAGGCCGAGGGAAAGTATACGAAAATTATTTTGCTTGTCCGGGCGAATATTTGAACTAAATTTCAATTAAACTTGAGCGATACGGTTAACATTATGGACGGCTGCCTGGTTCCAGACCTAAATCCCAATAAATTTGTAAAATTATTAACATTATGTTGGAAACGTAGCGTAGCAGGTCGTAGGTAGCAGGTAGCTAAATCTATTCGCTGGGTAATAACGAATCGCCGCCGCTCGCTGTCGCTCTTCTCTACGCCGCCGATCTCGAAATCGTTCGTCGCGTCGTCATCGTCGCCGTCGTCGTCGGCGTATCGATATATAAAATCCGATACCGTGTTCTCGACGTAGCCTGGTTAAAAGCTCATCCGACATATCGCCGCTGAGCGAAATTATTCCACGTCGAGGATGGTACGCGACCGAGGGGAGTTTAAAGGCTCGATTTACATTTTAAAATAAGGATTTAAGCTCCCGTTTCGCGACTCTTTGCCAAACGAATTAAACTCGAATCAGCGTCCGCGTTCCGCGTTCTCGCTGCCGTAGCCGAGTTATATTAATTTTTCAAACTTCCTCTCCCATCTCGAGCTACCAGGTTGTTCGACTCTTTCCCTATTTTCAGCGACGGCGTGTCCCTCGGCTTAAAACTGATTCCCCCGGATGAGACGACTTGTAGTGTAAAGTAATTACTCTCGGGCACCGACTTAATAGTCGTATAATGTACATTTAGTCCCTGCGGTTAGCTCGGGCATACTGCACTTTTCGAACACGGGTTGAAATGTGGTTTTTATTTTAGTATGGCCCAAAAGAAAATTTTCGGGAAGTTGAGACGTCAAAAATTTTCCTTAGGAGTGGAGGGAGGTCGAGTTTTAAGGGGGGTTTCACCCCTATTTTTTCACATGAAGGAGTTGGGGTAAATTTGGTGTCATTTTCATATAATTCGATCATTCTGAACTCGAATCTGCGATTAGTTCTCCGATCTGAGGCGTAGAATTCACACAATCGTAAGATTTGTGTCGTAAAAAGAGGCCAATTTTGAGGAAAAATAGGTAAAATTGCGATTTTTTTCATCTTGAGACGAGTGATGTGGTTCAAGCAAGGTTTGAAACCAGTTTTTTATATAATTCGAACCTTCTGAATTCGAATTTGTTACTGGTTTCCTCATAGGAAGTGAAATAGCTTCTTGATCGTCGCTTTTTGGTAGTGAAAAACAGCCAATTTTCGCAAAAATCGACTCGAATTCGCAATTTCCCATCTTCTCAACCCAATACCTCGAACCAATCCTGGTATGAAACCATTTTTAGACGTAATTCGAACCTCCTAAACACGATTTTTTGATTAGTTTCTCGATTAGAAGTGGAGAATTCTCTCAATCGTGAAATTAGTGTAGAGTAAAACGTCCAATTTTCGCCAAAACTGACATGAAATTGCAATTTTCAATTTTTCCAAACACTGCACGTCCTCCCAATTGTGGTATAAAATCATTTTTTTGTTCAATTCAAACTTTTTGGACCTAAAGAAAGCACCAACAAAATTTTTAGCTTCTTGGGACTCCAGAGGGTAGAGCCATGGCTTCTCAAAGTAGGGACTTCTTTTTTAAAAATGGATTCAGCCCCTTCAAGTCGCACGGAGCTGAAAAAATATTTGGAACATACTCAACTAATCAGTTACAACTTTCTTTAGTTTTAACGAAAGTAAAGTTTTTTTTTCGAATTTTCTATGTGTAAAATCCCTTGGCCCGTGAACGCCGTACTTTCCACGAGAGCTCCGTGGAAAATTTGACGCACCTGCACGGGTTTAATACGACGAGTGGTCAGTTTTAATTTTTTTCAACAATTCGGGAAATTAATCAAAAAATCGTGCTCACAAAGTTCGAATTATTAGTCTACAGTCCAAGAGGCAAAAAGTGCTCTAGAAATCAAAATTAGTGTGAATTTTCGCTGGACAAAAAAATCAGTTGGTTTATTGTAGGTATGGCTCCCGTAGTCCCAAAAAATCGAATTTTGGATTTTTGCCCCGGCACAATAGGGAGCTGAGGACTGAAAACCCCCCTTTTTCTCAATTTTTAAATTTGACTTTGGACAAAAAATTTTTTCACATTCTGGTAGCAAACACTCCCTTGACTCCAAATATATGTCACAACTCTTGGGTCACGGGCACAATGGGGTGCTGGGCCCCCCAATGCGTGATTTTTTGCCAAATTCGACCATTTTTGGCACAATAATGCCTCTGTAGGCATTATGCGGTATGCTGGACAAAAAAAATCAAACGCAATGTATTCCTGGGTTCATTCTCCGTCCAATGAGCCAAAGTTTGAGGAAAACTGTGGGCACAATAGGCCGTGGTGGAATTTCAAAGTTTTGAAAACACACGATTTCCCCCCCTTTGTTAAAAAAATAAGTCATGAAAAAAATCTGAAACTTGGGTTGCGACATATCAAAATGGGTTAAAATTTCACGAGCAGAACGAAATTATTGATGAAAATTAAATTTGAGCAATTTTAACTCATTTTGAGCCCCAAATTGGGTCAATTTTTGAGTATTTTCAAAGGATTGACATGTGACCTATGAAAGTGGGGTAGAATTTCGTCAGAAATTCAACAAAACCATCCAATTTTTTTTTGAGCAACTTTTGAGAATTTTGAGCCTTAAATTGAGTCAATTTTTGATTAATTTCAAAAAATTGGCATGTGACCTATGAAAGTGGGGTAGAATTTCGCCGGAAATTCAAAAATATCATCCAAAACTTTTTTTGAGCAACTTTTGAGAATTTTGAGCCTCAAATTGAATAATTTTTGAGTATTTTCAAAGAATTGACATGTAACCTATGAAAGTGGGGTAGAATTTCGCTAGAAATTCAACAAAACCATCCAATTTTTTTTTAGCATCTTTTGAGAATTTTAAGCCTTCAATTTAGTAGATTTTTAGATAGACTTATCATGGATTAAAATTTCATAGAGAAACCAAAAAATCAAAATCGAATAATTTTCTAAATGAAATTAAACCCGCTTATTTTTTCACCTGAATGCAATTGATTTGAATTTCCTATTTTCTTTTTTATTAGTTTAGATTGTTAATTTTTTGGCATCCCAATGAAATATTTTGCGCTTGAAATTACTCAAACATGAAAGTTTTTTTAAAAAGTTTTGGACTACATTGTAAAACCTTGCGCGAAATTCTATCCCTTTTTCGTAGGTCACATGTCATTTTTTTGAAATTAATCGAAAATTGATTCAATTTAAGGCTCAAAATTCTCAAAAGCTGATCAAAAAAAATTTGGATGGTTTTGTTGAATTTCTGGCGAAATTGTACCCCACTTTCATAGGTTACATGTCAATTCTTTGAAAATACTCAAAAATTGATTCAATTTGAGGCTCAAAATTCTCAAAAGTTGCTCAAAAAAAGTTTTGGATGATATTTTTGAATTTCCGGCGAAATTCTACCCCACTTTTATAGGTCACATGCCAATTTTTTGAAAATACCCAAAAATTGATCCAATTTGGGGCTAAAAATGAGTTAAAATTGCTCAAATTTAATTTTCATCAATAATTTCGTTCTGCTCGTGAAATTTTAACCCATTTTGATATGTCGCAACCCAAGTTTCATATTTTTTCGTGACTTATCTTTTTAAACAAAGGGGGAGAAATTCGTGTGTTTTTAAAAACTTTGAAATTCCACCACGGCCTATTGTGCCCACAGCTTTCCTCAAACTTTTGCTCATTGGACGGGGAATGAACCCAAGAATACATTGCGTTTGATTTTTTTGGCCAGCATACCGCATAATGCCTGCAGAGGCATTATTGTGCCAAAAATGTTCGAATTTGGCAAAAAATCGCGCATTGGGGGACCCAGCACCCCATTGTGCCCGTGACCCAAGAGTTGTGACATATATTTGGAGTCAGGGGAGTGTCTGCTACCAGAATGTGAAAAAATTTTTTGTCCAAAGTCAAATTTAAAAATTGAGAAAAAAGGGGGTTTTCAGGCCTCAGCTCCCTATTGTGCCGGGGCAAAAATCAAAAATTCGGTTTTTCGAGACTACGGGAGCCATACCTACAATAAACCAACTGATTTTTTTTTCAGCAAAAATGCACGCTCAATGAACACTTTTTGCCTCTTGGACTGTAGACTATAATTATGTCTAAAAATGGTTTCATACCAGGATTGGTTCGAGGTATTGGACTGAGAAAATGGTAAATTGCGAATTCGAGTCGATTTTAGCGAAAATTGGCTGTTTTTCACTACCAAAAAGCGACGATCAAGAAGCTATTTCACTTCCTATGAGGAAACCAGCAACAAATTCGAATTCAGAAGGTTCAAATTATATAAAAAACTGGTTTCAAACCTTACTTGAACCACATCACTCGTCTCAAGATGAAAAAAATCGCAATTTTACCTCTTTTTCCTCAAAATTGGCCTCTTTTTGCGACACAAATCTTACGAGTGTGTGAATTCTCCATCTCAGATCGGAGAACTAATCGCAGATTCGAGTTCAGAAGGATCGAATTATATGAAAATGACACCGAATTCACCCCAACCCCTTCATGTGAAAAAATAGGGGTGAAACCCCCCTTAAAACTCGACCTCCCTCCACTCCTAAGGGAAATTTTTGACATCTACACTTCTCGAAAATTTTCTTTTGGGCCATACTAAAATAAAAACCACATTTCAACCCGTGTTCAAAAAGTGTAGTATGCCCCGTTTTTTCATGCTAACCGCAGCAGGGACTAATTTATGGATCCGGGCAAATCTGCATTTAAACATTGTATCTTTTTGCTTCTTTTTATCCATTCGATTTCGCAGTGAAAACACGAAAAGTACAAGCCGTGCGACGCAAAAGCGAGCAAAATACTTCTTATACGACTTATTAAAAAAAAATGAGTTTAAGGTTTCGCCAGAGTTGAAATAAACTACCGTAACCTCGCGCGTAATATTATTAAGCTCTCTTTTTCTCCCGCTTCATTCTGTTTTAATCTTCGTCAACTTTTCTTCCATTCGGTGCGCCCGGTAAACTTCGTCGTCTTTTTTTCCCAGCACCGCTAATTCGAGCCGTTTTAAAAACTATATTCGAGCTGCTTATTATTTTTTTCGGGTCTTCTTTCTTTATTTCGTTTCTTATACTTATTTTTCAAAATGTTGACCCCGAACACCTGGAAATGCTTAATTCGTCGACTGTTCGTTTCGCTTTCATTATTCCCATTCGACGTTACGTAATACCCAAACGTGAACCATTCGTTTGAGATTTTCCGCTCGCGTAAAATGTGTTTTAAATTCAACAATTACCCTCTTGCAGCCCCCTTCCATAGCCATCTCGGTGGAATGTGTGCGGTTCTGCGCGGTAATTTGGTAAATGCTCGTCTAGCTCTCGTTTCGCTTCGAAAAATAAGAGTAATTTTTTGAAAAGCGGAAAAAACGAGCGGATTAGTCGGTTGTACGTACTACGCAGATGTACGAGTAGAAAATAAATTAACATCGGAGATGTACCTGGTTACCTGCTACACGCTGATGGCTTATGGAAAAAGAACGCGTTTGGGGCCGCTTTTCGTTGCCGAAATTTCGTATTTTTCGGCGGATGCGATTGAATTAGCCGTTGAAGAATTCCTTAACGCGATATAACCGAGTATTTTTCTCGGTATTTTTTTCTCTTTTATGCAAATGTAAATATGAGACGGATTAGGAAACGGAGGTGGAATTTTTTCTCGAGGTTTTCAGACATAAGTAGATAATTTTCTTAGGTATTTCAGGAATCAGAATTTTTGAAAGGGTACGTATCCCGTTCAGTGTCGTGTCCAGTATCAAACTGGAGTTGGGATTATGCGATAACAAAATTAGAGAATTTTCAAATTTTTCGAGTGGAATTTTCATTTTTTTTTCAATTCAAACCAAAAAAAATTCAGAAAAAGTTACCACTTTTACAAATCCTTTACATGAACTCAATTTTATAAATTACGCTTCCCAAATACGAAAGATGGCGTCAAGGGAGATTTGGGCGAGAAAAAATTCGAAGAAAGAATACTTAATACGAGTATGATCTTTGAAAATAATTTTCAAAACCAACGGACTATCATTTCATTCAAAAATGACGTATTAAAATAAGATTTTCACTCACTCGTTCATACTTCCGATTGTAATTATGAAAATTTGCAACTCACCTGAAACAAAAAACAAAATAAAATTGTTCATTAGTTGAAGTTGATGTAAAATGTATGATAGAATTTGGTATTATATTGAACCTGTCCATTTTTTCAGACTTCATCAGGTTTCCCAGATCAACTTTTCAAGTTCTCGGAGTATTTATAAACACGGATCGAAAAAAAATACTCACTTACCCTACCCTAAATTCTGACGAAAGTTGCAGCGAAATAATTTACCTTGAATGAGAAATCTCTCAAAAAATTCTGAGACTCCTAGCTTGAACATTGAGGCTGTTACAAAAACGCAGTTATTCGTCAAATTTTAGCAATTCCATTTGCTGGGAACCTCAGTGACCTCCCTAAAAAGGTGCAATTTGAATTCCTGCACTTCTCCGAACCAGCATTCTCAAAATTTGGTACAATTTTTAATCTCTACAAAATGGATGAAAAGTTGCAGATCGTAAATTTAAAGATTTTTTACTTTTTATCAAATACAAAATCATCTTATCAACACATCTCAAAAATTAAGCAATAATTTTTTTTCTTAATCCTAGGTTTTTGAAGTAATTTTTCAACAGTTTCATGACACTCTTTCAAACTATATTTTGATTCGGGCAATTTTCACAAAATTTCAGTTGGCAGCACTACAACGAAAATTTCCAAACAAAGAATTTAATTTTAATTTTTTAATGACAAAAAAAGTTCGGGTTTACTTTTCAAGAAACTGAATGAACAACTTCAATTTAAAAATTTTTGCAATTAAAACACAGGACAGTTGCAGGAAATGTTGCAAAACATCTTTCAAATACATCACAATTTTTTTACAGAAGGGAGAATCAGAATTTTTCATTCGGTTAATTGCTTTTTAAATTTTTCAAATATTTCACGATTTTTTCGAGAGAGGTAAAAAGCAGAACAAAAGTAGAATAAGTAGGTAGGAGTTGTAGGATTTGCAATACTGTTATATAGGCATTCTGAACAGAAGATGTAGAAACTCAAATCATCTAAGTCGATATTCGAATTCAACGCCTAAAAATTAGTGAGATTCGATATGCCACACGCTGTTTTCATTTTTTTAACATACTTTTTCCCAGAATTGGGAGGGGGGGCTAGAAAGCACTGGGACAAATTCAAACAATAAACAAATATTCGAACTCAGTGTCTCAATAACCTAACAAACGACAAGGCACAGATTTTCTATTTTTTCGAATTTTGACCTTATCAAGGGGACTAATGAAGGGTTCAGAGGGGATGGATGAAAAAACTGAGTACATATTAGTATTCAGCGCTTTCGAATTAACAAAAATCGATATGTTGCTTTACTTTTCCGATTATTTTGAATTTTGGTCAAAACTATAGACCCATATATCCTCCAGAGGTGTGAAGATCTCATCTTGAAAATTTGACGGTTGAAAATAGAGTAAAAAGGTCTACTTAGTGTAATTTTTTCGGGTTTTCAAGTGGTAGCTTTTATCTTAAAAATTTGAGCGAAATCAGAATACTCGACATCATTTTTGGTTCGAGTTGGTATGGAATAGCCCATCAACAAACAAGATTTCATCAACATTTTGAAAGCTTTTCTTCCAAGCTCTTCAAACATTAGACTGGAGAGAGTAGAACATTTTCATCACACGAAAATTAACAAAAATAAATTGATTTCAGTTTCAAATGTTTTTTTATTCCAAGATTGTCGTGTTATGTAGTGGGGGGAGGGGGATTCTGCGCCAGGAGTAGATGATTACACAAAAAATCACCATTTCAGCGAACAGTTCTATAGTGGGGGGGGGGGGGGGAGATTCTGCGCCAGGAGTAGAAAATTTCACAAAAATCGCAATTTCAGCAAACAGTTCAGTATTGGGAGATTCTGCGTCAAGAGTAGAAAATTTCACAAAAATTGCCATCCCAGTAAGCAGTTCTATGATGGGGGGATTCTGCGCCAGGAGTAGAAAGTTTCACAAAAATTGCTATTCCAGCAAAAAGTTCTATGATGGGAAATTCTGCGCCAGGAGTAGAAAATTTCACAAAAAATCATCATTTCAGCGAACAGTTCTATAGTGAGGGGATTCTGCGCCAGGAATAGGAAATTTCACAAAAAACCACCATTTCAGCCAACAGATCTATGATAAGGGAATTCTCCGCCAGGAGTAGAAAATTTCACAAAAATCGCCATTTCAGCAAACAGTTCAGTATTGCGGGATTCTGCCCCAGGAGTAGAAAATTTCACAAAAAATTACCATTTTAGCGAACATTTCAGTATTGGGGGGATTCTGCGCCAGGAGTAGAAAATTTCACAAAAATCATAATTTCAGCAAACAGTTCTATAGTGGGGGGATTCTGCGCCAGGAGTAAAAAATTTCACAAAAACTTGTCATTTCAGCGAACAGTTCTATAGTGGGAGAATTCTGTGCCAGGAGTAAATAATTTCACAAAAATTACCATTATTGCGAATATTTCAGTATTGGGGGAATTCTGCGCCAGGAGTAGAAAATTTCACAAAAAATTACCATTTCAGCGAACATTTCAGTATTGGGGGGATTCTGCGCCAGGAGTAGAAAATTTCACAAAAATTTCCATCTCAGCAAACAGTTCTATAGTGAGAAATTCTGCGCCAGGAGTAGAAAATTTCACAAAAATCGCCATTTCAGCAAACAGTTCAGTATTGCGGGATTCTGCCCCAGGAGTAGAAAATTTCACAAAAAATTACCATTTTAGCGAACATTTCAGTATTGGGGGGATTCTGCGCCAGGAGTAGAAAATTTCACAAAAATCATAATTTCAGCAAACAGTTCTATAGTGGGGGGATTCTGCGCCAGGAGTAAAAAATTTCACAAAAACTTGTCATTTCAGCGAACAGTTCTATAGTGGGAGAATTCTGTGCCAGGAGTAAATAATTTCACAAAAATTACCATTATTGCGAATATTTCAGTATTGGGGGAATTCTGCGCCAGGAGTAGAAAATTTCACAAAAAATTACCATTTCAGCGAACATTTCAGTATTGGGGGGATTCTGCGCCAGGAGTAGAAAATTTCACAAAAATTTCCATCTCAGCAAACAGTTCTATAGTGAGAAATTCTGCGCCAGGAGTAGAAAATTTCACAAAAATTATCATTTCAGCGAATAGTTCTATAGCGGGTAGGGGGGGAGGGGATTTGCACCAGGAGTAGAAAATTTCACAAAAAATCACCATTTCAGCGAACAAACGTAATAATTTTATGAATTTTCAACAGCAATACAATCAGTAGAAT
Organism: Pseudococcus viburni; assembly: GCA_033439095.1. Classification (NCBI taxonomy): domain Eukaryota; kingdom Metazoa; phylum Arthropoda; class Insecta; order Hemiptera; family Pseudococcidae; genus Pseudococcus; species Pseudococcus viburni. The sequence continues at coordinate 151,129 of JAVBJF010000509.1, forward strand.
CGTCAATTGGACAAATGAGGTTTTCTATAATGAAGTAGAACAAAATTAACAAAATTTTCAATCACATAAAATAAATTAATAACATGGTAAAATAATTCCACAAAACCCTATTCTTCATTAATCTAAAAAAAAATACTGTAAAGAAAAACTCACAATATTTCAGATTTTTTGATCTCTCTTCCGTCCCTCAAACATTCCTCTTCCACACACCTGGTGTTTTTTCTCAAAAAATCTTGAATTTGGCTGATTCCTACATTCCCTGATCCTCCCTCCTACTTAACCAAATAGCCAACCAAACAACGATCCTAACTTGCACTCTGGCTTCATTTACTGAAAGGAAGAAGAAAGTTGGAGAAAATTATCGAAAAAAAAAATCGACAGAAATTCTTCGTCTATTTTTCTTCCTGTTTTAATGAAATATCAACACGAATGAAAAATTCACCACTCCGAATACGGAAATTATTAACAATTTAAAGTCGAGTCAATACTGATCCTTAATTGACGAGTCCGCGACAAAAAATCGACGAAATTTTTGATTTCGTGAGCTCGGCTCAGATTCAAACCACTCATGACCATGACGGCGGTGATGACGACAGCGAGTAGGGCACGGTAACGCAGCGCACCACCGAGCACATACGAACGGCGAGGACGAGATTTTCAATGGTTAATTACCTTTGTATTTTTCCCCAGTGTTTTTTCCTAAGTGAGCGGGAATTTACTAGGTGTAATAATTCATTGTGAATGGCCAACGGTACCGTAATAGTACACGAGATGAGGTACAAGGTGCGGCAGCCGGACAAAGGGCGGACTGGCCCTGGGAACGGAGGAGGTGGAGAGTTCACGTGTGCGAAATTGACCGCGTCGTTATGTGTAGTGTATCGTATCGTATCGCCTTTGTGTGCGGCGGGCATTATTCGACTCGCGCGATGGTTTTATTGTGCTGGATATCGCATTGCATGGAATTTTAATTTACTAAATTAGAATCCGGCGTGGAAGGGGGCATGGGCGTGGAAACGGGCGCGGGTCGACAAAATGTTTCTCGCCGAAATACGTAAACGAACGCGCGTTAATTTAAATAGCGTTTTGATTTCATTCGATATGTGCTCGTTTATTATTTCTAAAAATATTTGCGGCGCGATAAGAGAGAGCGAGCGTACGTCGCACCGGTGTGCGGCGACCCTGTCGCGACTCCACCAAATTTATAGCGGTTTTTTGGTAAACATGCGAGAATAACATTTCCTTCAGACGTCCCCAGCCAGGGTAGCGCCGCGCCGCAGCGTTCAGTCTGGGTGGAAATTTTCAATTATGAGGAATTACCCGGAAATCGGGGTTCCTTCTAGGTGTAGCGCGCGTCGCTTTACGCCGTTCAAAGGCGCTTTACCTAAATCCTTCTTCGGGTTTTACTTCGTAACGTATTCACTTATCTATTCGTTGACTGCAGTTGAGCTTTCATTCGGCGGATTTTTTTGCATACGCGGAATTGATCCTTGGGGATGGAAATGAACGAGATTGAGAGTCGAGAAAATAGAAACGCAAACGTAGGTAATCAAAGCAATGATAGAAATGGTTTCAAAACCTGAACTTAATTGTGTTCGCTTCCGTTCTCGTTCTTAGTTCTGTTCGGTTTTAGGTTCTAGTTTTTCGGTTCTGTTCTTTAAAATTTGGTTCTTGATTTCCGTTCATTGGGAACCCGTTCTTCAAAATTAAGTTCTTGGTTTTGGTTCTTCGATCCGGTTCATATTAATTCGGTTCTTGGTTTTCGTTTTCGAGAATCGTTCATCAAACATTCAGTTATTGGTTCGGTTCTTACTAAATGTTATTCAAAAAAAAACGGTTCCCAAGTTCGGTTTTTAAACACTGTTCCTTCAGAGATGACTTTTTATTAAAATTTAAGATAATTGAACCATGTTTATTTTTTAATCGAGGCAAAATATTGAATTTCTACAAAAAAATTTATTCCAGGTACCTTTATAGACCTTCAGTACATATTCTTCAATTTTTATACGTAGAATCGAAAGTTTTTTTATTCTCAGAATTTTTGTATATGTTAAATTTTTACACAATTTTAAAATCTGAATCAGTAAAATTTACCTGTTTGTATCAATGGAATGAGTTGTAACTGAAAATTAGTGATTTTTCTTCGATCTTTCGGTCTAAATTATTGATTTTTTCTAACAACTTGGGAATTTATTGAGAAATCAGTGACCAAACCAAAAGGAACGTTTTTTCGGTTCAAAACGATTCTTTTGGTTCCGTTCTGCTTTCTGTTGGAGTTTTGAAACCCCAAGCATCATAGCGAAATTTTTGGAGAAGAAGGTAACTTTCAGTAATTTTTTTGAGCAAAAAGTGAACAAAACGTGACCAAAAAGTAATCAAAAATAACCAAAAATTTAATTTTTTTCGGGGTCACATTTTTTTTTACTGTATTCTGGGCGTGAGGCAATTTTTTTGTAGTTTTCTGCTAACACTTCAAAGATAAATCAGCTGAAAATACGTAAATAATTTCATTTATTAAATTTCTTCGTCAAAACAACAAACTAGCAAAAATCTATTTTTTTATTTTTTTCTTAAAAGAATTTTGAAAAGCAGCAATTTCTATATGAACATTTCAATTTTTGCCTGGAAATGCAAAGAAAAAAATGACTTTTGAGGGAGAAAAAGTAACCGAAGTGACCTTTTAGACGTGAAAAGTAACCAAAAGTGACTGATGTTGAAAAAAGTGACAAACATCCTAAAAAAGTGTTTTCCGATCTCTCGGAAAATCTTCGTGAGAATTTTCCGGTGGTTTTCCCGAAAAAATGAAATTATTTACGATACCTACCACAGTCGATACGGAATTTTCATTTCAAAAACGAAATTAAAGAAATGAATAACTCGAAAATTCAGTTTAAATAGATTGTATTAAACGAATATAATACAAAACACGATTGCGATCTTTTTCCGCGGTTGGAAAAAGATCGAGGAAAATACAATATGTCCTCTACCGTTGAGGAAAAAACTAACAATGAAAGTTCATTGATCTAGAATGAACTTACGCGAATTACAAAAACTAATTTTGGCCGAAGCCATCTATAATTAAAAATTACAGGCCGCGTATATTCGAACGAAAATAACGATATTTCTAACAACATTATATAATTTGTAATTTTTATGGGCTTTTCAACAAATTTTCAGAGCACAAATCAGCAATTACCTATCCAAATTATTTTTAGTATTGTAAAAAAATGATTTAAATGATCACAACTCTGTTCAAATCTATAATTTTTTAAACTAAAAATGTAATTTTGTCCTTATTTGAGTGTGGGGGGGGGCTCTAGCTGTCTCCGCTGACCTCAGTTCGATCTAATTGTTATGGGTTTTAAAAATTTTCAATTTCAGTACTTGATCGATTTACTTGAATTTTCATTTTAAAAAAAAAAAATCAATGAACGTAAGATGACTTCTTAGTTTGCAGAATATATAAATGGCGTTTCTTTGACGACTTTTGATTAGAATTAAACTAGGTAATCAACAAACAGTACCCTACCATAAGAGGGTTTTTAAACAAACTGCTCTTTCATTATCACTTTTCCATCCGTAAAGCATTTTTTTCTATGATGTTGGTAAATTTTTTTCTGAAGAGGTTTGAAGTTAATAAAGGACTGTATGAATATTTTTTGGAGGAATTTCAAAATTAAATTACTGTTCTTTCTCAATTTTTTACCAAAATTTTTTGATGGATAATGTTCAAAGAATTTCCTCAAATTTTTGTTCAAAAGTCGACAGAATTGTGCTGAAAAAAATTCCAAACTGTGAAGAACCATTAATATGGTTCTCAGATTTGGTTTTTAAGAACCGGTTCTCAGATTTGGTTTTTAAGAACCGGTTCTCAGATTTGGTTTTTAAGAACCGGTTCTCAGATTCGGTTCTTAAGAACCGTTCTCAAAAAACCAGTTCTCAGGGTTGTTTGTTAAGAACTGTTTTTCCAAAAATAGTTCTCAAACTTGGTTCTTAAGAACCGATTTTGAAACAACCGGTTCTCAGTTCAGGTCTTAAGAACCGTTCTTCAAAAACTCAAATTTGGTTCTTAAGAACCGATTTTGAAACAACCAGTTCTCAGATTCGGTTCTCAAGAAACGTTTTTCTAAAAACAGTTCTCAAATTTGTTTCTTACGAACCGATTTGAAACAACCGGTTCTCAGTTTAGGTCTTAAGAACCGTTCTTCAAAAACCAGTTCTCAGGTTTGGTTCTTAAGAACCGTTTTTTCCAAAAATAGTTCTCAAATTTGGTTCTTAAAAACCGATTTTGAAACAACCGGTTCTCAGATTCGGTTCTTCAGAGCCGTTTTTTCCAAAAACAGTTCTCAATTTTGGTTTAGAGGAACCGATTTTGGAACAACCGGTTCTTAGATTCGGCTCTTGAGAACCGTTTTTCCAAAAACAGTTCTTAAATTTGGTTATTAAGAACCGATTTTGAAACAACCGGTTCTCAGATTCGGTTCTTAAGAACTGTTTTTCCAAAAACAGTTTTCCAATTTGGTTCTTAAAAACCGATTTTGAAACAACCGGTTCTCATGTTCAGGTTTTAAAAACCGTTCTTCCGTTTTGTTATGTTCGGTTCAGCGGTTCATTTGGTTCCGTTCTGTTCGAGATTTTAAACCATGATGATAGATAATCGGAATGAAATAGCTGGAAGAGCAAGGGGTAGTGGTAGTTCATTTGGAAGATGAACAACGATGACGCGACGACTTTATTTAATATATTATAAAACATTCTCTTCGCTCCATCGGCATAACTCGGATAAAAGATCCGAAGAGAGGGACTGAGAACGAAAGCTTTTGTTCTAATAAGAGATATTATAACGAGAACGGGGAGCGGGGGAGGGTAATGCAACATCGGCACCGGCAAAGAAGCGACGACGAATTAAAGAGGGTGTAAACTTCCTTAAGACGTTGGCTTTTCGCGTTGTTTAAGCATCGAAAGGATTAAATTTGCTTTGTTGATTCGCAGGAGCGGCGAAGTGCGGTGCGCGACGCGGCGGCACAAGTTTACACCGCGACGCGGTGTGGCGCGGCGCCGGATGCCGCACCTTTATACTTCAGAAGCACACGCCGCCAACCAGGAAGAAAATACCTACCACCGAGGCGAAGAGATTATTTTGCGTGTAATCGATTAAAAGACGAAACTAAGATGGGTCGGAGAAAGAGGCACTATGCGTTTGAAAATTTTACACAGCGATCCCTTTACCTTTGATATGGCACAGAAAACGAAACGCGATGGTGTTTAAGAAGCCGCCAACTCGCGTGTAGGATCAAGGCCCGAGGAAGACTTTTCCCCGTCCTCGACTCCTTGTACCTTCGCAATAGTACTAATATCGTCTGATGATGCTGGCTCGTTTTTCGGCAGCTAGCAGGTAGCAGGTATAACCGTACGTAAGTAAATACCTTTCTTAAGAATCGCGACGACGATGCCTTAAGCCAGTCTGCGATGGGGAGAAAGAGAAACGGTTATACGAGGGAGTCGTAAACAGCGGAATGAGCTTTCTTAACAAATTAACCGAATACCCCGTTTAATATTAGCGAACGGTATACAAACGATTGCTTTATTTCTCATTTACATTTCTATACCGAGTTCGCACTCAATTAAGTCGTTTTCTCAGCCTTTACATTCTCTTCGACGCGTACGTATTTTTGCAGCTTCCCCCTCAGCCCCTGTTGCCGTTGTCTTTCGTACCTGCCTCAACGACGACTAGGGTGCTTAAATCTCTCGTATTACGCAGTTTAGCAACGCAACATTTGTATATGTTCAACTTCAGTTTCGATTCGAATGCGATAAAAATTTCCGATAATATTTTCAACATTGCTTCAAACCAATTTAAATGTAAGTAAGAATAAAATGAAATTATGGCAATTTTTTTTTTTCAATTTTTTGATGATGCCAGTACATTTTCAACTGGAACACATCATATTTTGAAAATCGAAAAAAACTGTGATTTTAAGCCAGATTACAATAAGAGTGTATTGCTGGAAGACAGATCAGGACCAAGGTAAATGAACATGAAAGCGACTTAAAACACTCCCAAACAGAGCAAATCATCAGTAGCCAAACACACTAAATCCTGCCCTAACACTGTGGATTTATCCAAAGCTGGAAGCTCATCCTGTAAGAAAAGAAGAAACGAGGAGAAAGAAGAAAATAACACAGAACAAGAAGAAAATTGGGAACTACCAGAACAACTACCAGCTAGACAGGAAGACATGAAGAAGAACTTAGAAGAACCATACCCAACAAGCTATAGACTATACCCAAGAGGGAAGGAAGGCCACGTCCCTTGGACAGGTATAACCAGATCTAGGACCACAAAAGGATCGAGTTTCAAGTAGTGAACTAATCACACTCTGAAGAAATCAAGAGTAAATTTGACGAAATGTTAGCAACAGGGATGAAAAGTTGGGTAAAAGCTTGAAGCGAAAAGTCGAAAGTTGAAAAGCTTTAAAACTAGCAAGCTAAAAGCTAGCCTAAAACTTTTTCTTACAGCTTTATTTTTTAGATTTTTACTTTAAAATTCAAAACCTACACCAAAAATTTTTCAATTTGAAAATTTTTTTCTCGATTCTCCGAATATTTTCAACTATAAATTTCGTTTTCTCCACATAGTTTTCAACTCTAAAAATGCTTCCAAAAAATATTTTTCAACCTTAAAATTTTTTCATCCAGAATAAAAATTTTGATCAACTCACAAATTTCTCCCTCCAATTTTTTTCAGGACGAAAATTTTTTCAACTCTGGAATTTTTTCCACAAATACGTATTTTTCAACTCTAGAAATATTTCCTCAAACTTTTCAAGCTCTCGAACTTTTTTATAAAAACTTTAATTTTTGCAGCTCTTAATTTTTTTTCAAAATTCCAATTTTTCAGGTCAAAATTTTTTTTAAAATTATTTTTCTGCTCTAAACGTTTTAGAATTTTTTTTAAATTTTGGGTTGGAAAAAATTTTAAGAAACTTGTGGTGAAAAAAGCTATGAAACAAATAATGGGAATTTACAGTTGATAATTGAGATAAATATCAGTAAATGAAAAAATGTAAGAACAGAAAAGATTTTAGTAAATAAAAATTGAAGAAATTGAAAAAATCTTGGAACTAAAAATTTTTTGAGGAAAAAATTTTGGGGTGAAAAGAGTTTATTGGAGTTGAAAAAATTGAAATTCTGAGAAAAAATTGCAAAAGCTGATAAAATTAAAGTTTTGAGAAAAAGAAGTTTTAAGGTGAATGTCAAAAGTTTTAATCTAGAAGTTTGACAATATATTGCTAAAAGCTGAAACGCGAGAGAGCTGAAAGCTAGCCAAAAGCTATGTAGTTGTATGATTCAAAAAGTTGAAAGCTAAATCCAAAAATTTTATTTTTAAAATTTTCACCCGAAAGCCAAAATCAGAAGTTTTATTTTACGACTTTTCATCCCTGGTTAGCAATATACTTTCATTTCAATCCAGCTTCAAATCCGTTTTTCTTAAATTTTCAGACATGACTAGCCCGATTGGTTTCGAAAACTTAAATACCATATTTTTTCACCACCGTTCAAAAAAAAAGAAAAGATTTTCAGGCAATTTTACCCTTCCCCAAGTTTTTTTGATTCAGAGTTCGTCATTTTTGAATGTTTGTGTAAAAAAAAAATGAATTTATTTTACCAAATGGTAGAACCATACGGAACCAAACATAATATCGGTAAATTTTGTTTGAAAAAGAACCAAATTGAACCAAATTGAACCAAACCAAAGATAATAAAGAGCATAAATGACCTTTTTTTTTTTTGAAAACGAACGAAATGGAATCAAACCGAACCAAAAGGAACCAAATGGAACCAAATAAGATAATCAGCCAAAATCTGGAGGTGGTTTATTGACTTATAAAAACAATCCAATGAAAAATCATCAAAAATTAATGAAGATCATCAAAAATTGAAAAGAATGAGAGACAGAGAGAGAACTCGAAGAACTAGTCACCAATTTGGTATTAAAAAAATTTTTCTGTACCTACTTTCTTCAGACTTCAATTTATGTTATTTAGATACTTGTTATTTTAGAATTGATTCATTTTAAATTTTCATTGGAATCTTCTACTTAAAAATTGAATAAGATAATTATTCTTGAGGATCCTTAAATTTTTCGTCGAAAATTTTACAACATAAAAATCGAATGTGCCACTTAGTAGTAGCTGAAAGAAACGAACGTTAATCTCGCACCTGCTCCCTAATTTTGTTACTTCAACTCAATTTTTCAATTTCCACTCGTAATTGCCTTCGTCTCGATTAAATTTTAATTCAAACGTTTTAATAAGCATATCTAATTGGTTTTGGCAGAATTTCTCTCGAATACCAATATTTGAATTCTTGAAGAAAAAATGGTTCTCATTTTTTTTCTTCACCGAATGCCTCTAGAAACACAATTTATTCTTTAGAAATAAGGATAGATATGCATTTAAATCAGAACAGGTACTTCGATATCGTATCTTGGACATTCGTCGACTGAAAAACGATAATATCCCTGAGACTTGAATAATTCCTAAAACGTAGATATACCTTTAGCTAAATATTGCAACTGTAAAAAAAAAAGTAAAACAAATCGTTGTCTCGTGCAATAACAGCCTATACCTGAGCAAGAAGAAAAAAAAAGGTAAAACCTGCGAATTCGCTGCGAGATTTACAATAAATACGAGTACGCAGAAGGCATAACAGCTAGTAAAAAACGAAGGAAAAAAATCACGACAAAATTTAAATCAACGTTGGCATTTAGATTACCGTAGCGATGCAATCGAACGTGGACGAGTGATAAAAGACGACGCGACGTGCACGTCCGACTGATACGTAAATCTTGGCCGGTACGACGGACGACAGAATCTTAACTTTTGTCTTGTTTTTCGTCATTTTGATCGACGTTTTTCGTTTTTATTGTTTTTTCGTCTAAGGACGCCCGAGAACGACAACCGAACACGAGGATACCGAGAGAGGAGGATTCATCGCGAATACTTCCTTATTCGGTTTACGTGACTGGAGGATTGTGAACGTAATGTTATTTGGTTTTACGAGCGTCGCACATGAACCTTGCCAAGAATGAAAGAACTCGACGATAGTACGCGAGGTTCTGCCTATACACTTTTTTTCTTCGTCCTCTCTGCCTTCTTCTCTGCTATCGTCATTTATGAGGGTACGTATTTAACAAAATAAATGCATTATTTTAGGACGTACTCGTAAAATGAACGAAGTGAGCTACAGATTAGCATCCCTTCCTCATCAGACTGCAACTGTAAAAGTTCTCCGACCAAAATTCAAGTCGTTGAGAAAAATTTCAATTTTATGAACAGGCTAAATTCCACACTAACTTGAACCAAAAATGTGGTTGGGTTTTCCGATTTCGCTCACATTTTTTTACGAGTTCCCCTCGATGGTCTATTTACATAACCACGATCATTTCCCTTCTAACCTTCAAGGGGGGGGGGGGCTCGTAATTTTTATGCAATTGCGATTTTTTGCCAAATTACTCAAATTTGGAGGCTCATATCTCGAGGTCGGTTGTACTTGAGGGAAAACTATTTGCGGGGCTTGAAAGAAAATTGATCGGAGATTCAAAAACAATAATCATAATCACATTTTGAGAACCTCACAGTTGAACTTTGGTGGTGAAAGCTTAACTTTCATAATGGGTATAAAAGATGACAGCTAGGTACCATATAAAAATCTGAAAAAAAATACAGCAAATAGGTTTTTTACTTTTTTTTCAAATAGCAAATTTTCTATATGAGATCTGTACACCCCTGGGAGGTACAATGGTCCATAATTTTGTCCAAAATTCAAAAAAATCGAAAAAGTAAAGTAACACATCAATTTCTACTAATTCGAAGTCTCTGAGTTTGAATATGTAGTCAGTTTTTTCATTCGACCCCTCTGAACTCCCCCTCTCCCCATTAGCTTCCTTGATAGGGTCAAAATTCAAAAAAATGAAAAATAACGTGTGACCTGTCGTTTGTTAGGGTTTTGAGGGCACCACTCTCTCATTTTTGAATCAGTGAAATTTATCAAAAAATGCTGAAAATCAGTTGGAATTGCAGCACAGTAGTAAATCAGTGGGAATTTTTTCATTGAAAGCAAGTCAGTGAAAGAAAATTACTGGAAATCAGTGAAAATTCACTAAAAACTCAGTGATATTTATGAATTTCACTAAAAAATCAGTGAAATTCTTTGAAAAATCAGTGAAAGATGATTTTTCCTGTGCTTTAAAGTCAAAATTTTGATGTTGAAATTTTTCCAAGCCACATTCAATTAAAAATTTTTCACAAAAAACCCTAAACCTTGAAAATTTACGTTGAAAAGTGAATTAAGAAGAATTATGTTGTAAACTCCAAAATTTCATCCAATTAAAGACGCCCTGACTTACATTAGATGTTCAATGTTTTTGTTGAAAAATTCAGAAGTTAGTCACAACATTTTTGAAAAAGATAACTAATGACTCTTTTTCTAGAATTTTTTTGTATTGAGCTTAAAAAGGGAAAAAATTGTACTTTGAATCCAAAAAAAAAAAACAACAAAGTTCAAAGGGTACCGGCGGTTAAGATGGGCGAATCTGCCCCCGAGCTGAAATCCGAAACTAACCGATGGAATTTGGTTCTTAGGGTCTGAAAACCACGTGGTAAAAAGTTTGGCCCCCCACTCCACTCTTAGCCCCAATTATTGGACAAAACGTTACTTTTTTCAGCTTTTGCATTAAAAATTTTTGTTTCTGCGAGTTTTTCACCAATTTTTTTCAAATTTTCGTGAGGTGTACCCTATACTGAGGGGTATCAGTGGGTGGTTTGAAAGAAAATTTTTGACGATTTTTTCAAGCCGAAAATCGCGTTTGAAAACTTAAATTCAAGTTTTCTACATGATGTTTCCGAGGTGCAATTTTGAAAAAAATATTTTTTATGTACGTAGTCCCTATGTACATTACAATATTTTTTTCAGAATTTTTTAGGTGGTGGAACACCTTGAAAAATGCGAAAAACCACCTTTTCACAACGTTTTTCTCTCATAAAATGGTCATTTTTGGCCGAAAAAAATTTTCTTGTAATTATATTCTAAAATACGTATTTATACACGACTTGTCAGATTTTCACTTCATTTCATCTGTTTTCCGCGATTTTTGTAATTTCAAGTCCAAATAAGTACAGAACAAGGCTCAAAATTGAATATTTTCATTTTCCATACAAAATTGTCATACGAAAAAATTTGCAACCGATTTATGACAATTTCGTATGGAAAATGAAGTGAAATATTCAATTTCGAGCCTTGTTCTGTACTTATTTGGACTTGAAATTACAAAAATCGCGGAAAACAGATGAAATGAAGTGAAAATCTGACAAGTCGTGTATAAATACGTATTTTGGAATATAATAACAGGAATTTTTTTTTTGGCCAAAAATGACCATTCTGAAAAAAATATTATGATGTACATAGGGACTAGGTACATAAAATATATTTTTTTCAAAATTGCACCTCTGAAACATCATGTAGAAAAATCGAATTGAAATTTTCAAACGCAGTTTTCGGCTTGAAAAAATCGTCAAAAAATTTTTTTCAAACCACCCACTGATACCCCTCAATATAGGATACACCTCACGAAAATTTGAAAAAAATTGGTGAAAAACTCGCAGAAATAAAAATTTTTAATGCAAAGGCTGAAAAAAGTAACGTTTTGTCCAATAATTGGGGCTAGGAGTGGAGTTGGGGGCCAAAATTTTTACCACGTGGTTTTCAGATCCTAAGAACCAAATCCCATCGGTTAGTTTCGAATTTCAGCTCGGGGGCAGATTCGCCTATCTTAATCGCCGGTACCCTTTACCAGAAAACTTTGCATTTTTTGTCCTCCAAATTTAAAGAACTGAAACTTTGTAACTGGTATTTGGAACTGAAACTGGAACTGAAAACTGGAACTGAAAACTGGAACTAGAACTAAAAAAATTTGAAACTTGAAACTGGAACTGGAACTAATATCAATTCAGTTTTCCATCACTGGCCACACGCTATTTTCATTTCTTAACAAACTTTTCCGGAAAATTGGGGAACTAGGGCGGAACGAAGGGTCAAATCCAACAAAGGGGTGTAGAGATCCCATCTTGAAAATTTATTGGTTGAAAAAAGGTTGGAAAGGCCTCGTCGTCGTCGTTGTCGTTGTCGCGTCTCCTTGACAGTAGGTAGCTTGCATCTTTTCTTACAGCTCCTTGCACACTTTATGGTTTCTCTAAGGGTCTTAACAAGTTCTTACGAGTTCGTTGACCTTGACAACGAACGAATTTATCGAAAATTCATTCAGGTTTTTTAGCATTATTTGGGCCAAATAGGGGAAAAACGATTTTCGGGGGGAAAACTTAAAATTAAAGCTCTGCGTTAGACGTGTGTGTGTGTAGGTGGTAAGTACGTATTACATAACATACGAGTAACATACATGGTAAAAGAAAATGAAAGTATTTACAAAAAAGCTGATTCTGAATCAGTGAAAAGTCACTGGTAAATAGTCAGAATTGCAGCACAAGAAAAATCAGTAAAATTCGCTGATTTTCAGGGAATTTTTGTCAATTTTTCAAAGATTTTCACTGATTTCTCAAAGATTTTCATTGATTTTTCAGCGAATTTCATAAATTTTACTGACTTTTTAGTGAATTTTCACTGATGTTCTCCTGTGCTGCAATTCTGACTGTTTCTCAGTGATTTTAGATAATTTTCACTGATATTGAGAAAGTAGCTGTCATCTTTTGTACTCATCATGAAAGTTGAGCTTTCACCACCAAAGTTCAAATTTGAGCTTCTCTATGTGATTATTATTTTTCAATCTTCTATCAATTCTCGTTCAAACCCCGTAAACAGTTTTCCCTCAAGTACAACCGATCTCGAGATTTGAGCCTTCAAAGTTGGGTAATTTGGCAAAAAATGGAAATTTACTAAAAATTACGAGCCCCCTCCCCTCCAAGCTCTCTTAGGGTTAGAAGATAATTGATCGTGGTAATGTAAATATACCATCAAGGAGAACTCGTGAAAAAAATTGAAGACCTGACTTCATTTTTAGTTTGAATTGGAATTAAATAAGTAGCCTGAACTTGTTTTACAACCAAGAACTCAAGTTCAATAGAATATTAGATTAAATTTCAACTTTTACGATTACACGCCTGCTTAATTAACCGGATGCTTGGTTTATACGCGGCGCGTATTTTCGAAACACCCAGTAATATCGTGTAATCGTAATAAGCGCTCATTTTAATAAAGAAATCTTATAACAAGAACGCGAACAAGTAGTAGGTATATGAGAGATGAAAAATGCTACGCGATAATTAATCAGCCGGCGAAGTTGTATAGAGCTCTGGTACGTACCATAAGCAGGAGACGACGAGAGGAAGTGAAAATACCCGATGGTTAAAAGTTTTTACAAGTTGTTGTAACCTTACCACTCCGACGGCGCGCTGGCTGCGTGTAAAGTATAGGTATAGGCTGCGGAGCTACCGATGAGCTCCTTACAAAGGTATCATAATTACTTGACGTGCAACTCAGATAAAAGGGCTTATTTAAAGGTGAAATTATCTATTTGAAAATTTTGGCATTAGGTACGTTTAATTAATTTATAGCCGGAGGCTAATCGTTTATAACTTTTAACCAGCGTGCCGCTGATGAGGCCGCAGCCACGCGACGGCGGCGAGAGAAATTAGTAAAAAATTAATACTCTCGTAGGTGGAAAACTATAGCTGTGGAAATAGGCAAGAGGTATCTTGAACCTATGCCTACGGATGGTTATTAACCTTATACACGTATTTTACACACATACATATTTCGTATGGGTTGATAATGAGAAAAAGCGAACGTATAAGCGAGTTTTACGAGCACACCGAAGTGTACACGAGGTACATGTAATTTACACGCGAATCGAGAGATTAAACGAGTATAATGCTTCTTTTTCGGAACCGTGCTCATGAAAAATTCGTAGAATAGGTACTAGGTAGTTAGCGAACGCTTGTTTTTTCATTTTCATTACATACGAAAACGAATCCACCCCCGGTGATTGGTATGGTGTGTATGTGTGATAGCGTGATATCCAGTACATTATCATCGAGACGATAACTAGATGGGAATGTTTGGGTTGGGGTACGAAAACAAGCGGCGGGCGGGGGCAAAAAGGATACCCGCAGGAGCGTCGTCATCTCGTGCAAGTCTCGCGGCATCGGGTCGTCTGCAAGTTGGATACAAAAACCTCGTTAAAGCTATATGAATAAATGAACGTTTAATTTCGGTTAATCAAAACCTACCTTCACCTATCTTGCGCGCGGATACAGAGCCACTCGAGCCCGGCGCGGCGTGGCGCGCCGATTCGTATGTTCTCTCGATGAACATAGGTATCTTTCCAGTTATGGTGTGTGGTGCTGCAGCATCTACTTACAGATTATAGTGCTACCCGGACTTTTGAAAAATTCACTCCGCCACCTTTTTGCCTCGCTCGTAAGGTAATAATTTTCACGAGGTGTACGTGTCGGTACCGCGAGCCACCAACGCGACGCTTTTAAAATAGTGCTTTCACTTTCGGCCCGGATCTGGGCTTCGGGGTCTTTACCCGGGTTTCTCATTTAGGTACTCGCTGAATATAAAAGGTTATGGATACAGGCAGCACGGACCAATGAAATTAATGATTCAGGTCGTAGTAAAGTGAACACGTGTTTGGTGTATTCTAATACGTAATATTTATGAAGTATAATTTTTCAGATCCAAGGCGGATCGAAAAGAAAATATCCTGGATTTGAACGAAAATTGATGGAATAATTTACTTTGAGTGGGAAACTTTCGAATATTTTTTTGAGCATTCCAAGCCAAAGAGTAACACAGCTAGGTGACCTCCAAGAATGTCATTTTTGAAAAAAAAAAAACACTATTTTTTGCCACATTTGGGTAGTGGCAACAGCTGGGAACCCCAGTCACCCTAATAAAAAGATCAATTTGAGTTTCTACATCTTCTTGAACCATTGACCTCAAAATTGGATATCACTTTTTGACCTCCGCAAGGGGCCTGGAAAGTTGAAGATAAAGAGTCTCCCCAGCTAAGATGGTGAAATCCTCCCTTTCACCAATTGGAACGAAACTTGCCCAAAAGACCAGCCTTGACGTAAAACCGCCCCAAAAAATTTTGCCGTGATACACCTCTATCCGAATTATATGACCGTATATGCCCAAAAATCAATATTTAATATATTTGGAGGGGGAAAATATTTTGAAATTTTCACAAAAAAATAGTCAGAAGAAAGATGTATACTAGGGTGGATCGAAAAAAAAACATATCTTGGATTTTGACCAAATTTGGTGGGGTGGTTTACTTTAAGTGGGAGACTTCACAAAAAATATTTGAGCCCCTGGGGGGCAAGGGGAGGAGAGCAGGAGGTGCTCAAAGCGCACTTTCTTTCGAAAAATACGCTGTTTTTTGCGTTTTTTAGCCAATCAAAATTGTGTGAGAAGCCTTCCTTCGTAGCACTTAAAAGATGCAATTTGAGTTTCTACATCTCCCTAAACCATCGCCATCCTTCTCCGATCAAAACTCAGACTGTTACCAGGGGGTTGAAAAGTTGGAGATTCCAATATTTCAATAATATGATATTTTCACTAAGCTGGAATCATTTTTTTTCATCAAGTAAGTGAACAAGGAATTTTTTCAACCACTGAATGTGAATTTTGAAAAAAAATTGAAAATTTTATACACCAGTTCATCCAACAGCAAATAATACGATTTTGAATTTATTATTTTTTCACCTGAAAATATTATGTATTGTTTTCAATCACTAAAAGTATAATTCAAATTTTTTTTCGAAAATTTTGTATGTCAGTGCAGCCAGTTACAAATCGTGACATGCTACATTATGGAATTTACGTTGGCCTAGTATTCATTTTTTTATCATTTGAAAAATTCACAATAGTTCTGTTTTTCATCATAAGAAATAAAAATTTTCTTAGAAAATTTTGTACGTCAGTGCAGCCAGTTGCTAATTGTGGAATTCTGATGTCTTCAAATTCAAAACATACTTTTATTGATTGGGAGAAAAAATTGGTCGAATCACTTGACAAAAAAATAATGCATTCGAGTTCATAATATCAGAATATCACAATTAGCAACTGGCTGCACTGACGTACAAAATTTTCAAAGAATAATTTTAAATTTTATATTTCTGATGATTGAAAACAGAATTATTGGAAATTTTTCAAAAGATGAAAAAATTAATTCAAGGTCAACGTAAATTCCATAGTGTAGCATGTCACGATTTGTAACTGGCTGCACTGACATACAAAATTTTCGAAATTTTTTTTCGAAATATACTCTCAGTGATTGAAAAAAAAATAGGTACATAATATTTTCAGGCGAAAAAATAATCAATTTAAAGTCGATATAAATTCCGTATTTTGGAATTTTATGATTTGCTGTTGGCTGCACTGGTGTATAAAATTTTCATTTTTTTAAAAAATTCACTTACAGTGGTTGAAAAATTTTTTTGTTCACTTACTCGATGAAAAAAAATCATTTCAGCTTAGTGAAAATTTCATATTATTGAACTATTGCAACCTGCAACTTTTCAACCCCCCAGTAGCAGTCTGAGTTTCGATCGGAGAAGGATGGAGATGATTTAGGGAGATGTAGAAACTCAAATTGCATCTTTTAAGTGCTACGAAGCCTTCTCACACAATTCTGATTGGCTAAAAAACGCAAAAAACAGTGTTTTTTTCAAAAGGAGGTGCGCTTTGAGCACCTCCTGCTCTCCTCCTCTTGCCCCTCGGGGGCTCAAATTTTTTTTTGTGAAGTCTCCCACTCAAAGTGAACCACCCCACCAAATTTGGTCAAAATTCAAGATATGTTGTTTTTTTCGATCCACTCTGATGTATACCTGAGAATTTTTTAAATCTTTTTTTGCATAATTAGGAGGGTTTTAGGGGGGTTAAAAATTTAAAAACTTCGTAAAAAAAAAATGGAAAGAAGCCATGACTGAAATTGAAAAAAAATTAATCATACCCTTAGCTGTAACATATATTTTTTCAGATCCCAAGGGGGGAGGGGGGTAGCATATGGTCAAAAAATGAAAATTTGAAAGAAACATATTTTCGGTAGCTTTTTATTTTTACTTCAATCAAGGTTAATATGTGGAAAAAAATTAAATTTTGTGCAATACACGTCGAAATGTTCCAAAATCACAATTTTTAATTATCTGGCCTCATACAAATGATTGTAGCATCGCGACGCATTATGAATTTTAATGGTAGGTACGTCAACTTCCACTCAATACCCAACTTTTCCCACGCGTTGTGCGTGGCAACGAACTACTCGCGTACGAGCTACTCTTGTCAGCTCAGGAAAAATGTACTTTTAAAAAAGACGTACGTGACCGTGGATATTAAAATAACCCTGAAGAATAAAAACCAAGTAGTTTTTGAGAAAAACACTTTTGAAGTTGCGATGGTGCGAGGGGGTAGAGTAGGAGACTACAGAAGAGGAAGAAGTAGAGGGGTCGGCGTGTAACCAGCGCGCAGTGTTAATTCATTAATCATGATGTGCAGTCTGTAGTAAAGTTGCACCGCTCCAGCCTGTATTGCTTTTTTGCGGGGACCTCTTATGAAGCAGAAAATTGTTTTGCACCGGTTTTGCTCAAATTCACATCGAGGATTATTTAGAAGCCGACATATAATATTTGAGCATTATACAAAAAAATGGAACAAATTGGTAACAAAAGGGTCCCATTAGTTACTAAATAAAACCCAAGAGCCCCAAGTTTTGTCAAAATCCAATCTTCCCACCCTCAGGAGGCTGAACCACCGCTTCCCAAAGTTGGAAATTTCTGGCTACAAGGACAAAAAAAACAAGTTTTTCAATTATAAAACCGTCCTAAAATTTTGTTTTTGAAAAATTAGGTATTTTCAATATACATTTTGAAATGATCCCCATTTTTGAAAATATTCAGATCATGGAGTTTACAGCAAAAAATGACCTCGTTACACAGATGACTCAAAAGTGACATATTTTTTCGAGAAACTGAATCTTTTTTGCTATGCCATAAATGTGTGATGAAAACGTACCGCCCTAACCTTTGAACTGTCTGCGGAGGTGATGCTAGGTGGACTTTTTTTTCAAAAAATGATTTTATTTGCATCGATTTCGCTTAAATTCACATAGCGAGTTATTTAAATCTAAAAATATTCCCAAATGAATTTTGCGAAAACCAAGAATCTTCCACTTCGCGATCCGCAATTTTACAGCCCTCTTGTAGAGGACAAAAAGTGGCATCCAATTTCGAGGTAAAGGGTTCAAGAAGGTGTAGAAAAACAAATCGTACTTTTTTAGGGGGAGAGGGAGGACCGAGGTTCCCAGTAGATTGCCCTACTCAAATTTTGCAAAAACTTTCATTTTTTTTTCTCTGAAAATGACTCAATTTTGAGGTTCTCCAGCTCTGTTTTCCTTTGAACATAAAAGTTCGAAATTTTTTGGACCTCCTACTCAAAGTATACTATCTCATCAATTTTCATCAAAATCCAGGATTTTTTTCCAATCCACTCAAACGGCGGAAGCATCTTATTATTTGAACTTCGCTTTAATTCATTGGACGATTATGATAGACGACGGAAAAGAGACAAGTTTCCTTGAAAATAACGAATTTTGCAAAAAAAAAAAAATGCAATAACTATCTTATTGCGTTTACGCGACGAGAGAACGTGCGAAGAAAAAATAAAAACGCCAGAACCAACTTATTATTCTGACCACATTCGAAACGTCATGTTAAATCCGAAAAGAATATTTTTTGAAATGTGTAAAACTATTAGAGCATTTTTCACAAAATACACATCTATGTACTCGCGGTAGATAGGTAGGTATAGGTAATTTGAAAATGTGTTATTGAGTTGACGTCGTCGCCGCCAACGTCGGTCTGCCTACTCTCCCTCACATTTCTTCTTTTCATTCTTTTATGCGCACAT
Source organism: Pseudococcus viburni (assembly GCA_033439095.1). NCBI lineage: Eukaryota > Metazoa > Arthropoda > Insecta > Hemiptera > Pseudococcidae > Pseudococcus > Pseudococcus viburni. The sequence goes on from JAVBJF010000509.1 coordinate 170,116, forward strand.
AGGTACGACGTACGTCTTCCGCTTTTCACGAAAAACATTGTTGACGTTTTAAAGATTTTATTCAATTTTTTGGCCGGCTTTCTTTTCATGTAGACTTAATATTTTACGATGGTGGGTGTGGTGTTTTCCGAAATTTTATATTTATTCTGCCTTACAATTTTGTTTTGTAAGGAAGAAAATTCGAGACTGTAGTTGCTGTTTTTGGATAAAATGGACAAAAGTAAAGAAAATATTTATGTAGGTTAGATTGCGTAAATAACGACGCGACGGAAGGAAGAACAATTTTCAAAATTTCTTACAGGTGAATATTGTGACTTTTTCGGATCTGGTCTAAATTCCAGAACAACGAATTTTTCAAATGTTTTTTAAATAAGCATATTTGCTGGATACTTTGGGAAATGACATGGCATGATCGAATATTCGTTGAAATTCCCAAATTGTAAATTCTTTTGCATTAAATTCTCATTCCTAAATGTGCCAAAAACGAAAGAATTTCAATTTTCTTTAAAACAATTTTGTGATGTAATTTTAAGAGTAGGTAAAATTAAACCTAGAATTGAACTTTACCAAGGGCAGAAGGAGCAGACTACCTCTCCCCAACCCCATAATAATGACAAATTGCATTTTTAGTGAAAATACCGGAAATCGAATGATTACAATTGAAAGTCTAGTGTAGAAAATCAAATGTGGAAAATCGAAAATCGAACGTCGAAAATCAAAAATCAAACATTGAAAGTTGAAAATTAAATGTCGAGATTGATGAAACCTATACTCCAAAAGTCAGTCATGATGAAAAAAAATTCTGACCTAAATTTTAGACCCCTAGCGTACGTATTTTCAGGGGAGAGTCAAAACGTAATTTTTAGACTTTATTTTTTGTTTTTCGTCAAATGTAGATAGAAATTTCGTTTTTTTATTGTAATAGTATAGATTCTAGAGGATTAGAGGAACCCCAAAAAAATGTTTTCAACATTTTTGAGCCATTTTTCGTCGACTTATGGCGCTTTAAAAACTTCGAGCGGACATTTTGTAAAAAAGTTTCAGAGGTGCAGTCATTTAATTTTAATTTAGGTAGGTATTCCATATAAGTTTCAATGAGTTGGAGTTACGAGCGTCTAGTTTCATTGTAGAGTTGCCGGAAATGATGCGACATGATTTTTTTCCCCAAGTGTTTGACATTTGACTCTGAGTTCTTAGTCCAGAATATTTTAATTTTTCTAGAGCAGTTTAAAATTTTCTGAACTTTTTTTTCCAAGTTTAAATTTTTTAATATTTTTCTCAACTCAAGTTTTTTTTCAGACGTAATTTTCTCAACTCAATTTTTTTTCTTTCAATTTTCTCCACACAAAATTTTTACTTCTAATTTTCTCAGCTCAATTTTTTTCAATTTTCTTAACCCAAATTTTTTTCTTTCAATTTTCTCAACTCAAATTTTTTTATTCTATTTTTATCAACTTAAATTTCTTTATTTCAATTTTCTCAACTCAAATTTTTTTCTACATTATTTTCTCAACTCAAACTTTTTTCTTCCAATTTTCTAACTAAATTTTCTTATTCTCATAACTGTGTCATTACATGATAACAACTCGGAAAAGAAATTGTGCTGCTGCAAAATTTGAGTTGAAAAAATTAGAAGAAAAAAATCTGATTTGAGAAAATTCCGTCTAAAAAAATTTGAGTTGAGAAAATGATGTCCAAAAAACTTTGAGTTGAGAAAATTGGAAGAAAAAAAATCCTAGTTGAAAAAATTACGTCTGTAAAAATTTGAGTCGAGAAAACTGAAAGAAAAAAATTTGAGTCGAGAAAATTACGTCTCTGAAAAAATTTGAGTTGAGAAAATTACGTCTGAAAAAATTTCAGTTTGAGAAAATTTAAAGAAAAAAAATTGAGTTGAGAAAATTACGACTGGAAAAAATATGAAAAAAATTTTGACTTGGAAAAAAGGTTCAGAATCAGAGTCAGAACGCCATTCTTGTGGAAAGTACAGCGTTCAGATGCGCCAAACTCGACGAATGTCGTTCTAGTGCAGTGGAAAATTATTTATTTTTGGACATGAACGACAAATGATGACAGAGACATCACAAATGGTATGGTAAACTAGAGGACACCATAAGAAATTTTTTTGTGGGAGGGAGGCCATCGCCAACCCCCATAGGAGGAGAAGTTCCAGAAGAGGGTCAGCCCTCATTTTCCGAAATTGGACTATTGCTTTTTTTGGGTGTCATTTCTACATGATTGAATCCCGTTCAGCTCCAATATGTCATCACTTTTAAAATTCAAAGGAGAAAAATCCCTCAAATTTGAGATTTCAACTTGGAAAAAAATCATTTTGTGTTCCTCTAATCTTTTAGAATAAATTACAAAAAAAAAACACAAAAATTTTCTATCTATGTACATTTGATGAAAAACGAGAAATAAAGTCTAAAAAACACATTTTGACCCCTCCCCCAAAAATACGCTAGGATTCCAAAATTATGTCAGAATTTTTTCTCATCATTACCGACCTTTTGGGGTAAGTCTCATAATGAAAAACCAAAAAAATTCAATCAATCGTTTAAAATTTTCAAAATTAAGTTAATGGACGAGAAATGTACAGAAAATCAAACTGAATTTTTTCTGGACGGAGGAACGTGATGGAGGTTCCACGTAGTTGGTAATACCCCTAAATTGCCCTAAATTGAAAAAAAAGGATTTTTTTTTGAAAGTGGTACCCCTTTGTATATTTCTATCGCCATTTTCTCTACAACTAGAAAGCCCAAATTTTTTCTGAGGGTCCTTCTATCGATTAAATAGACTATTTCACTAATTTTAATTAAAATCTGAGCAGGTACTTGTAAGTATATTACTTTTTCGATCTCACGCTACAATATCCGTGTGATTAAATTTCATACGAATTCACGTATTTACGATTAGATAGAGCATTTTTGGCAATCAACATTTCGTAGACACTTGTTCAACAATAACACAACATTAAACGGAACAAATTTCAATTTCGATTGGTTAAAAGCTACGTTACAGAAAAATATGAATTCCGACATCAACGAGAAATTGATTCTCGTTTAGTTAGTTCTTCTGCGCGCTTCAACTCGGCAGCTGGAATAATAGACGAAGACGGCGGAAGGGGGAAGATTTTTAAATAACGCGTGAAAGTTCGTGCTTTGTAATCTGGCCGTGATGAGGGGCAACTGTGGTGTATTATTTACCGAAACTGGCGTTATTTACTCACTCTTTTTTACGCGAGCTCGTTTTGTTTACTTACACTTTTTTTTTGAATACAGCGTATTTATTGTACATTTTAGAGTATTTGCGCGCCGCCTTTTTTTCACGTTCGTTTTGTGTAGTTCGTTTTCTTGCGAAGATTTAGTCTCTTGTTTCTCATTCGAAGATTCTATTTTGTATTTTTATTCTGTTCAAATATATTTGTTTGTGTAGCCTTTTTTTTTTACGTTCGCGCTTTTTGCCAGAGAAATATGCCTGATTTAGGTTAGAACTGGAAGATATATTTTCAGCGAACGTGCGTGCGCGTGAATTGGCAAAATAATGAAGTTGTGAAGGATACTCGCGAGGTGACATTCGACATTGATGACTGCTGTACAGCTGGAGGGTTGCGGCTATGGCGATGGCTCTGCGGGCGGGTCAGCTCGACGATTGTTTTTTGGCATTTAGGGACAGTCTAAAGCCGATGACGTGATATGCGGTTGGCACACGTTGAACGGCTCGCCAGCGACAGCGTCGAGGCCTACGTATTGTAATCGTTTTACGAAAACGATACCGTGCCAGGGTTCCCATCTCGTGGGTTGGACTTGGGCGCATCATCGCCGCTTCATGTTGAATCTAACGTTTTAATTAATTATATACCGAGTGAAAGAGAAAGCACGCAGAAATGGCTGCGGCAAGAGAGAGCGAGTTCATATAAATGTGTGTGGAAAGTGGAAAGACGACGAAAGATATATGTGTACATTATAAAAGCTCACAAAGCCCGATCTCTACCAAAGGTGAGCTACCGGGATGAGGTTTTCGCCGCGTGTATAATATATAAGTGATAGTTGCGTGCGTGTGTTGACTTGCCGAGGAAAATTTACCTCCGCTGTTGGAAGGATATTACGTCGAGGCCGAGGTGGCGTCGGCGTCGTCGTCGGCGCCACCGCACCACGCCGATGTTTTAATTAACTGGTTAGATTTAGATATCGCTTTGTTCGCGCTAATGTTTCAATTTTGTTTTGTTTTACGTTTGTAAGTCGACCCTGAACGGTTGAACGCGGTCGTCAGTTGTGAAATTCGAGCTCAAGTATTTTGCGGTTTTCATTTTCCATTTGCTCGCATATCTCAAAGAAAATACCGGGTATGGATGGCTGGGAAACATTGGCGAAAGTGCGTGTGTGTTCTCGTAGATAAGTACTACGAGGAACGATTTGAAATGGGTCCGAGTTGGTGAGAAAAAGAAGGAAAATGTTGAAATTTAATACAGACAAGTTATTTGAAAAGGTTGCAGATTGAGGATGAGAAAACTTGAAAAACGATTTATTTAGAAATAAAAAAGTTTTCAATAGCAAGGAAAATGAATGGCATTACGAGGAAGCTGCTTGAGATGTCCCCTATGTTTGAAACGAGACTGTGATTTTTGAAAATAAAAACATCCCCTGAAACACCTGTTTCCAAAATTCCAGCTGTCCAATTTGATACCTCGATTTTTGCTCGAATCATTCATTTTCATTTAAAAATCTGTTTTTTTTTCAGAAAAAGTGTGTTGAGTAGTTTTGAAAAAATGTATTTTTTCGCCCAACTTGATGAAAAGGTATCCTCCAGATATTGGAATCCCCAACTCAAAGTTGAACAGTCTCAGCCAATTTAGAGCTTCTAGTCAATTATTTCGAATTTTTGTGAGGGGGGGTACTTAATTTCCCAGTTGCAAAAATTGTGTTTTGAGTCAGAAAGTTGAAGAAAATGATGAAGTTTATTTTTTTTTAACTTTTAATTTGAATGAAGTATCAAGTATTAGAATCTGAAAATTCCAATTTTTTACTTCAACAGTGCGAACTTCAATTCGACCCAGGAGTGGAGGGACCATAAACTACATAAACTAAAAATTATCAACTTTAATGCAATTTTTTCAATTCCAAATGAAAATTTTCTAAAAACATTTGCTTTTAATCATTTTTGTTGGTTAAAAATGTAATTTTGTCACTTTGGAAGTGGAAGGACAATTTGTCTTTGTCTCTTGTTTGATGAAGCTCTGACTTTTGGACTGATGAGTTTTCCTCAAAAATCAGGAAAGAAATCTCTGCCTCAAAAGCTCAGAAAAATCATGATTTGTAAAATCTATGTACATCCCAAAAATCATCCTAGCCTCAAAAGATTGGGAAAATTTGGGATGATTTGCAAAAATGATTTTCATCGAAATCATTTTACACCCGAAAAAGCGAGATATGATTTGTGATATATAGTTTCATCCAAAAAATCATTCCAGTCCCAAAAACTTGGAAAATTTGTGGGATGATTCGTGAAACTTGGAGTGAGTTTTCACCTGAAAATCCAGGCAAAGGTGGATTTTCTCATGAAACTAGTCGAAAAGGAGCGAGAACTTGATTTTTAGCAGTTGAAGTTAATTTGAGTGATCTCTGATATAATTTAAAACTACCGAAGAAAATCCAAATTGCGCTGAAGGTTCCATAATGCTTGGAAATGAATTCAAGAGATCGATATTTGATACCTTTTAACATGAATATATTTTTTCCACTGGAGGGGGGGGGGGAATTCCAAAATCTCGTGAGAATATTTTGATAGACACTATTTTGGTCGGCTCTTTTTTGGGGACGCTGAATTTTAAAAACTTATAAATTTTTATACTTTCGAAATTAATTTAATATCAGAAAGTCAGGCCCTAAAAGTGACAAAAATTTTCCAATTCTTCCAAGTTTTTAAAAGTTCAACAAAAATGCCAGAAAGTCTCTAAACAGCTGAAATAAAATTGCTAAACAAAAAAATGATGGATACAGGTCAGAAATACCAATCATAGAGTTTCCTCCACCAACGTTGACAGGAAAAAACATTTCCATTCAGAGGAAACTTGACTTCATTTTTCATCAAGTTTGATGAAAAAGTTCTTGTTTCAAAAATATTACATTTTTGCTGATTTTTTTTTAAATAAATGAAGAGCTGAAAATAAAAAGTGCCATCTGCCACAAAAAACGATTCATTTTATTTCAGTTCAAAATAGAGCATTCCGTTTTCTCCGTTCAGTCTGCTCATTATCCATATGTAATTGGAAGTCAAAAACTAGGTTTACGTAGAATCAAAACCGATATTTCGTATCCGTTTTTTGGAATTTGAAGTACTAGAGAGGGTGGAAGGGTGAATTTTTCGTGATTTTGTTTTTTGCGTTTTCCCAAAAATCACCAAAATGGCAAATGGCATTTTTGATTCTCAGCCCCTCAAATAATAAATTCGCTGTAAATTAATATATCAACTTGAGTAACTGAAATTTTGGCTATGGGGATTTTAGAACATCCTCCTTTTAAAAATCGAAGTTTCGTTCCAATCGAAAGCGAAAATCTGAAGTGGTTCTCTTGTGAGACACGTACCTGCGATAGGAAAATACGTAAAAGTAGATTGAACTCATTTCTGGGCAAAACTGTTGTAGTTCTAAAGAAACGCTTAATTAATTTGAACGAAGCTATTTGCAGAATTTATCATTGTATTTTTGAAAAAAGTACCATCGAAGACAGCTCAAGTTTCTCAAAGCAATGAAAATGAAACCGAAAGGACAATTTGAACTGCGAGAAGTATTTTGATTATTTCACACTTGAGCGAGTGGGTATACAAAATTCGAAGGGCTATTCTTCTAAGTGCTTCGATCAGTAGCAGAGACAGACGAATTTTTTCTGAGAGAAGGAAAACATGAAAGGTTTTTGAAAGGATTTTTCAAAATACAGAGATACCATACGTATTTCTATGTAGTCGCGAGGGCGAAAATGTTTTAGCAAGTTACATTTAAAAAACACAAAATAACCATTTTTTAAACGTTCTAATACAATCCATTTCTGACCATTTGAAGGGATATATTTTTCTCAATTCTCATCCTTCAAGCAGATTCGAGCTTGATTGGCTTCACCCATATAATCTGCAATAAGATCCTAACTTATAAAAATTCAACTTCAGTTGTTTCTTCGAGGAAAAATTGGCGTTGCCATCTGAAACTCTAACTTTACATTACCTATTTCAAATTTACAACGTTTCAAGAAAATTTCATAACTCCAAACAAAATTTGAGTTCGCATAATCGTAAAAAATACATATATTGGTATCGTATATTTCCACACTTTGCAGGACGAAGGATTCGTCGAAAAATGCTCATTATTCGCATTGTGTTCTGTTCTTTCTAAACTCATTTTTTTTCTCTTAATACCCTGCTCGTGGTCCCGCTTCGTCTATCTCCATCTCCATCTTCAATGCTATCTTATATTGAATTCTGCTGGCCTCAAAAATTACGCAGTTATCGAAGCTTGTTTCGTACGAATTAGGCATTCCACGACGAATAAAAATGATAATAAATGCGGCTTAATCTATTTTTTTTTTCCTTCGCTCATCTCTCGTTATATCACTGGTTCGTGTGCAGTTGATGAAAAATAGAAGGAAAAAAATACGCCGAGTAAATGACTTCCGAATGTAATAAGAATTTTTTTCCTTTTTTTTCGTAAATAGACGATTTTTTCGTGACGTGAGTGGGTATTTTTTTGCGCATTGCGCTTCGAAGAACTGATGACAAGGTGGGGTGAGATGCGGGAAAAAAAGGCAAGATTGCGAAAAAAAAAATCAAGACGCCAGGACACAGGCTGCTAAATTTCGAAATGGAATCATCCTTGTACGTGGTGATTTAGAGTGGTCGAAGAGAATTTTCTCGAGTTCATTACAAAAAAATTTTCACGTGTCGTTATTGGCTTTTTGCGTCTTTATTTCGAAGCTTCTGTCTCTAAAATTATTCGCAGCAATCGTGATCCGAACTTCTGCGTTCCATCGTATTAGATTTCTACACATTAATAAGTAAGCCTTTTAAACGTGGGCCATTATAGACAGCGAGTTATTATAAATAAGGATGAGCAAAACAGCCTCACTCATCAAAAATAAATTATAATTAATAATTTATCGTAAAATGTGCTCGGAGCCTCGAGTACATATCCGATCGCACTGTCCGTTAAAATTTGGTGATTTATGGCTGTATTTTGGGGGCAGTGGCGCGGCGTTTCACACCACCATGGCATGTACGAGTAAATATACGACGACGAACTAGTCGATCGAATGACTGAAGAACTTTTCAAGTATGCCAATTAATAATTGTTAGAAAGTTGTAAGCGTTAATTTTCTCTATATACGCGTAAGAGTATAATTTAATTAAATAAAAACTTGGTTATATCATCAAAGAACCTTAATTCGCGAGCAGAAAAGTTATATACGTAACGTATACGCCGCGCTGGTGGATCGGCGAGAGCCGGCGTTTTCAGACGTATTATATGGCACGGTATGGTAAGTTACAGTACGTATACAATATCACTTATAATAACGATGCCTGGTCCTCGGTGAAGAACGCGGAGAAGGGGGGAGGGGGTGGATCGGACGAAGACGTGGAAATTTCCCCATTTTGGTAAATTGCTTCTTTATTTGTAAAGAGAACGAGTCTCTCGAATAATTTATACGTAATAAGTATAAATCACGTTTGCGAAAAAGTTTACAGTATGGCTTCGTCTCTTTCGTCTCTTTCTGCGTCGAGTCGCGTCGTTGACTCGAGATACATTTCGTATTATTGCCTCGGGCCGTAAATTTCAATTTTTACACATTTTCAAATCTGTCACCGAACATTAAGTATTTCATAGTTTTACTCGTTATAATTTTTGAAGCGAGCAGTCTGCGCGAAAGCAGCTGAAAGTTATATTGTAATGGGAACAGCTTTTCGGTTAAAGTTTTTTTTTTTTTTATTACGTTCGTGCTGGTAGGTACTTTCGGTATTATATGTTTTTACCCAAACCGAAGACTTACGTCGGAGAGACGCGAAGATCTGCAGCTTTTATAACCGTATGACAACATTTGAATGAATTACCTATACTACCGAAGGGGAAAAAGATAAATTTTTGCTCCTTGAAATTTCCCCGAAGAAAACGTTTTTAATTAAACGAAATGTCGAGTTTGATTACGGTAAGTATAATGTGGAGATTGATGGGAATTTCGCCAAGTTGGAGAGTATACGTCATTTTGTTTAACAACTATTGGCAGCTATTAAAAAGTGAATTATTAAATTTGATATCTGCCTCGAGTCTCGAGCTGTTCTCGTAACTCGAGTTTTTTGGCGTATCGTTCGCGAACGACGGACTCATTTAGTCGAACAAATCGAATGAAAAAGGAATGTAGGTACTTATCTGTCATTTTGGTTCAATTCTGAACCTCTACCTTGTAATGAAAAATTATAAGTGATAAGAAAGGTGTTTGAAATAGCGGGCATTTTTTGGGCTGAAACGAAAATAGTTGGAAAAATAATCCAAATTCTTCCTCGTACAAAATATCAGTGTCTTAAGCAGAACGTGAGTCCACATTTTCAGAAATTATTTTCCAAGGTTTTTTCAGGTTTTCCATGTCAAAATTTTCCCCCACCTTCTAACTTTTACCAATCTATCAAACGAAAACCAGATTTTCAACTAGAGTTTTATACGAATAATTCCGGACTTTTCTCAAAAGCTTTTCAAAAATAGTACAGAGAAGAAACACCACTTGTCCTATGAACACAACTATACTTGAATAAAAAAATTGGTTCAGTTTAGAGTTTTTTCTCAAGTTTTTCATCTTACACTGAGGGGGGTTCAGCGCCAGGAGGAGCAAATAATGCAAAAAAAGTAGTCTTCATTTCAGAGTATTTTTTTTAAAAACAGTTTTCCATCTTACACTCAAGGGAAATTCTTCACCAGAAGGAGAAAAATTACACAAAAAATGTTGCCTTCAGTTCGGAATATTTTTTCTCTCGAGTTTTCCATTTTAGACAAAGGGTGGATTCTGCGCCAGGAGGAGAAAATTATATAAAAACAATTTCAGTTAAGAACATTGTTGCTCTCAAGTTTTATATCTTACAATGGGAGGTGGTTCTACGCCAGGTGGAGAAAAATTATACAAAGAAGTCGCGTTCAGTTCAGAATATTTTTTCTTCAAAGTTTTCACCTTACACCGAGGGCTAAGGAGCAGAAAATTGCACAAAAATTGTCGTTTTAGGTTCAGATTATACTTTTCACTGAAGTTTGTCATTTTACATGTAAGGAAAATTCTGCGCCAGGAGGAGAAATTTATACAAAGTAGTCATTCTGAGTTCAAAGTCTTTTTCTCTCAAGTTTTACATCTTACATTCATTGAGACGATATTCTTTGTCAGGAGAAAAAAATTATACAAAAATAGTCGTTTTCAGTTCAGAGTATTTTTTTCTAGTCAGTTTTACAACTCATACGGGGGGGGGATTCTGCGCCAGGAGGAGAAAATTTTACCAAGGATAGTCGTTTTCAGTTCAGAGTATTTTTTTCCCTGCCAGTTTTCCAACTCATACTGGAGGGGGATTCTGCGCCAGGAGGAGAAAATTATACAAAAAGAGCAGTTTTCAGTTCAGAGTATTTTTTCCCGTCAGTTCTCCAACTCATTCTGGAGGGGGATTCTGCGCCAGGAGGAGATTTTACCAAGAATAGTCGTTCGCAGTTCAGAGTACCTATTCTCTTCTCCAATATTTTCCATTTGATACTTAAAGGGGATTCTGCGCCAGGAGGAGAAAAATATACAAAAATCGCGGTTTTCAGTTCAGAGTATTTTTCCCGTCAGTTTTCCAACTCATATAGGAGGGGGATTCTGCGCCAGGAGGAGAAAATTATACAAAAATTACAGTTTTCAGTTCAGAGTATTTTTTTCCCTGTCAGTTTTCCAACTCATACTGGAGGGGGTTCTGCGCCAGGAGGAGAAAATTTCGCCAAAAATAGTCGTTCTCAGTTCAGGAGCATTATCTTCTCCAATGTTTTCCATTTTACACGTAAAGGGGATTCTGCGCCAGGAGGAGAAATTATACAATAATGTTTATTTTGATTTCATGTACATATTACTTTTTTCTCCGAGTTTTTCCATGTTGGACTGGAGACAGATTCTTTGCTAAGAGAAAAAACTTGTACAAAAAGTCTATTTTAGTTTCAAGATTTATAAAGATTTCGAGTTCTGCTACCTCTACTGATCCTCTCTTCACAGAAAATACATTCTAACATGTTGTTTGTTTTTGAGGTGTTGTAAATAATTTTTTCACGTTACGTTTTTGCGTAATGATTTTGTACATTCAGACTACTGACATTAGTTTGACTCTTGAAAATTTTATAAAAATTCAAAGGGAAACGAAGACCACTGACAATGTTACTTTGTTTGACTTCCAAAAACTTGAAGAAATTTTGAACGAATTTTTTTTCAGGATAATTTTTAAAAAAATGAAGGAAAATGAAGAGAACTGACATGATAAAATTTTTTCAAGACTTGGCAAAGCTTGAAAATTTTTATTTCGGTGAATTGATATTGATGATGATACATGTAGATAGTACTTAATATCAGAATGTTATAAAAATTTCGTATTGAGATTAATGACAAAGTATAGAAAAATGTTGACAAATTTTTTATGACATTGGTTAAACTAGTCGGTAAAAGTTCTCAACTTTGGTATTTTTTCTAATGGTTTTCTCCAATTTTTTTTTTCACAGTAATTCAACTTGAAAAATTCTTCAGTTTTAGTTCTTATCATCAAAATTATCTGACAATTAGATAATTCTCTTACTTAAAATTCAAGATAGATCATAATACATTATCAATAAAATAGCTTTAGTTCATTGATGCAATTTAATTTTCTATTCTTATACTCTAAAAATGTTGGTAATTTAAAAAAAAACAACTTCAACGCTGTACTTTTATTCGTAAAAAATAAAGAGGGAAAGTTTAGCTCAAAAACACGAAAAAAGCAAACATCCAGTATTTTCTAGTGATTTTAATCAAAAAACGGGCATCTAGTATTTGTTAATGATTTTTCAACATCTCATTTAGCGATTTTCATCAAACTTCGATTGGCAACACTGCCCTACGTACTCGTACATTATAATTTAGTAAACATAACATTACGTAGATATTATTAGACGACAGCGAGAATGCAAAATATCTCGGGTGGTACCCAGCTACATACACAGAGTAGATGATAGATGTTCCTCCTGTTCCCCTTCACTGGTCCTCTCTTTCACCATCATCACCACGTATTAGGTATACGATAAGACGGTTTCTATGTTTAACATGTATATAGCTTACAAACCATAACGATAGAATGGAATTTCGGTATCATGGGGTACCCAAGGTGGTGTAATTTTCACGGGTGTATAACGCTCGTGTTGAATTTATCGTTCGTACTAATATACGTACGTAGGATAGGTAAAGGTACAGAGACCTATACTGCATATAAGTGCCGCATACGTGTCTACGTTTACAAATACGATACCTATAGGTACCTCGTACGCGTTACGTCGTCAATTATTAGTCAAAGTTTATGACGACGACGACGACGCTGCCACCACCGCTCCGTTCTCGGATGGTCTACGCGGAGAAGAACTTATACACGGTACAAGCAGTATCGAAAGTAAACAGGGCGGGCATCAGAGGAGAGGAAATAGCGCTGTCAAAATGATATAACGTCGACTTTAAAGGGTTTAAATTGGCGTATTGTTAGCGGAGAAAATCTCGATAAGCTCGCTGAAAAAGGTTAAAGTTTGATGTAAATTTGCTCGCTATATACCGTATAGATTAGTCTCTTTATAGTACAAGTGTAAGTAAGCTTACGTGTGTTATGGGGGTGGACGAGGGAATCGCCTACTACGTACTACGTAGTACCTATAATAAAAGCCAAAGCGAAGCGACAGGTAAGAGGATACGGTTGAAAGAGGAATGGGTGTATAGATGGTCATCGAAAAACGTCCGCCAATTTCGTGGAAATACGTAATACGTACGTACTACCTTAATAATGTCGTTGTGTTGTTGTAAAACCGACTGTAGTAAACGAGATTATACGACCAAACGTATAGGTAAGTACTTTTTTCCGATATTCTCCTCGAGTACTTCAAAAGAAGAAGCACACGCAAGCCGAATAGAACGAAACAGAATTACCTAAACCTCTCCGCTCCGCGACAACTGCACGCAGACGAGGATAAAATTACGAAAAAATTCTACTCACGATTAGCTTGTCGCAGCAGTCGTGTCGTCGGGGCGCGATTTTACGCTTTTTATGGGCACCTCGAACGGTTGCTGGAATTTTGTTTCACGTGTAAGCAGTAAAATGCTTTATTAGCTCGCAGAGATGATAGGTAATCAATTTTTTTTACTTCGCTTTTTTTCGCTCTGCTCGATGATGCGTCTTCGTGCCGCAACCAAGAGTAGTTTTTCGTGTACTGTACGTACGAAAGGGATATATTCCTAACCTACCAGTACTCGTCGGGATGAATATTGCGAAAAATACTCCTAACACGATTGCACGATTTATGGAGTCGATATAAAAAATAGTTCACTTTTTGTATCGAATTTGGCAAAAAACAATACATAACTGTAAATAATGATCTCAATGTGTATTCTGCAAGTGGAAAATATTCGATGAAAATTTATTTTTTCCATATATGGATGGTGTTGATAAGTATGTACCACAGATTTTATCCGTGAAAATAAATATTGATATACGACTTCGTGTTCATTTGTCCGATAAATATTTACGGGCAATCCCCGCGGTAAATGACGAATGATCGAAGATATGAAACGTAGTGCGTTGAAAATATGCACTTAGCATAATGCAGGGATGCCAACAAAATTCAGAAACGGTACAGTGAAAAAGAAAGCACTAGCAATTCTAGACAACCTGAATGACAGTGCCCATTTTTTTCCTAGTGTTTGAGCTACCTTCCTATTAGGCCCCTCCTCCCCTCCACTCCACTCCATCACTGCACAACTTCTGAGTACTGAAAAGATACGTGTTGAGATAGTTAATCTCTTGACCATTCGGGTTTTTCATCGGAGAAGGACTGAACCTCTCAAGTTTTTTTTGGAAATTTACAAATTGATGTATTTTAAAATTTGGAAAATGGAAGAATGAAATTTTGATTTGTAATATTGTTGTCGGTATTCGCCAACTCCATCAGGAAACAACTTTTTCTCCTGATAATGCGCGGTTTACGTGAACAAAAATTCGAAAAAAACACAACATCCAAATTTTAAATCAACTTCCAATGCTAAAATTTTGACCACTAATAAATAGTGTCTCAGGTTCATCAGGTTTCAAAATCTAATGTTCAGAAAGTGAATTTTTTCAATCACAATGAGGATTAGTAATGAAGAGAAAATTTGTGCATAATTTTCTCCTCCTGGTGCAGAACCCTCATTTGTGTAATATTAAAACTTGTTGGAAAAAAATATTCTGAACAAAAAGCGTATTTTTCGTTCAATTTTTTCCTCCTGGCGCAGAATCCCCCCTTGAAGTAGGATAGAAACTCGATGAGAAAAAATATGCTGAACTGAAAACGACTATTTTTGTAAAATTCTCTCCTCCTGGCGCAGTATTCCCCTAGGTGTAATATGAAAACTTGAGGGAAAACCTACTCTGAACGGAAAGCAAAATTTTTGTTCAAGTTTTTTCCTCCTGGCGTAGAATCCCCCGAAAATGGGTGAGAAAAAATATGCCGAACTGAAAACGACTATTTTTGTAAAATTCACCTCTCCTGGCGCAGTATCCCCCTCAGTGTAATATGAAAACTTGAGAGAAAACATACTCTGAACTGAAAAGGAAATTTATGTTCAAGTTTTTTCCTCCTGGGGCAGAATCCCCCCTTGGAGTAGAATAGAAAATTGATGAGAAAAAAATATGCTGAATTGAAAGCGAATTATCATTTCATTATTTTCTCCTCGTGCAGAATCCTCCCTTTGAAGTAGGATGGAAAATTGATGAGAAATAAATATGCTAGACTGAAAGCAAATTTCCATTTCAATATTTCCTCCTGGCGCAGAATCCTCCCTTGAAGTAAGATGGAAAACGACTATTTTTGTAAAAATTCTCTCCTCCTGGCGCAGAATCCTCCTCAGTAAAATATGAAAACTTGAAAGGAAAAATACTCTTTACCGAAAGTGAGATTTTTGTTCAAGTTTTTCCCTCCTGACGCAGAATCCCCCCTTGGAGTGGGATAGAAAATTGACGTGAAAAAAATACACTGAACTAAAATCAACCATTTTTGCATAATTTTCTCCTCCTGGCGCAGAATCCCACCTCAGTGTACGATGGAAAATTCATGAGAAAAAATATGCTGAACTGAAAACGACTATTTTTGTAAAATTTTCTCCTCCTGGCGCAGAATCCCCCTCAGCGTGATATGAAAACTTGAGAGAAAAAATACTCTGAACTGAAAAGGAGTTTTTTGTTCAAGTTTTTTCCTCCTGGCGCAGAATCCCCCCTTGGAGTAGGATAGAAAATTGATGAGAAAAAAATATGTTGAACTAAAATCGACCATTTTTGTATAATTTTCTTCTCCTGGCGCAGAATCCTCTTCAGTGTTACGTGAAAACTTGAAAAAAAAACTGGACTAGAAGCAAATTTTTTGTTTCAATTCTTTCTCCTGAAGCAGAATCCCACCTCAGTGTAAGATGGAAAATTCATGAGAAAAAAATATGCTGAACTGGAAACTATTAGTTTTGTAAAATTCTCTCTCCTGGCGCAGAATCCCCCTCAGTGTGATGTGAAAACTTGAGAGAAAATATACTCTGAACTGAAGGCGAGATTTTTGTTCAATTTTTTCTCCTGGCGCAGAATCCCCCCTTGGAGTAGGATGGAAAATTGATGAGAAATACATATGCTAAACTGAAAGCGAATTTTCATTTCAATATTTCCTCCTGGCGCAGAATCCTACCTTGGAGTAAGATGGAAAATTGATGAGAAAAAAATAAGCTGAGTTGAAAACGACTATTTTTGTGAAAATTCTCTCCTCCTGGCGCAGAATCCTCGTCAGTAAAATATGAAAACTTGAAAGGAAAAATACTCTGTACTGAAGGTGAGATTTTTGTTCAAGTTTTTTCTTCCTGGCGCAGAATCCCCCCTTGGAGTGGGATGGAAAGTTGATGAGAAAAAAATATTCTGAACTAAAATCAACCATTTTCGTATAATTTTCTCCTCCTGGCGCAGAATCCTATCTCAGTGTACGATGGAAAATTCATGAGAAAAAATATGCTTGACTGAAAACGACTATTTTTGTAAAATTCTCTCATCCTGGCGCAGAATCCCCCTCAGCGTGATATGAAAACTTGAGAGAAAAAATACTCTGAACTGAAAAGGAGATTTTTGTTCAATTTTTTTCCTCCTGGCGCAGAATCCCCCCTTGGAGTAGGATAGAAAATTAATGAGAAAAAAATATGTTGAACTAAAAACGACCATTCTTGTATAATTTTCTCTTCCTGGCGTAAAATCCTCTTCAATGTAATGTGAAAACTTAAGAGAAAAAAATACTCTAGACTGGAAGCAAATTTTCTGTTTCAATTCTTCCTCCTGGCGCAGAATCCCACCTCAGTGTAAGATGGAAAATTGATGAGAAAAAAATATGCTGAACTAAAGACGACTATTTTCGTATAATTTCTCCTCCTGGCGCAGAATCCCCACTCAGTACAAGATTGAAAAACGAGAGGAAAATATATTCTGAGCTAAATTTGATTTTTTTTGAAAATTAAAAATCAAAATTTCACTCTCCACAGGACCATTTCAGCATAATAGTAAGGAATCCATTTTCAAAAGGCAAAAGAACATCTATAGATGCAAAAAAATACTTTTCATCTTTTAATATAAAAAATTCAATGTGAAAACTAATTAAATTTTTTTGAAAATTTTTTGGTTTTGTTTCTCTTACTTGGACATAGATACCTCCAGTATTATGATTAACTGACTACAGTAACAGTGCCAAAAATCCAAGAATGGAGATTCAAGCAAACAAAATTAAAGAGTAGACTTTCGGAAAGATTTTTCTAAAATAATGGATTCTTACTCTGTTTACTAAAAATTCAATGGTGAAAAATCACTTACTCATTTTCTCAAATTTCTTATTTTAACGTTTGAAATTCTCAACTCACCTGAAACAAAAAAAAAATGAATTCTCGATTAATCATTAATATACACAATTCAATTTAATTTTCTCGTTGAATTTGGAAGAAATTAAAAAAAAAATAATAATAACATGGCAGATATTCTTTCTGTTGAATATCGTCACCATTTCGATAGCCAAGGATATCATCCTGTGCCACAGTCAGTGATTGATTTCTAAATTTATGAGATAAGAACTTGAATCTTTACCTAAATATATTTTCAACCATTAATTGTAGGATTGCTAATTGTTTAAATGTGCCAGGGTACAGCTGGAAAATGAAATTCATTTGTATAATAAATTATTCCACCTTCCTCACTATTTGGAAACGAAGCTATGAGTTCCAAAATGAAGATATTTTATTGGAAAAAATCTCGTACTACCAGAGCAACTAGATTTCCAGTTCTATTTATCATGACTGTAAGCCTTCAGTAATCGCTTGAAAGTTCGCGATCAATGATTTTTCGAAAATTTAAACAGTTCTGTAAAGGATAACGTATGCTACTCAGGTCACGGATTACTGTTAAGTCGTCTTCAACTTGGGAGTCCAAAATTCGAATGATTTCAAACAGCTGGAAAAAATTTATTTCCAAAATTGAAATGAAATAAAAAGAAATAACTGATTGATCAGATTTATCAATTTTCTCGTTCACAATTTCTAGAGAAGAGGGAGGTTAGAAAGTGGAAAGTATGAACAGCATTACTTTTTTTTTCGTAAACGATCCATTTTTGAGAAATCGTTCCTACTTATTCCTTCTTTCAAGATATCGAGGGCTAAAATTTGGCATATGTACTTTTTTCTTGATACGTCTCTTTCTCCTCAGGTATAAACGGATTTCAAAGGGCCGAACAACGAAATTTCTCAAAGTCAGAAATGACCCGTGAGATGGTCAAAAACATCAACAATAAGCTCAGCTTTATCCGTTCCAAAAGCTGCCGAATAATAACCGTGATTAAATCATCGCATTAATTCATCAGTTACCATAAATAAAGTGAAATATCACTCGCAGGCCAAAAAATTTAAACACCATTGGATCGCGTTGCAGGGTACATTGGTCAAAAGCTACAAACACGACGACATCCTTAATCCATATAAATTCGAGATTCGAAATGTTATACGTATACGATACGTACTGTACTACCACCACTGCTCCGCACCTTGCCGTATCGATTCGGTACACTCTTCGTTCCTCCGGATACAATACATTTTGAGTGGACGGGCGGGGGCTGGGGATGTGCGTGTGTTTGTGGGTGTTGTTTGCGGCGGACGGGGACGACGGGGGAGACGGGGCAACGGGGCGGTGTTGCCTTGGACGCTATATAATACTGTCCAGGCGTGATGAATTGTTGTTGAAGTTGCCTGTTAAGTTGAAATGAAGGCACGACCCCTTTCAGGACATTAATTCAACTCGCGCGCACTTCACCAGTTTACCGGGCTAAAAGAGAGAAACATTGTGAAAGACAGAGCGACGGCAACGGGTAGAGGTATATTGTATGTACATACGGGGTAAACCGCCACCATCTCCGTAGTCTGTCGTAAACTACCAACGAGGACGGAGCGAACGAAGCGCCGCCAAGGGTAATAGGATGACGCGGCGAGGCGGCTGGGGCGGGTGTGTTGAACGAGGGTTAAATTGATGAATCGCCCTTGTCAACTGGTGTCCAGCTCAGATGTTGTGAAAATTTTAGTAATAAAGCCTCCTCTCTCGCGCCCTGCGCCGCCGCCGCCAGCGCTTCGCCCGGTAACACGTTCTCATTGGAAATTTAATTAAATTTCTTGTTATATCATTTTAATAGACTTGAGACGTTAAAAGTTTATGACGGCTGGTTTTCACGTCACGTCGCGATGCGGCCTGGTCCGTCCCACTATACGCATTCCGCGTGTGTTCTCTAAGTGTATGTTAGATCCGTAGTGTCCGTCCTCTCCTCGTACTCGCCGCTCCATCGCGTCATCAGCGTCGAGCAAGACGCTTCTCGAGACAAATGTACCAATTTCGTCGAAAAACCAATGTCGTCGTCGACGTTGTTGTCTTTATTAATGAAAGTTGAGAGACTTGTTTACCGTTTCATTTTGTATTGTTTTTTCGTTCTCTCGTTCTGGTAAATACTTCACGTCAGTGTCGTCCTCGTGTCCACCATGGATCACGAAGGTACGGTAGTTTCGCGAAACAAACAGCTCCGGGTATTTTTCCGATTGCAATTTTTGCGGAGACTGCGCTACTATCGCTTATTTGAGCAGAAGTACTTTACCCTTCACGCCCTTCGAAACATCACGTCAAGTTCGTCGAAGGTCTCCTAACGATACTGTCGATTAACTCTATAATACTTTCCCACAGAATAGTAAGATTTTTAGATGTTTTTCAAAGAATTTCGCAGAATTTTTCCGAGGTTTTAAACGTTCCCAAGGGAAGAGGAGGGAGGGGGTCTTCTGAGGCTGACTCGCCGGATTTTGAGGAATATTGGTAAAAGTTTACTTCAAATGAGAGACTTTTAAAAAAATGTTGAACTCCCCAGGGCAAAAGGGATGAAGCTGAAGAACCTCAAAATGTGTTAATTTTATAAAAATTACGTGAATAAAAATCCAATTGGTAGCACTGACATAAAAATTTCATAAAAAATTATTCAAAGCGATCAAAAAGAAATTTAGAGCGATTTGTTGTTTGAGTGAGCAATTCATTAAATTTAGAAAATAGATCAAAAAATCTTCAAATTTGCGATCTGAAACTTCTGAACCCTCTTATAGAGGGCAAAAAGTGATATACAATTTTTAGATCAGCGGTTCAGAAAAGTGAAGAAACTCTAATCTGGGAATGACTGGGGCTCTCAGCAAGCGATACCACTCAAAAATGACAAAAAACGCATTTCAAAAAAAATGAGACCTCACTTTGAGTTTTCTGAGCTCCGTATTCCTTCGAATTAGAAACCTTAATTTTTTTTAGGAGATTTCCCACCTTATTTAACCTACGTCGACAATTTTCATCAAAATCCTGGATATGTTTTTGGCTAGATTCATTCTAATAAACATACCCCTTCTCCATATGTAATTTTTAAACTGAAACAAAAATAATCAAAAAAAATAAGACCTAACTTTGAGTTTTCTGAGCTCCATATTCCTTCGAATTGGAAACCTTAATTTTTTTAGGAGATTTCCCACCTAATTTAACCTACTCTCTCAATTATAAATCAGTGAAAATTACCGAAAATCACTGAGAAACAGTCAGAATTGCAGCACAGGAGAAAATCAGTGAAAGAAAATCACTGGAAATCAGTGAAAATTCACTGAAAACTCAGTAATATTTATGAAACTTACTGAAAAATCTGTGAAATTCTTTGAATAATCAGTGAAAAATCACTGCTGTGCTGCAATTCTGACTGTTTATCAGTGATTTTTCACTGATTCGGAATGAGAGAGTACGTTGCCAATTTTCATAAAAATCCTGGATATGTTTTTGGCTAGATTCACTCTAATAAACATACCCCTTCCCCATATGCAACTTTAAAACTGAAACAAAAATAATCAATTATTTCAAGTTTTGCTCTCTCGTCGGAATGTCTCATAATAATTCTGCAATAAAAATCTATGAAAGTATAATTTAAAAAAAAAAAAGTTTGGCGTAAGCGGAATGGGATGAAAATTTCAAGAAACCAGAATCCCTAGAACAAAAAATGCTATCTCAGCATGAATCTTCCACCTAAAGTACCTAAATTAAAAAAATTGAAGCACAAATTTATCAATTTTAGCTTTCGAGAATGCTTTCCATTTGCTGGCGTCAGCTTTGTTCCAGCGATATTTCAACCCGAACGATTCCGAAACCGGGACAATAATTAAATCATCACGAATCACAAACAAAAACGGGTCTATAACGATGTGGTGTATAAACTTTTGAATTTTGTATAATTTTTACCAAAATTATAAAAAACTTTTCCCAGCTGCACCAAAGGGGCTTTTGGAGCTTGGACTATTGGGACATTGGTACACTGGGTTGTTGGGGCGTTGTTCTATTGGAGAATTGGGCTATTGAACTATTGGTTTCCTGCTTTTTTTTCAAATTAGAAAGTTATGGAACTTAGACTCCAAAGCGTACAGTTCGTCAATAGTCAAGTCTCATTATGATTGATTCTTGTTCTAAACTCTAAAACAAATAAATTTCGCTTGTGCTTATGCCTTTTTGTCCTCCCCTTCCCAGGGTCCACCCCCTTCCAACATTTCAAACGTGTGTACCTACCGCCTAATCAATGGATCGTAATGAAAAAATTTTCAAACAAAAGTTGTTCCTCAACTTCTAATGTATAATTTCATTCCTTATAAAAATCCATTTTGGAGCAATTCCTGCTCCCCTCCCCTCCCATTTGGAATTGAAACGGGGTTTGAGAAAACTTCAAAATCACGTTTTTTTCATTTTCAACGAAAAGTTTCGAATTACTACCAAAAGTATTCTGAATTTAATTTAATTTCTGATGAGTTGAATTTCAGGAAAAAAATGCCTCTAAAATGAATTCCGATATAAAAAGTGAAATTTTACCTTATGTTAGGTATAAAAGAACAAAAATCACTCAATTTTTAAGGAGGAGTTCATATGTGCCATTTGTATGAGATTTTCCCTGCAGTTTTAGGAAAATCAGAAATTTTCTTTAGGCTCCGAAACGTCTCGAAACCGTTTCTAATCGATTCGGTAGGTAATACAGATTTATAGGGCGATGAAGTGATTTTGAAGCTTTAAAAATTCGCCAAAATTCGAGAAATACAGTACCGCACTTGAAATTTTGGAAATGGGCATCTTTTATGATGTACTTTCAATTTTTTTGTTGTTTCAGCTCAAAATTTTCCTTAGAGTTGCGATAGATCTCTTGTTAATTGTGAAAAGTGGTGAAAAACACGTTTCTTTTGGGTTTTTATTTTTTTTTGACCATGCTGCACCCAGTTTCGGAATCAGAAAAAAATATATGTGATGCATGCCCACTTAACGGAAGTAATAAAAAAAATTCCAGCCATGGCAACCCCAAAATTTTTTGAAAATATTTTTTTTAAATTTAAACATGCAGAAAAATTGCAAAAATTTGAAACGAAAATTTTCAAAGAATTCTCATGTATACTACTCGACAAGATGTATAATCTGTGAAAATTTCAAACATTTTCATCCTCTCCGTCCAGAGATATCGCGAGTTGAATTTTCGACATAGGGGGTGCGATAATTCCGGAAGGGGGGTCAACAATTTTTTTGGGATGATTTCAGGCTAGGAGTAACATTTTAGGTCAGTTTTGACCAATTTTGGGTCAAGGGCCGTTTTTGACCCTTATCCGGAAAGGCTTTATTTGTTTTAGTGTCTAGAACAAGAATCAGTCATAAAATCAATTTTAACAGGAAATTTTGAAAGAATTTCTCAAAACACAGAAATATTTTATGCTAATGAAACGGAAAATTAATATTTTCCGAGCAAAACGAGGGCAGATTTTTTTTTTGAAAAAATCATCTTTGAAAAACAAAACAGTGCTGCCACTTACGATTTGGTCTTCGCTACTTTTCTGGTTTGGAAATTCATTTTGTTAAAAAAAGAAAAAAGAGAACAAGCAGGACTTTTTGACTGAAAATTAAAATTAAATCAGATAAATAGGATAACAGTACTGTTAGATACCTTCTCCTCTCTGCCAAGAACACGAATCTCTTTTCTTTCCCGCCAGCTAAAATTTCACCCCGTCCCCTCCGCTCCGTTCCTTCCATTCGTTCAATCATCGTATCGAAAAACAACCGGTTCGTATCGAGTTCGGTCTATTCGATACAAACCACAAGCACCGAGGGGTAAATCCAATCGATACTCTACGAAGTACCTCAACCATAACCGCAAAATGTTTGCATTGCAATGCATTAGACGTCAAAATAAAAACACCATAGAAGGGAGGGTAAACGGGGCGACACGAAAGTAACATTTCAAACGCCATTCTAAGCTACGCTTCATCTCTAGGTCGTCGCGTCGTCGTCAAAAGTTATTAACGCAATCTTTTTTCTTTCTTTTTTTTGGTCTCTTTTTTTTTCGTAAATTTGAATAATAATTTACGTTTAACGCGTCGATGACGCGGAAGAGCGCGAGGGGAAGAGCAAACCCCGTAGAATTAATTTTTCGCGCTGTAAAAATTACAAACGATTAAAAATTTAACGCCGTTAATTTGCGAAGTAGAGAGAAGAAGAAGAAGAAAAATTAAAATATGCTAAAATAAAGCGCCGCGCCGGGTTAATATTTATAATATTTTTTAAAGGCTTTAAAAAATACATAATTTCTGTGTCGTAGCGTTATATATACTCTTCTTAGCGCAGTATACGCGTCAACCTAGCCAGGCGATGGGAAGCTGCGTAAATGTGAAAGGGGGAACGCGAGGAGAACGGGTATAAGATCGAGTAAGCGAAAAATAAACGAAAAAGGAAACCGTCCTCCGTTCTTTTTTTTTACACACAAAGCATTCTGCGAAGGAAGCCGCAAACGCACGGAGAAAAAGACCACGGAAGCGAGGAACCCGCACCTCGCCCGATAGCTTATTTTGCTCTTAAGGGCATCGAGGAAGAAAAAAAGAGCCCGCTGGTCTATGCGTTTGTAATGTTTTTACCATAACGAATTCCGCATATTCATCGGATATGAAAATGAAAATTAAGTTGAAAAGTTTTATTCGAGTTCGTGGAAGACGTTGCGACACGGGCGGCGATGTTGAAGAAGAGTCGAGATGCGAGGAGGGAAGCAGGGGCTGTACAGCGAATCTGCTGTGGTTAAATTTGATTTAGCGCAATTATTCATTTTTCTAGATTAATGAAAAATGTTATGAAGGGTATTCGCCGTTGTTGTTGTACAGCATTACGAACGAACGCAAACCGTAATACGTCGTCGTGTAGTATACGGGTATTTTTCTCCTCCCCTCGCCCGCTCCGGTCGTCTGTCGACTGTTCTCGTCGTCATCTAGTGCCGCCTACGCGAGCTCTTTCTCTCTGATGGCCTACTCTCCGAAATTATACTCGAAAATGTTTGATAAATGAATGTACACAAAGTAAAATACGTACATATACGACTGACCTGTTCGGTACGTTACGTTACGTACGAGAAACGAGTGAAAGAGAAGGGACTCTTTTAGCAAATGTAGTTTTTCGTTATGTATAAATATCTATGTATCTTCGCGGCAGTACATACATATAAATGTACCGCGCCCGGTATTGTTGTATAATATTTCGCCCTGGCAAAATGTAATTAAATTTCATTGCGTTCGAGTTATTCGACCCTCCGCAGTCTGGCCTGACGCGTCGCTCTTCGCAGCACCGGGTTCTGGAAAGATACGTATCAGCGACTACGGTGCTATTTCATCGCTGAGGGTAATGAATTTTTCAAATTCAAAGATAATTCAATTCGGCATACTCTACGGTGTTCTGCGATCACGACGACGAAGACGACGATGACTATCGTGTTTACTCGTATTCGCGATAAACATGCGATGCTTTCTGCACCTGCACCTGTACCCTGTACCTGTACATAAGGGTATTTCATTCGTATCTAGAATAGATACGTTTTTATTCCGCTGAGAATCAATCATCCGTCGTAGCCAGTTTGGATTTTCAAATTACGATCAAGGACGACGAGACGATGGGACGATGGGTTGCTGGAGGACAGTTGTCGACGAACGCGGACGTGAAAATTTGCCATCAGCGTGTGGTAAACTTGGCCTTACACTTATTAGTTTGTTGTTCGATAGTTTTGGGAAAGTTTGGAGGATGTCGAAGGACGTGCATTGTAATCGTATATGTGTATACGAAAGTGATGACGTCATCGTCGATATGAAAATAATTAAAGTATAACACCTCGAGATGCAGAAAATCGCAACCAGGATTGATCGATATTTTAGTGCATACGCTCCAGCCAGAAATAGTCCAGGGAAATGAGAGAAAAAATGTACCAAACCCCCAAAAATTCAATCCTGATTTTTTTTTCGCGTTTTACGTTCGTAATGGTCTACTACATAATATACTAAAATGGACAGCCTCATAACCCTCCGCTACCCCCAGTGGATATCTCCTCAAATAAGGTTGGAAATTGAAAAATAGTTATGAACAATCTTGTTCCACGTGTAATTTTTTATCAGAAGGTTTGTTTGTTTTTTCAAATACACTCACTTCTTTGACCAAAAATTAAGGGTAAAAAACACCTATTTCTCAACAATTTACAGCATTTTTTGAAAAAATCGAAACTTTTGTGAATATCTCCTCAAATAAGCCTCAAAATGGAAAAATGGTAATGAACAATCATATTCTACGTGTAATTTCCTATCAGACAGGTTCGTTTTTTTTCGAAAACATCCACTTATCTACCCAAAAATTAAGGGTGGAAAACGCCAATTTTTCTAATATTTACAGTATTTTTGGAAATGATGGAAATACGAAGCTGAAAATATAGATTTTGAATCATTATGACACAAAAAAATGTTTCGTATCGCCAATAATAAGCAATAACGTCGCGTTTAAAGTACTTTTCGATTTTTTAAATGCAGTATTCAATAACCTCCCTTATAATTAAAGGTAGGGGTTGAAATTCTTGCGGTGACTTTTTTTGGAATACCATACCAGTATGTATAGAAAAATCACTCTTCACTAATATAATTTTGGGTACTTTCAGCTTCGTATTTCCATCTTTTCCAAAAATACTGTAAATAAAAGAAAATTAGCGTTTTTCACCCTTAATTTTTGGGCAAAGAAGTGGATGTTTTCGAAAAAAAAACGAACCTGTCTGATGGGAAATTACACGTAGAATATGATTGTTCATAACCATTTTTCCATTTTGAGGCTTATTTGAGGAGATATTCACAAGTTTCAATTTTTTCAAAAAATTCTGTAAATTGTTGAAAATACTCGTAGGTGTTTTTTACCCTTAATTTTCGGTCAAGGAAATGAGTGTTTTTGAAACAGAAAAAACCCTTCCGATAGGAAATTACACGTATAACAAGATTGCTCATAACTATTTTTCAATTTTGAGGCTTATTTGAAGAGATATTCACGAAAATCCGGTTTTCAGCAGATATTTACCCCTACTCTGGTGGTAGCGGAGGGTTATTGGGGTGTCCATTTCAGTATGTTGTGTAGTGGACCATTACGAACGTAAAATGCGCAAAAAATCAGGATTGAATTTTTGGGGGGTTAAATCCTAAAATGACTGGAGTAAAAATGCTCTTCAATTTGGTACTGTTGAGACCACTGATAACAATTTAGGTGGATATTAAATCATCGTGTTGAGGAAATTTTAATATACGAGTAATTCTTCAAAAAATTGTCATTTGCAATTTTTTTTTCTCGTTCAAAACTCACGTTTTTTTTTGCAAATTTATAAGGAAAAATGCATTAAAAATTGTATACGAGCAAAAAAAGGTGCAAATTGAAATTATCAGCGCTGCGAAGTTGAAATTTCCCGAAATATTCTTTTTCAAGAGGTATATCATCAACAGATTGAAGGACTTCGACTTTTTCTTATTGTAACTAAAACGTCGTGGATAACAGAA
Organism: Pseudococcus viburni; assembly: GCA_033439095.1. NCBI lineage: Eukaryota > Metazoa > Arthropoda > Insecta > Hemiptera > Pseudococcidae > Pseudococcus > Pseudococcus viburni. Next base: position 196,818 of record JAVBJF010000509.1, read on the forward strand.
TTTCAAGGTGTTGAACAAAATTTCCAAATCAATGCGGGAATTTTCCAGAATTTTCGCAGCATTTCTGGAGAAATATTTTCACTTCTTCCCAAATTCTTCCCTGCAGAAATTTGAATAATTTTCATGTTTTAAAGACCTATTCGAATTTTTAAAAAAATTCATCAATACAATAAAAAACTAATGAAAAAATGAACGAGATAAAAAAATTTTAAATTTAATTTCTTTTTACTTTTTTCATGTGAGTAAATCAGTGAAAAAAACTTCAATTAAAAATGTAGAAATTTTCGGTGTATTTTCATCACTTTCAGGGCCTGTTAGACAAGGAGGGAGGAGGGGGATTTCTTACAATTTTATTCGAATTTGATTGATCCCTGAAAAAAAAACTGTTGCGAAATTACCTCAAAAAACGTGGCAAAAATCTGAGAATTTCGAGTCAATGTCGAACTCCCCTCCCTACCTCCCCTACGAAAAGCTCAAAATTTTATAATTTCATTTTTTTTGTATTTTTGCGTTGATCTTGATTTTTTGAGGGCTGTTTACACGATTTCTGTAGATATATGACCGAAAACAAAATTTTTAAAGATGTTTTAAAATTGAATTTAAAAAAAAAAAGTTTGATCGACATATGAGAGTTAATTTTCGCTCCGTGCCATTTTCTCGTTTATGGGTTCAAAATTGTCTTGAAATGAAGTCAAATTACAAGAAATAAAAATCGTTCAATGACGTTACTTCAAGGAAATTAGAGAACCTCAGAAAAAAAATAAATAAATAGTGTCGGGGTGATTGTAATGCCCATCTAGGGTGAAAAGTGGACGTTTATGTGACTTGGCCAACGAAATTACAAAAAACCTATTAAATACTTCAATTATCATCGACCGACGGGGCTCAGAACACAGAAAATATTTTGATCCAGAAATGAGAATCATTTTTTCCCAAATTTTTTCTCAGAATTTTTTTTGTCTGCATTGTTTTAATCTCCCATCTAAAATCAGCGAAAAAATGAATTTCGAGTGTTTCGAAAAAATGATTGCGAAAGGCTGAATAATTGGAAGGTCAAGAAAGAAAAAAAATTATAGGTGCGACCTTGAGAGTAAAAACCTTAGATCATGGATATGTTCAGATTAGGTAGGTAGGTAATATTTTTTATTTGTGTGTAACAGTTTCAATGTAATTTTTATATCTCGAATTAAAAATGTTGCTTTTTCAATTTTTTCTTAGTTTTTTCATGTCTAACGTAATATGATAGGTAATGTCTTGATATAAAAATTACACTCCAATTTTGCCCCCCCTCCCCTCCTGATATCCAAAATTTATAACTTTTTATTGAAATTTCAATAAATCTTGATATGTCACCGATACTTTATTTTTTTTCAAGTCTTCATGTCAACGATCATCCAACTTCTTTTCATTTTTTCATCTTCTACATTTTTACATCCAAATTTTTTAAAACTCCAACAGCAGAAAAAGTTATATTACGTTACACTTTTCAAATTTTACTGTCCCCCGTAGCCCCAAGACATTATCCATGTCAAAAAAAAAACTAATGCTTTTTGGAGATGAATTTTCATTGCATTTTCAGATATTTAATTATTACTTTCTCTGTTAGGCGATTTTCTAAAAACTATCAGATATTTAAGCCTAGACACATTCAACATGTCACATTCGAGATTACATGCAAATATGTAATAACGAAAAATCCTCCTCCTTCCTTCTACCACATCATATCAAGAATAGGCCTCCACAGACCGGGTTAAAATGAAAAATTATTGGTGACTTTTTTTTTGAAATGTCAGCAGCGATCGCCTAAAATTTATTCCAAGTTTTTTCAATGTCATTATGTCAGTGATGGGTGAAATTTGGTGACCCCCAGCAATACAATACCTATCCATATTAACATTATGACTGACATGAATTTTTTTACCATTTTTCCAACTCAGAGAACGATTTTTATAATTTTTTTTGACATGAAATAAAAATTTCTAAAAAAATGTATCAATTTCGAAAATTTTTCAACTCAAAGATAATTTTTTTCTCCAGCCTCCTCAATCTATGTAGGTACTCCCTCCGTTTGGTTCCACCATACTTAAAATTCTCAAATTTCAAAAAATTTCAGAAAATTTACTTACATGAAATTGTAGCATTTGTAGCATAAAGTTTGTATACAGAAATAATATAAATTGCTGAATACAAAAATATGAAATTGGCTTTTCTTAATCCAAAACTTTTACCCGAATTTCGGAGATAGATACTCATGAGTAGGGCTGAGATTTTTATGATATCGCATATTTGATAGCGTGATAGTAGATACCGCATACCATGGTTTCTTTTGCGATTCATGCATTTCTACGCCGAATTATGCAATTTGATATCGCATATTTTTGCTTATTTCGACGTAATTGCTTGAAAATGCTTATTTTAGCCAAAAAAAGGCCCTTAAACCGCTTATTTAACGCTTATTTCGACCGTTCTCGCATATTTGAAAAAAAATCACTGAAAAACAGCATAAAAGTTGAAATTTTGAGCTTAAAAAAAACAACTCTTCAAAATTAAAAAAAAAATTCAAGATTTTGTCTGTGACTTGTCGAACGAGTTTTCGATTTGTAGTCGCATCGTTTTCACGAAAATTTTAAAATAAAAAGTTCGATGTTTTTTCTTCTCATAATTCATAATTTTATAAAAGTTCGATTTTTTTTCTTCTCATAATTCATAATTTTATAAAAGTTCGATGATTTTCTCACTTTACTTCTTTCCTTATTCTAATTTAGTAATTTTGAAAGCATTTCCGCATTCATATTAAAAATACCTACATTTTGATATGCTGCATGGTGGGGTTTGATAGCGCATATAAATGCTTTTTTAGGCAATTTTAATCGCTTTTTATAAGCGCTTATAATCGATTTGATAGCGCATAAAAATCTCAGCCCTACTCATGAGCATGAGTTACATACCCTGAGCTGTGACGGTATATCCATCCAAGTAGAGAAAAAAGGAGGGATTATTTTACCACGTTATCTAAATTTTTTGTCCATAAACGAATCTAAAGAGTTTCAATTTCGCACCTTCTAGATCGGGATTAAGCAAAAATCTCATTTCCAAAAAAACACAAGACTCAGAGCACTTTTGAAAAAACGCTTCTCAAACGTATGTATGGCACATATGACCACACTCGAATATCCTCCCGGTACCACTTCAACTGGTAACAAATTAAATGCACACTCGGTCGTCGTAAGACCATCGTCGTCCTTTAACCATACACAATTTTTCCGTTCAATTCTACGCTAAAATACGATAACCTGCGCAGCACACGCCGCCACTCGGATATTTCAAGTGTAAATCCGATTAGGCTGCTGTTTGTACATTGTACAAACATCCATACGACGTGATGTGACACAGATACGTACACGTTTCGCATTTACGTCGTTAAACGAATAATGGCTGGTCCTAGCGGATTGACGAAAATTCAATCAGTTCGTACGTTTGAAATACTTATTGGTGATACGTATGGTGTAATTTGAAAAGTCTATCGAGCTTTTTTCACGTTAAACCGCCACCGTATCTCAACTAATGTGTATTGCAATCCCAATCCATCGTTTTCAAATAACAAGTATACATAATGGAAGGAGTATGGGAGAACGGCGGGCATCGTATATTAAAGTACTAAAACACACACGAGTCTGTTTGTAAGTTTTCCACATCACAAAAGCAATTTGATTTAAAGCTTTTAAATGTTTCGAAAAGGGGTTTACATCGGCAAATACCTACTCGCACATAAACGATTACGTAATGCAAAACGTACACGCAGCACTGGCAGCTTTTAAAGCCGAATAACTAATTCTTCTATTTTTACACGTGAATCAAGCCCGTATAAAAGCTAGGTGATTTTCTCGATCGACAGTCCGCGTGACTAGTCCACAGTCCAACTGGCAAAAAATGCTGTAGAAATCGAAATCATCGTGATTTTTTGGAGCGCACTAAAATCAGTTGGTTCATTGTGGGTATAGGTCCCGTAGTATGAAAAAAGTGTATTTTGGATTTTTGCCTTTGAACAATAGGGAGCTGGGGCCTAAAACCCCCTTTTCCCCCATTTTTTCAACTTGACCGGGCGCAAAAAATTTTTCAACAGTGTGATAGCAGACACTCCCTCGACTCCAAATATACGTCACAGCACTTGGGTAACTTGCACAATAGGACGCTAGCCTCCAAAGTGCGATTTTTCGCCAAATTCGACCATTTTTGGTACAGTAACGCATCTGTATGTGACATGTGGTTGGGGGCGCAAAAAAATCAAAGGTAGTCTACACTCAGATTCATTCTGCATCCGATCAGCCAAAGTTTGAGGAAAACGGGTAGCACAATACGCCGTGGTGGAATTTCAAAGTTGGGAAAATGTGCGATTTTCACCACCTTTCATCATAAAAATAGTTCTCAAAAAATTCTGAAACTTGGGTTGCGACCTATCAAAATGGGATAAAATTTTACAAGCAAAACGAAATTATTGGTGAAAATTGAATTTAAACAATTTTGACCTTTTTTGAGCCTCAAATTGAGGCTCATTTTTGAGTATTTTCCAAAAATTGACATGTGACCTATGAAAGTGGGATAGAATTTTGTCAAAAATTCAAAAATGTAATCCAAAACCATTTTTGAGCAACTTTTGAGAATTTTGAGCCAAAAATAGGGTCAATTTCTGAGTATTTTCAAAAAAATTGGCATGTGACTTATAAAAATGGGATAAAAATTTGTCAAATATTCAAAAATGTCATTCAAAACCATTTTTGAGCAACTTTCAAAAAATTTGAGCCAAAATTGAGCAAATTTTTTGGTATTTTCAAAAAATTGGCATATGACTGATGAAAATAGAGTAGAATCAAAAGCTCAAAATTCTCAAAAGTTGCTCAAAAAAAGTTTTGAATGACATATTTGAATTTTTGGCGAAAACTTTTGAGCAACTTTTGAGAATTTTTAGCCTCAAATAGAATCAATTTCTGAGTATTTTCAAAAAATTGGCATGTAACCTACGAAAGAGGGGCAAAATTTCGCCAAAAATTCAAATTCGTCTTCTAAAATTGTTTTTGAGCAACTTTTGAGAATTTTGAGATTCTAGCCTATTTTCATGGATTTTTTAAATATTTGACGAAATTCTGCCCCGTTTTCATAAATCACTTGCCGATTTTTCGAAAATACTCAGAAATTGACCCTATTTGGGGCTCAAATTTCTCAAAAGTTGCTCAAAAATGGTTTGGGATGACATTTTTGAATTTTTGACAAAATTCTATCCCTCTTTCATAGGTCACATACCAATTTTTGGAAAATACTCAAAAATGAGCCTCAATTTGAGGCTCAAAAAAGGTCAAAATTGTTTAAATTCAATTTTTACCAATAATTTCGTTTTGCTTGTAAAATTTTATCCCATTTTGATAGGTCGCAACCCAAGTTTCAGAATTTTTTTGAGAACTATTTTTATGATGAAAGGGGGTGAAAATCGCACATTTTCTCAACTTTGAAATTCCATCACGGCGTATTGTGCGACCCGTTTTCTTCGAACTTTGGCTGATCGGATGCAGAATGAATCTGAGTGTAGACTACGTTTGATTTTTTTGCGCCCCAAACCACATGTCACATATTTGGCGAAAAATTACACTTTGGGGGCTAGCGTCCTATTGTGCAAGTTACCCAAGGGTTGTAACGTATATTTGGAGTCGGGGGAGTGTCTGCTATCACACTGTTGAAAAAATTTTTGCGCCCGGTCAAGTTGAACAAATGGGGGAAAAGGGGGTTCTAGGCCCCAGCTCCCTTTTGTGCAAGGGCAAAAATCTAAAATACACGTTTTTCACACTATGGGACCTATACCCACAATAAGTCAACTGATTTTTGTCCGCCCCAAAAAAGCACGCTCAATGAACACTTTTTGCCAGCTGGACTGTAGAATAGACTGCGAATTTTGGAGAATATCGCGATATTCTCAATAATTTCGAGTATGCTTGTTTATTTTGTGCTGTGAGCTACTGGTAGGCAATTTTCGTTAAAAAAAATCGATACCAACGCACGTGGATTACATTAAAAACATAATCGCGTCAAAAGAGGTGAGATGAATATTCGCGTATAATCACATCAAAGCCTATCCGGCAAACGAACCCTGGAAACTGACGCTTGGCGGGAGTTTCTACCTGCTTTCTCGATAGCTGACTGATGTTAATATAGACGAAATCATTACCAGTAGGTATCACGTAACTCTGGCAAGCCAATTTCGCTGTAGGCAACACGGAACATCAAAACGTCTCAAGTAACATTTCTAATAACCTTATTCGTTGCTTTATCTCATGCTGCTCGCAACCTTACCTGTACCTACCATAAATACGCCGAACGGAGCATTGATCGACGCTTATACAAATACTCCTCACAATGAAAAGGGTACATCGAGTCAAAATAGGACCTTTCTACCGTCTCCATTATACCAATTACTTCGGTATAAGCAGTCAGCGTACTTCGAGAGAAAAAATTACGCCTCGTTCTTAAAATATTTTTCTTCGTCGTTTAAAGACATCGCAACGAGGAAAGTTCGAGGGGTGATTTAATTAAGATCCGAGGTTTCCTCTTTTTTCCCCGCAACTCCACATCCCGATGGAATTATCCCGCGTCCGTCTTTTCAACAACCTCGCCTCACGAGGCATGAATCCGGGGATATTCGTCTTTTCAATTTTTCACGTTCTAATACATCCTTCGCGGCGCATTAGCATTGATAATGGCTCGATGAGTTGAGTAATTTACCCTGTGATGGGATGTTTTTTGTGCTTTCGCCGCAGACGGCTCTATTTTTTATCGATTCTTTTTTTCCTCTTCTGGAAGCGAAAAATGCGAAAAGAATTGATATGAAAGGTCAAGCCGAGTAAGATGGTGAAATTGGTTCTTGCTCTGATTTTCATTCTGAAGCTCTCAATGGGTTTCCTCGATGTAAAAAATTGGAGGAAGTTTTGGTCTCCTATACATTTTATTTTCAGAATTATGGGCATTTTATTGTTGTATATTTAAAAAAATTTTATTTCAATAGAAATGAAGGATCTGTGATCTTTTGCACAAAAGATTTTCAGACATGTTATTGATTTTTCCCCCGATTTTTTCAACAAGAATTTGTTACAGTGCTGGTCCTTATACCAAGAACTAGTTGTTTTTTTCAAAAAACTAGTCTAAATTTAAGAAAACTAGTAGTTTTTTCCAAGCAACTAGTAGTTTTTTCTAAACATCAATTTCGATACATTTTTTCTCTGAAAAGTAGCGAAATTCAAAATTTTTCAAATCTCCCTTCTATTCCTACCTCCCCGGCCATCCTTCATTCCGAAAAGAAAAAAAATGCTAAATTCGTATTCTACGCCCTTGAAAACATGGATTTCGACTCGAAAAAACTTCAAAACTCAGAATTTTGTGCAGGCTTTTTCGCCCTGCCTACCTCAATTCTTCATCTCTAAGAGAAAATTATTGCTAAATTTGTATTCCATGACCACAAAAACATAAGATCGAAAAATATTACTCGGAAAAATCACAAATTTTTTCTAGTCTCACCCCTCCTTTACCTCCTTTTCGCCCCAACCCTTAATCCCTAAGCAAGAAATATTGTCAAATTCGTATTCTACGCCCTCGAAAACATAAATTTTGACATATTACTCGAAACTCGAAATAATTACAAAATTCAAATTTTTCAAGGTCTCATCCCTCCTCCTTCACCCCCTTTTCAGTCCAACCCTTCATCCCTAAGCAAAAAATATTGTCAAATTCGTATTCTACGTCCTCGAAAACATAGATTTTGACATATTACTCGAAACTCGAAATAATTACAAAATTCAAATTTTTCAGGTCTCATCCCTCCTCCTTCGCCCCCTTTTCAGCCCTACCATTCATCCCTAAGCAAAAAATATGGTCAAATTCGTATTTTACGCCCTCGAAAACATAGGTTTAGGCATGTCACTCGAAAAATTGCAAAATTTCAATTTTTTGCTAATCTTGTACTATGGAAAGAACTACAAGTAACTACTAGTTTTACTACTAGTTTGGCTTTACTAGCAAAACTACTTGCCGAAAAAACTAGTAGTTTAACTAGTTTTTTTTTTTTGGTAGTAAAACTACTACTTCTTGGTATAAGGAGGGGTGGGGGGGAAATATAGAGAATTAACCATCCAATTTTGTTTAAAAAATTCAGTTAATTAAATTTTTTAGGCCACTGACATGACTTTTTGGTTGACTTTTAAACGAAAATTGGAAAAATGTTGACGATTCTATAACAACTTTTTATTAGACTTTTGAGAACTGGGAACTTGAAAAAATATTAATTGATCGAAATGACTGTTTGTCAGACTTCTCAGAACTTAAAAAATTTCTTTATGCTCAATTGTATTTTTATTTACCTGTTTTTTTTTGTTTTTTCTTGTTTTTTCTTTTTAGAAAAGGAGGCTTGATTAGAAATATTTATATTTTGAAAAACTTGGGAGAACATTTCTTTTTCCTAATTTTCAAAATTGGTAAGCAATTTCAATTATTTTAAATTGAATTAAAATGTGACAGTTTTTCTACATTTTTGACATTTTGTCAGAATTCATTTTTTTTACAATCGACGACTTTTTATGAAAATGTCAAATATTGCAGTCTTTTATTTTTCAACATTTGGGAGACTTCTGTTCAGTAATTTTCAAGATCAGAAAAGAAAAAAAAACATACAATATCTGAAATTTAAAAAAAAAATCACTCTGATGGAAAAAAATTGAATATCTTGACAATTTAGTCCAAAAATCGTTTTTAAAACATATTATTGATATAAATGCTTAGTATATTATACCTACTGAGTGGAAATTCTCCCTCACAAATTTTCAACTCCTTGAAACCACTGATAGTGAATGTATAATTGGGTTCTCAAAATTGAGTCATTTTTGGGGAAAACATCTTTTTTGAGTTTTTTTTTTACCTTCAACTCCTTCCCTAGTTGAAAGTCAGCAATAAGTAAATAAACTTTTTAGAGCTCGATAGTTATCTTCAGTATGAGTCATCACCCAATTTTCTGAGACAGATAGCAAACTTTTCTCCCTGTGAAATTAATTTACTAATTTTATCACTTCGTGCACTGCGTTTACAGATGGAATTTTAACAATTGTTCAAAATACGTATCGAAGAAACTTCAATAACGATTTTTCAACGCTATGATCAAGACCTAAAATATTTATCGGATCAAAATATTAATGACAGATTTCTGCTGAATATAAGATCCCACTCCACAAGATTTTTTACCAAGGGAAGGAAGTAATATAAGACTCTCAAGGATAGAAAATGAGATCAAAATTGAAAATTTTTATGGTTTCAGATTTTGCACCTCCCCTCTCACCCCAAACATTAAACTTCTGAATTTGAAGCAAAAATTACCCAAAAAATTTAATTCGATACCTGACTCAATGAAATAAAAAAATCCTCAAATTTCATCATACTTCACCTCGCCGATTGTGTAGTTTTCATTTGAAGTCGAAATTATCAAAAAAATGGATTCTGGGTCCAAAAACATGGATTCCGATAACTGATTCGATATAATTGGAAGTTTTTCAATTTTGGTCCCACCTTCGTACCTTCGAGGATTTTTGGAATTTTGAGTCGAAATAACCCTAAAATTTGATTCAGGAGCTTCGAAAACCTCCTCAAGATCATTTTTTTTTTTCAATCAAATAATTTTTTTACAGCAAGTTTCCCAACTTTTTTTTGTTAAGGTTTGAAATTATATTAGACTCGACTCCCTCTGAAGTGGAAAATTTTTTTAAAAAAGCTCTATCTCTTTTTATGTGTTTTTGGTGCGAGTCTAATACACCTTTTTTCACACTTGATTTGCAATTTGATTAATTTTTCCAGAAATAAGACGTTTTTCACAACTGAAAACTTCAAAGAGCCGAAAAAACATACAGGAGTTCATCAAAATAGAAAAAAATTGTACATACTTCACTTTATTCAGAAGAACAAAAAATTTCCTTCATTTCTATTGAAATGAAAAGTTCTTGAAAAAAATGTAATAAAATGGCCACAACATTGAAAAGGAAGGGGGTGGAATGTTTTTACAGCCTTCTGTGAGGTTCAGAATGAAAATCGGATTGGGTTCGATTCAACCATCATATCCGGCAAGACTTTTTTGAGAAAACAATTCGGCAGCGGATTGATAGGTATGATGTTTTAAATGACACTGGCGTCAAAACGTCCACTGATGTCACTTCGTCGCCGAATAACCCACAAAACACGATTTTAAATGTAATAAATGAAGATTGAGGATAATTCATGGCGAAATCGAGACCTTGAAAAATCACATCATCAACAAACGAGTAAAGCACGTATCGCTTTTAGTATCCAATATCAACATCCCAACACGACCGGACTAATTTAATACCATATTGAAAATTACAAATGATACATATATCCGAAAATATGTAACCAATTATAGGAAAACAGATCGCGCCAAAAGAAAGGAACAAGAGAACAAAATCTAGGCGCGCTGGGACGAAATCTTAATCAAATATTTTGAACTTCGGACGCTCGTAATTAAGCACACAATTACCTATTGAAATTTAAATTCGTTTACCTATCTTTCAAATGCCACGTAGGCAGATCTAGCGACACAATATACGTAGGTACAACGCTGATATCGGTGTTTTTCTCTCTTTTCCTATATTTTTTCCATCCCACACCATAAAGGCTCGCAGGCGAGGCAGGCAATAAGGTTGGAAGTTTTTTTGTTATTTTTTCTTCTTTTTTTTATTTTTTATTTTTTTAATTAAAACGTAAAATTACCATAATCCTTCACGTATGCGATAACACCGGTTTACGCTTAATTGGAAAGTCGGCGCAAGGTCTTGTCGTGTGTGCCATTAAAATTAGCTGTATTTAGTAGGCAGCCGCGCTATACCATAGGCCAAGTAGAAAGAATAGGTGGACGCGGAATTAAAATTATTTTTTTCAAACCGACGAACTCCTTCTCCCTCCACCCTTCGTCGTTTTCGTATCGGTCACCTAGAAAAAGTTTACGTAGCTAAATGAAATTTTCTAAATAAACTTTTTTATTTTAAATTTCATTTTGAATACGAAAAACGCGCTCCGGTAAACATTTTCATTAATATCACGCGAACGGGTGAGCCGAGTCGGTGTTTCAAGTCACCGGGTTATTTACTTAGGATGGATTGGATACTGCAGCAGGGCACGGGCACGCGAAAAAAATACCATAACGCGGAATTTCGCCAAGAATCAGATTTACAAAAATTTCGTCGATACAAATAAATGCACGATTTTTCCAATCGTTTGAAGAGATCAAAAAAGAAGAACGATTTATGCGGATTTTTTCTAGAATAGCGACACCACATAGTATAGTCGAATTACTGCATCCGTTCGCTCAGAATGTAAAAAGCAATTCGACGACTGATTCTTAATCTAAAATATATTTAGAAAAAAATAAGCTTGGGTGCCATTTTTTCTAGCCCCTCCTCTTCCGAGGGTCCACCCCCTTTTCTTGAAAATGCGCGTATCTCCCCTATTATTGGTTATGCAAAAAAATGTTTCAAGTAAAAGTTCTTCATTGAAGACTTCTCCATATTTTTGGATATTAAAAAAATTTCATTTGGAGCAACCCTCACGCCCCAAATTTCAAAAAAGTACTTTCAGAAATACTCAAAATCGAATTTTTCTCATTTATTATAAGAAATATCGAAGATAGCGCGAAATGTGTAATTACAACAAGTATTCGAAATAAAATTTTACATCTAGAAAGTTCATCGCAATACTCCTCCCCTCAATCCCAAGGATCCACCCCCTCCCCTTTTCCAAAAATTTTATTTTGTCCAATGGCAAAGTGCGTTTTTTGGCCATAAATGGAAAATTATGCGAGAGGCATAAATAGTTTTCTGGTGTTCGTGAATCCAAATCAATCCAAATAAGTAAATAAATTTTCATTCAAGTCACGTGGAAGGGCGGAGGGGTGACCACATCGACGAAGTAATATTTCAACAAAAAAAAAATTATTGACATTTGTTGAGATTTGGTTGAACGAAGTTGACAGTAATGACATTTTTGATTTTAGCTGGATTCAATGATACAGAAAAGATACCAAAAAAGATCCGATAGCCCAATTACGTAAAATGGAGAAGAAGGCTGAACCTTCCCTGCCTCTTCTATGGGGTTTGGCAATGGCCTCCCAGGCTCGAAAAATTTCTCATAGTATCCTTGTTCACCGTACGAAAATTCATGCCTCTCGCATAATTTTCCATTTATGGCCAAAAAACGCACTTTGCCATTGGACAAAATAGATTTTTTGGAAAAGGGGGAGGGGGTGGATCCTTGGGATTGAGGGGTGGGGTATTACGATGAACTTTCTAGATGTAAAATTTTATTCTGAATACTTGTTGTTATTACACATTTCGCGCTATCTTCGATATTTCTTACAATTAATGAGAAAACCTCGATTTTGAGTATTTCTGAAAGTACATTTTTGAAATTTGGGGCGTAAGGGTTGCTCCAAATGAAATTTTTGTAATAACCAAAAATGTAGAGAAGTCGTCAATGAAAAACTTTTACTTGAAACATTTTTTCGCATAACCAATAATAGGAGAGATACACACATTTTCAAGAAAGGGGGGTGGACCCTCGGAAGGGGAGGGACTGGAAAAAACGGCACCCAAGCTTATTTTTTTCTAAATACATTCTAGATCAAGAATCAGCCGTCAAATTGCTTTTTACGTTTGGTGCGAGCGGAAGCCTTTTTTTGCAGTAATTCGACTATACTAACAGCAGCGTGAGAAAAAAAGTAGAAAAATGCTAAAAACCCAAAATCCTCGCGCCTATAGTCTTCCTATAATAAAAGTTTTCCAATTATTTTCGTCGCAAGTTTTTTCGTAATTTTCATTTCACTTGGAAACCATCGACGAAAGATTAGCCAACCTCGATCGACTTTTGCATACGATAAATAACGAGCTTTTACGAGCATCGTTTGCAGGTGCTTTTGTTTTTTTCGTGTATGCGTTTTTTTTTTTAATTGCTTCGCTGTCGATCGTTGTTAAACATGCGATGGTTCGCGACCATTTAACTAGGCGTTTTTCACGTGTTGTGTGCATAATTTTTCCCGCACGATTTAACCCATTAGTTTTCGATTTTTTCCACCAATGAGCCGGCTCGTTTCGGACGAGGCGAATTTAAAAAACGAAACCTGGATGATAATCGAATTTGCCCGCATTACGAGCCAGAGATAAGCGAAATTTAAACGCCGCTGTGTTCGTGATCGAGTAATCGAAATATCGCCGAAAAATCCAATAATTTTAGCGGTAGTGAAAAACATACGTTTGACAACTCCGCAATATGAAGAACGAAACGAACCAGGTAAAAATAGAAATAGAATTCGAAAAAACGTCAACCTCGAAATATTCGCTCATCTACTTGAACGAGCTTCCAAAGCGGAGGGGTAAAAACATTCGCTATTCGCAATTTCCAAACACGAGTTGACATAGTTTCCATTTTATTCGAAAATTCGACTACGACAACGCTGACGCGGAAAAAATAATTTCCATTAATCAACGTACATACGTTAAGTTCCCTCATTGTATTACATGTATTGCTCTCTGTCTATGCGAATTGCGAGTAAATAAGTACACCAGAGCACCGTCGAGCCATGCCATACCTACGTGTATAATCGTCCTCGAGCAACGGGGTATCAACCCCTTCCCCCTACCCCTTCGTCATCATCTCATGCTAACGGTGAAAAAATCCAGCATCGTTACCGGATACAGGAAGATATAAATGTCGTCGCGAGACAGCCAAGTGAAAAGAGAGCTGAAGTGAGGGAACGAGACGCGAGAGGGAAGAAAACCCAACGGTGACGAGTTGTTGTCATCGTTTCGCAAAAATTTTTCATTCGATGGGCGACGAAATTACCGGAGGAAAAAATTAAATATTCATATAATTGTTTGTTTCCATTAGTTACAAATACGGAAAAAGGACGAATTGAATGGGACCCTGAAAAAAAAAAAGCAAGGACAGGAATTACTAAACACACATTTACGTAGGTAAAATAGTTGACCGTGTAACCGCCTCGCGTCGCTAATGCGTTGGAAAAAATTTACCGGGTGGTTGGAAAATTCATCAATTAGCGAACGTTTCACCAGCTAAAATTTCTACGGTGGGTGTTCGTGTTGACTCGAAAATAAAATTAAAAACAAAAGACCTTTTCAATTGTTAAAATTGTTTTCCAACCTTAATAAAAATTCTAAAATAAGGCTAAAAATAGTTTTTTTTTAGTAGAATAACGTCATAAAACGACCGAAAAAAAGAAAATTCTACCATTTCGACAAATTTTTTATACACGATACAGTTTTGAGTTGAAACTCTTCTAGACAATTTTTTAGCCCATTTCCCTCCGCGATGCCTGAGACAACCGCCAGGGTGCCCAGGATGGAGTCTTTTTCGAAAAAAATACTTTTATCGTACTCAAAAATCCGAAATTCCTATTATGTTTGCATGTAATAGCATTGAAAAGATACGATTTCAGATGCTGAATTTCGTAGTGTTGGGGTTTTTGATTGAAATTTATTCGACTCCGTCAATTTTTTTTTGAAAAGTCACACATCGATAAATTGACTTTGAGTAACATGATGATCGCTCAGGGTATAAAGAAGTAATATGGCCCGCTGAACACGAATCTGACGTCGGTTTTTCTATATGATCACTTTGTTTTTTTTTTTTTAAATCTCAACTTTATTTTAGCATGATATCTTTGTCCAGTGGCGCTCAATTAAATCGTTTAAACGGTTTAAACGACGAATTTCAAAAAAAGAAGTGATCGAATTATGAAACCAAGATCAGGTTTGCGTTCAGTAAGTCAGATTACCCCCCCCCCCCCCCATTTTAAGTGATCATTTTGCTCAAAGTTTCAATTTTTAATTTTGAATAAATATTGATTTTCAAATTTTTCGAAAAAAAAATTAAGGTACTTCGTCAAATGATTTTCTATCAAAACATCAAGAACGCCATAAAATTTAGATTATTGAATCGCATGGTTTTAGTGACTTGGGTGGGGTGGGAGAGACCAACAATATTTCTGGGGTATTTAAGAATTGGAAAAACTTTTCATTTTTGGGCCGCAAAATAATATCAATGAAATTTTTTGTAACATTCTTCCTAACTTTTGAGAAGAGACAATTTTTTTAATTTATTTATTAAAACATCGATATTTATTTTGGCTTCAAATTATACTAAGATTATAACTTTGAAGAAATATTCGTATAATTTTTTATCGTTGTTTGCGTTCATCAAAATTATTTTCAATTTTGTTAAATTTTAGAACAATTCGAAGCCAAATTTTAAAAAAAATGGGCCAAATCTAAAATTCGATCACACTTTTACATTTGGCGTGGTCAACTCATATGAAAACGATACCCATATTGATAGGTTTTTAGCGATCTCAAAATGGTGATACTTGCTAGGGGGGGGGGGGTGCCGTTAGTCTCAAAAGGGATTCTTGTAACACAAAACTCTTCAGTACTATAATTTTTCATTGATTCGAGGAATAATCTAAAAACTATTTTTTGAAAATTTTGCCACGAGTCCCTCATAGATAATAGTGAGGTCTGAATCGTACAAAAAAAAAGGCTTCCGCGCGATATTTCTGTTAAAATTGATTTTATGATTGATTCCTGTTCTGGACACTAAAAGAAAGAAATAAAGCCCGTATGCCATTTTTTCCCATTCCGTCTTTCCCCAGGGTCCACCCCCCACATTTCAAACGTGTGTATCGCCTTATCTATGGGTTGAAATGAAAAATTTTTCAAACAAAAGTTGTTCCTCAGCATTTAATGTACATTTTAATTTCCCATCAAAATTCATTTTGGAGCAACTCTCGCCCCCGAAATTTGGAAATAAAACATGTTTTGAGAAAACTTCAAAATCACATTTTATTCATTTTCAACAAAAAATTTCAGAGATGCGGAAAAATTTGTAATCACCAAAAGTATTTAGAAATGAATTTCCTTTCCAATGAACTTTATCACGACCATTTTCACCAACTGTTCCCAACAGAGTGGACCTCTCCCCCTCCCCCTTATCTCAAAAGTTGGACTCACGAAAAAAAATTGAACGAATTTTGTTCTTCAATATCTAATGCATAATTTCATTTATTATCGGAATTCATTTTGGAGCAAATATTGTTCATGGGTCCAACTTTTGTGATACCGAGGAAGAGGGAGAGGTCCACTCTTTCAGGAAAAGTTGATGCAAATTGACGTGATAAAGTTCATTGGAAAGGAAATTTAATTCTGAATACTTTTGGTGATTACAAATTTTTCCGTATCTCCGAAACTTTCTGTTGAAAATGAATAAAACGTGATTTTGAAGTTTTCTCAAAACATTTTTTATTTCCAAATTTGGGGAGGGGGCAAGAGTTGCTCCAAAATGGATTTTGATGGGAAATGAAAATGTACATTAAGTGCTGAGGAACAACTTTTGTTTGAAAATTTTTTCATTTCAACCCATAGATAAGGCGATACACACGTTTGAATTGTTGGGGGTGGACCCTGGTGAAAGGGGAAATGGGAAAAAAGGTACATAAATACGAGCTTAATTTATTTCTTTTAGTGTCCAGAACAGGAATTAATCATAAAATCAATTTTAACAAGAATAGCGCGAGGATGTAAGATTTAGACCTGGCTATAAGGAGGCCCTCAAAATATTGACTCGACGTTTTAAAGATGGAGGGGTGGAGGGGGTTCCGTAAATTTTCTTGTGAAAACCTCTTACATATACCAACACTTATAATCAAGTTTGAAGAAAATCGGTTGATTTAATCCTGAAAAAAAAATTAAAACTCATTTTTCATTTTCTTAGTCATTACTCAAGAACCACTCACGTTGAGGATCTGAAACTCGGGGAAATGAAGTATACTTAAGGTATCTGCATATTCTGTAAATATTGTTCCAAGATCGCTTGGGGGCCGATTTTCTATGCTAACCCGCCAATGCCCTTTACAATAGATATGTTTCTGGGAAATTTCCAATAATTTCTGGGGTCTTCCCAATTTCTGGAAAATCTGGAAAATTTTCACAATATTTTCGGGGTTCCCAATTTTTGAAAAATTTTCACTTCCTGGGAAATTCCCAATAGTTGGATTTGATTCGCGAAAACGAATTCAACCGTATATTTACTTTTATATTTCGGATCATTTTTTCAAAAAAATTCTGCGGAATTTTCAATCATTTCTGGAAAATTTTCAATGATTCTGGGAAATTTCCAATTTTTGAGGAATTCTCAAATTTAGAGACAATTCCCAGAAGTTGGAAAACTCCCATTTTCTGGGAAATTCTCAACTTTAAAAAAAAAATCCTCAGCAATAAAAATGGTTCAAAATGAGATGAAAGTTCGTAAAATCGAATTAAGTAAGAAAACAAGAAAAAAAGCAGGATCAAAATTGATTCATGTACTTACTAATATTTTTTTGCAGTTGAACTTACTAATTATTTAGGTACCAAGTTGCATCATAACACGCGAATTACCTACTGGTTATTAGTTTTTATTTTCTTCTACATCAATTGACGAAGAAAAAATATTGCTAATAAGTAATTAGTAATATTTCAAACAAAAAGAGTACGTCGCCGCGTTAATTTGAAGATATCTGGATCTCATTCATCGTTCGTATTTTTACAAACGAATAACAATTTAATGACGACGACGACGAGTTATGTAAATGTATTATCGAGTTGCTCATCGTAGCTTACTTGAGGTGAAGTGCTCGTTGAAATTACGAAGGTGTTTCGTTTCCTGTTCGTAAACTAATTGCGAGATATTATTGCACTCGACGAACCTCCCCTCGTCCGTATTATACGATTCCAACGGCGAGATTTCATTTTTATTCAACCGAGGAGCGAGCATCCGTTTCGTTTTATTAAATACAAGAAGGCTGCAGATCATTGAGGGCAAAAAGAGCAATATGAGGCATCTCGTCGACGCGACGATATCGTACACATCGTAATCCAAAAAATGACTATTTTTCTTTCCAGTAAAAAACACAACTCGGTGCTAATCCTCAGGAAGACGACCTTCCTGGCGCAGAACCCGCCATATTTTATAATCAAAAAAATCAAGCCCGGGTAGGTAGAGTTTTAAATTAACCGTCGCCGGCGGCTTTAATACGCTATATCGTTATAAATGACACGATATTTAGACGGCATTGTCTCGTTATAAGACAGTAGCTCATTTAACTATATGCGAGCTCGATAGATTAAAATGACTGACGAACATTTCTCATTACACATCAGCACCAGCGCGTTGCACCGCGCCGCACACCTCATCGGCGTAATTTTTTCATCTTGCGCGTAAAATTAAGACGACAGTCATAGAGAAAACTCCCATCATAAATCAAGAACACAGTTTCAAGAGTACACCGCAACAGATTCCACGTTGAAGATGGGTAGAGGGACAGAACAGAGAGTCACCTCGCGCCATTTCATGTCACAGGTCTAATAATACGCTACGCTGGCGAAATGGTAACCCCGTTGTTAGGTTAATTTACCGGCCTGCAGAGGCCGCGGGGAGGCCGCGGGGAGAAGGGCTGCATCTCGACATTTCGAGTGTTTTTCTTTCATTTGCCGCGATACGCGGTAGAAGAACCGAAGCACCCTCTCGAGAGATTTTTTCTTTTTCGACTTTTTCACGTTGTACCGGCGTTAGCCGTCGCAGCGAACCGATGAGACAACTCGGTAAACACTCGACAGTGATTTAAATGAATTTGTTATCGTTGCACGAGGCGCACCGCGCCACGCCGCGTGTTTGGCGACGACATTTAAAAACATTATTTCTGTCGTCCTCGTGCTCGTCGTTATCATCAGCCTCGTTGACGACGATGAATAGCGGCCGTATTGCACAACAATACAGAACGAGTAACTTTTACCGCCAAGTAGGTATAATACCTCCACTTGGGGAGCTTTTTATATACCTGACATACACCTCTACGCCATTCTTTCCTTCCTTGACCGAACAAATGAAACTTTATCACTTCGTTTCGTGTCATTTCGTTCGTTTTTTTCCCCTTCGAAATAAAAACGTCCGTCCGTCAAATCGTAACAGGTATGTGAGGCTCGCGTATCGTTGAATCGAGAGAAAAAATGAGTAGAGTAGAAATGAGGAGGCTAGATACAACCAGTGTGACCAAGGTATCGAGCGTTAATTTAATTGGAATGATGGTGTGATGAGGGTGAGGGGTTTTGATTTTTTTTTTTGTTTGGTTGTAGTGGTTACACTGATTTGGTGTTGTTGTTGTTGTTTTTTTCTCTTTTTAACTGTTAATTTTTGTATTTATTTTGCGTAATTTTTCTCTTTTTCCCTTTTTTCCTCCCTTTTTAGGTAATGTTTATTTGCAATGATGTTAATACCTATAGTATGATAGAACCCCCTTTATACCAACCACCACTTCACGCCCGGAAACCTCTACAAGTGATTACCTATATATGTTTTCTGTAAACTTTGCATATTTATTAATGAGAATATTCTTTTTCATCTAAAAAAAATTGATTCTCTGGGTAGGATTTGATCCAGGTACCTCCGGGATAG
>JAVBJF010000510.1:0-216034 GCA_033439095.1 Pseudococcus viburni
TATTTAAACGAAAGTTATTGATTTTGTACTCAATGCATTCTGAAAAGACTGTTGAATTAATTTTATATAGGTACTTAAAAGATTTATGTGATCGATATTGAATAAATTTATTGACTTAACCCTGTGTTTAACCATAATTTTTAAATTTTTTATTACTCTATTTTTGAAAATACGAAAATAATTGAAAAGATGAATTCAAAGTACACTCGTGAGTCCACACGAACCGATCCGAAGCGATCCGAAAAAATTTGCTCCATTGTGCATGAAAAATTAGACTGGACACAGATGCAAGTAAAAAACTTAACGATTTAAAATTTAGCACCATTACGTAGACCATTCGAATTGTTTTAGCCATTAAGCATTCCATTTTTTTTAAATTTATTATCATCCTCTGAAAAGGAGAAACCGGAGAATAATGAAATAATTAATTTCGAATTTCAAGAAAATTAGTAGTGAAATTATTTGATTGAACGAAAGTTGAAATTATTCCATCACTATCCGGTTTCCTTTTTTCAAATCATAAGAGGTTAAAAAAGAGTTGAACGCTCAATGGCCAAAACCATTCGAACGATCTAGTAGGGCGCTAGATCTAGATGATCAAAAGCTAATTAATAAAAGTTCAGTGTCATTAAGAATAGAAGCAAATTTAAAATCAATCACTACCGCACAGCAAATTTAAAAACGCGTTTTTTTTATGAAAAATACAAAAATAAACGGCTGATTTAAAATTAACCCCCACTAAAAAAAAAGAGAAAACGAAAATACAGAAATCAGTACCTAAAATGTATACTTACAGATGGCTGAATGATTGTATGACGAACTGTTGCGATCCAATAATCAAGAACTAGTTTCTAAAAAGCATTACACAAAACACAAAAAAATATTCCGTCACCGAAACACTTTTAAAATTAAAACACAAAAATCACCAAGAACGAATTTCACAATCGCAAAAAAAATGAAAGTACATACCAAGAAATAAATAACGATCGGCATAAAAAAGAAAACAATTATTGTTACGTAACGAAAAAAAAACACCGGCAGCCGAGAGAGAGACAGACGCGCACCCTACACAGTTCACAGACATACTGAACACCGGTTGAACGCAGAACGCTCCTCTCGCAGGTGAGTGCACTACTGACTGCGCATGCGCAACTAGTCATCCCCTATGTTAAACTCACACAACGTTGTGGTCGCCATAGCAACCACAGTTCTGTTTTTTTTGTTGATAGATGACGCTCCATGGTCAAGTTAAGGAATTTAAAATTTAAAATACGTGTTGTTGGATTTGCCTACACTAGGATTTCGCAGGCATTTCTTTATTTTTTAAAAATTATATGTTTATTTTTTATTACATTTTAAAAATTCTTCTAGTAATTTATTGAGGTGGAAAAATTTTTATAAAAAACGAAGTTGAAAATTTCTTTAAGAAATCAAAGTTTAAAAAAATTTTAATTAATTTTCAATTGGAAAAATTTCAATTATTTGAAGAAAAGAGAAAAAAATTGAAATTACTTATTGAAAACAATTTTAGAGTTCAAATTTTTTTTTACCCTAAAATATTTAAATAGGAAATTGTGATGTGTTGTTTCAATTGTAGCAATTTTTAAAAATCCGCTCCTAGTTTGCAATTTATTTAACGAAATTGGATATTACAATGACCATTCGAGTGATCAATATTGATTTAAACGCAGAAACAACATTAGTACGGTCATTTTAGGTTTTGACCCAAAAAAAATTCCCGGAAACGGGAAAGTTCGTATATAAGCTCTATAGAGCGTTTATTTCAACATACCCGACTTTCCCTAAAATCGGTGAATATTATGATCCCCTTTTGGGGGGCGAGGGGGTTCAAATTTTCATTTTTCTGCTATATCTTTCAAAATTACGTATTTACGAAAAAATAGTTGGGACAAAAATTGTAGATAATAAAAAAACAAACAATTTTGTTATTTACAATTTTTTCCTAGAACGTCATGGAAGGGAGCTAGGAGCTTCAGAAAAAAATCAATTTTAAAAATTTCCCATTATCAGAAAAAATCACCAAAAATTGGGTTAATCGACTTTTAGGAGCGGCTCTTTTGCATAGTACATCCTATTACTATGTAGAATAAGAAAAATGAACAACCGACCCCTCATCTCAAAATAGGGGGGTGGACCCCCTGTAGAAAAAGTTGCATTTCCCCCCTGAAATATCTCAGCTACAGTGAAAAATTCGAAAAATTGGTTCAAGCAAACGTTGTAGAGCGTTAAAAGATGAACATTTTTCTTTTTTTACATTTTTTCTATGTGGTCTTGGGGCCGAGCTAATGCAAAAAGAAAAAAGATCGACGCGGAGTTCGAAAATTTTTCATCAACTCAATAAATTACACGTGTGTAGGCCTGGTATAAAATCTAGCGAACCAATAGCCCAACAAGTGGTTTTCTGAGGTTTTCGTGGTCGCTAAAGTCGATTTTTATAATCATCTAACCCCTGGACCCAAATTGGACCCCAAAAGAGAGGGTTTAAAATTTTGTGAGAAATTTTCGAACGCTGCGTCGATCTTTTTTCTTTTTGCATTAGCTCGGCCCCAAGACCACGTAGAAAAAATGTAAAAAAAAGAAAATGTTCGTCTTTTAACGCTCTACAACGTTTGTTTGAACCAATTTTTCGAATTTTTTACTGTAGCTGAGATATTCCTGGGAGAAAATACAACTTTTTCTACAGGGGGTCCACCCCCCTACTTTGAGATGAGGGGTCGGTTGTTCATTTTTCTTATTTTACGTAGTAATAGGATGTACTATGCAAAAGAGCCGCTCCTAAAAATCGATTAACCCGATTTTTGTTAATTTTTTCTGATAATGGGAAATTTTCAAAATTGATTTTTTTCTGAAGCCCCTAGCTCCCTCTCATGACGTTCTAGGAAAAAATTGTAAATAACAAAATTGTTTGTTTTTTTATTATCTACAATTTTTGTCCCAACTATTTTTTCGTAAATACGTAATTTTGAAAGTTATAGCCGAAAAACGAAAATTTAAACCCCCTCACCTCCCAAAAGGGGGTCAAAATATTCACCGATTTTAGGGAAAGTCGGGTATGTTGAAATACACCCTCTACAAAGCTTATATACGAACTTTCCCGTTTCCGGGAATTTTTTTTGGCTTTTGGCTTTTTTTAAGCTAAATCGTCCGTACTACATCTGCAGATTCACCGTATCGAAAAACCCCTTAATTCGGAATATATTAAGGGCATAGTTCCCATAATATTTTGCCTACTCGTTTTCCTGACTTTTACATTAGTCTTATGGGACGTTATGAAATATTAGTTTGCGGGTAACGAGATGGATGAAATCGACTCAAATTTGGAATTCTGACATTTTCAAGATGATATCTACAATCGTACGCATGGTTTTCTCGTTACATCTCATATTTTACGAAAAAAAATAATTAGAAAAATCACTGGATTTTTCCAAAAAAATTCAATGATTTTCTAATTCATTTTTTTCATAAAATATCAAATGTAACGGGAAAACCATGCGTACGATTGTAGATATCATCTTGAAAATGTCAGAATTCCAAATTTGAGTCGATTTCATCCATCTCGTTACCCGCAAACTAATATTTCATAACGTCCCATAAGACTAATGTAAAAGTCAGGAAAACGAGTAGGCAAAATATTATGGGAACTATGCCCTTAAAAGAACTAAGCGAAAATTACTCAAAAAAAACGAAATTTAATTTTAAGAAATCGATTCGTTGAAGAATGCCTGCAAAATCGTGGTATGGGCAACACAAATAACACGAAATTTCAAAATTGTCATTTTTCAGGTCAATTTTGACCAATTTCAAAGGAGTCTTGAAAATTCACGAAAGGTGTGTTTTCCGACTGATTCGGGGTTGCTGATTACGAATCTGAAGTTTGTTTGCCCAAAAACCGAATTTTTGAGATGAAAATTGTTCATAACTCGAGAAGAAAGAGCCAGCGCGAAAAATGGACAGCGGATTCGGAATCAGCGATCTCGAATTAGTCGAAAACGATACTTATCTCGATTTTTTTGAAAATCATCGAAATTCGAAAAAAACCATGAACTAACCCCTTCTCATTTTTTTTTGGCCAAAAATTTTTTTGCTCCCAAAAGACGTGCGAGGTGTCTAGAAGGGGTATTCGGACACGGCGAATGCAATGGCGACATCAGTTTTTCTCGATTGGTCGCCGTTTCTGATATAACGGCCATTTTCGAGGCCAATTTTGACCAAAAAAAAGTGTCCCAAAAACTCGCGAACAGTGTAGTTTTCGACTAATTCGGGGTCGCTGATTACGAATATGAAGTTCGTTTTGCGCGATAGTCACTGGTTTGCCCGAAAACCGCATTTTCGAGGCGAAAATCATCCATAACTCGAGAAGGAAGGGCCAGCGCGAGAAATGGACAGCGGATTCGGAATCAGCGACCTCGAATTAGTCGAAAATGACACCTATCTCGATTTTTTTGAAAATCATCGAAATTCGAAAAAAATCATAAACTAACCCCTTCTCATTTTTTTTGGCCAAAAATTTTTTTGCTCCCGATCGACATGCGAGATGTCTAGAAAGGGGTATTCGGACACAGCGAATTCAATGGTGGCATATTAGTTTTTCCCGATAGGTCGTTGTATTCGAGAAAATGGCCATTTTAAAGCTCAAATTTGGCCAAATTCGAAAGTCTTGAAAACTCGCCACATTTGTGTTTTCCAACTAATTCGCGGTCGCTGATTGCGGTAGTCTTTAATAATATTAAGCTTCAGCTTTGAGGGCGACGTAATTTTCTTTTTCGTAGCTATATCTATATGTTTAAATGAAAAAACTGTTACCAGCCATATTCTTTGGAATTTCAGTTTTTATAATGGGCCTTGATTATAGTAGGTATTTGAAATCTGCAATTATTACGATAGACAATTTGTAACACATTTAAAAAAAATGAAAAATAATACACGTACATTTTGATAACGAAATAATTGGCGAAAAGTAGTCAGGTACGTACGCGCGGAATGCGCTGCTGGAAATAGATGTCATTCGCATAAAATTATTTTTGTTTTTCAAGTTGCCTATCGCATGTAACAGTGGCGTAAATACGGGGGGGGGGGGGGGGTTGGGGACAAACCCCCCCCCCCCCAGAAGCCCTTCAAAAATGAATTTTTTATTCGAAAGTGTTTGTGATCTTAAAACCATATTTTTTCGATAGCAATAACGTATATTCTACAAAAAAAATTTGCCCTCGCTTCGCTCGGGCTGAGTTTGCTACTTTCCTAACTTCATTAAAAATCAAAATCACCTCAATTTATCTACTTTTGAAACATTTTCTCACAACAATTTTTTGAATTCAACGTGAGAAAACTTTTCATGTCAGTTTTTCACGACCCTCTCCCTTTTGCTTTTCTTTGTTATGTAATAAAAACTAATAATTGAACGTTGAAAAATGTACCTGTGGCGTCGGAAAATGGAGTTAGAGGAGTACGTTGTACTCCCGAAATCGCGACCAGGGTACAAAATATCAAATGTATTTCCTCCTCCCAAATTACATCACGTAGGGATTTTCAAAGCATTAAAACGCGAATAAATGTCTTTTTTTGGACATTAAAAACCAAATTTTTCCAATTCTTGGCCCTCGCTTCGCTCGGGCATGATCAGAATCACAATTATATCATTTATTTAAGACGACGTGCGAAAAAAGGTTCCCTTTTACCCCCCCCCCCCCATCCTTCTGGTATTCCAAATCTCCATACCCAATTTTTACCCTCCCAAAAAAAGCTCCCGACGCCACTATATCTCAGACCCCCCCCCCCCCAGAAGGGACGTCCAGTTACGCTACTGGCATGTAAGAAATAGTATATTATGCAACAAGGGAGATAAAGTGATTTTCGACGAATTTTGAGGTTTATTGCCCGAGCGAAGCGAGGGAAATAACTCAAAATCGTCGAAAATCATTTATCTCCCGAGTTGCATACAATATTTTTCATTGTGGAGGGAGTAAAAGTCGAGTTTGAGCACTCGAGCGATTCGCGAGAGGGAGTAAAAGTAGACTTTTACTCCCTCTACAATGAAAAGGCATTTTCGATGCGTAAAGAAATAACGTATTTTTACGCCTAATGTTTTATCATCATTTTTGTTATTCAAGTTGCCTATTGTATGAAATGGAAGGCATTTTCGATGCGTAAAGAAATCACGTATTTTTACACTCGATGGTTATTCATCATTTTTGTTATTCAGGTTGCCTATCATATGAAATAAAAGGCATTTTCGATGTGTAATAAAATCGCGTATTTTAACGCTCGATATTTTCCAACTTTTGCTATTCAAGTTGCCTATCGTATGAAATAAAAGGCATTTTCAATATATAATTAAATAATTTCGCACTTTTTATACGCGTCATCGATGTTTTTTCATCATTTTTGTTATTCAAGTTGCCTATCACATATAATAAATAGTATTTTATGCAACAAGGGAATAAAGTGATTTTCGACGAATTTTGAGGGTTATTTCACGAGCGAAGCGGGATTAAAACGCGAGTTTAAGTATTCGAGCAATTCGCGAGAGGGAATAAAGTAGCACTTTATTCCCGCTATGACGAAAATTCTTTTATGAGTCTTGTTTTTACGAATTACAGCAATGCAATATGTATAATTATTATTTCAATTTTTAAAAAATGCATTATAAAAAAAATTATCGGGAATTGAAAAATATCACGATAATCGCTACATGTCATTGAATCAAAAATTCATTCGTGACAACTTTTTTGTGCTTCTCTCGGAAGGTTGGCAAGAATTTTTCTGTTAAATTTCAAATTCTTTTGCGAAAATGGAACAGTGGCAATTCGGCTAATCATTTCGATGGAAATTATTGAAAATTTATTTTAAAAATTAAGTATAAGAATCGTTTTTGCAATCGATTCTAAAATAAATCGGTAAAAAATCGATTTTTCAAGTTGATAGCTTGATACTTCAACAGTTGTTGCTATACCTATACGTAATATTCAATATTCCTGTTTTAAAAAATATTAAAAAAAAACCTTCGAAAACGTAAAAGGTAAATCGAAATCGATTAAAAATAAATTTCGACGTATAATTTACGTTTTTAATTACGCCGACAGCTCATTAAATATTGCGCCACATTTAAAAATAGTTATAATTTTGTATCAATCGATTATCATACTATGTAGATATCCAACGGTTTCAACCGTAATCCCTTGCAAGTTTTCAAGATAAGATATTGACATTTTAATGAAGTATGTACACTGCGTTAGCATTTCACAGAATAATTCAGGAAATAATAACATCAGAATGATTATAATTTCTGCATTAAAAGAACTCAAACCGAACCATAACAGACACGCAGTCTGATTTAGTTCTCCAGTTCGACGATCTGATGAATTATTGTGCTCGCATATTGTGGGGAATTCGACTGTGGGTAGTAGGTACCGAAGAATTTCTCAAGTAATGTCACCTTATTAGAACCCTTACAAAATGATGGAATGAGGGTAGGTCATTTCAATTTGGGAAGGGTGTACAAAAAGTAAAAAATCTTTACAATATCTCGTTTTTTTTTTTTTTGAAAATTGGCAAATAAAAAGTCGGGAAAATTCCAGATTTTTTTTCAAATTTGAAAAGCTGAATAAAATGAAATAATACCTATCTACTCACGATTCGACAGATTGACCAAGGTGCCCATTTTATCACTGCCTCGCAAAAGCCAACACACATTCTCTGAAAGAAGAAAACTTTTAAATGAGATAAATTATGAAAAAGCAACGGTAATTAAATAAAAAGAAAAGAACAAAGATAAAATAGGTAATTACTCATTCACCAAAAAATTCCAGTCAATGGTAACGACTTCCGTTATGTTCTTTTTTCTTTGACTAAGTTTTATTGTCCTATACAGGGTTGTCCAGAGAAAATACATATAAAGCAGAAAAAGGTTACGAACGTCGATACGACGTAGTGAGGGCAATTTTTTGTTTGAAGAGTCATAACGCCCCCCCCCCCAAAAAAAAAACTCGGACCTGGAAGGAAATTCCACCTTCCTACTCCATAGGCCTAGCTCTGAAAAGAGTTCCAGGTTAATCGTCACGTACCTACTTCTATTGTGTTACTTTTCATTTGTCTACGTTTTTAGAATTCTACATTTGAGAGTTACAGGTTAATTTTTTCTTTTGACCCCTCGCTGTGCATTGTGTATGCGTTTATACCGCCTTTGCCGCCTGTAACGTGGGCATTTTAAAATGGAACAACGTTTGGTTATACTGCTTCTTCGTGGCGTTTCATTACCCGTTAGTTTTTAACTGCCGGCTTGAATTGACAGACTTGTCATTGGTATGGTGGATAAGGTTGAGGAGGAAAACAAGTGGTGCAATATGCACCTGGATCAGCTCTATTTGAGTATCCCGTCAAAAAGCCAAGGTGGGAGAAAATAAAATTTAAATGGGACTTACCAAAGCGATCGCTGATTTTATTGATAATTGAATACCTTTGGCATGACTTTGATTTTCTGCAAATCAAATTGCTGAGCAAGGCGTTTGAAAGAATGCTAGACAACAAATCATAAATTACCAATAGATACATTTAGAACTACCTTTCAGTTCAACTTTCGAAGATTTCATTAAACATTTCAGATTCAGAATGATATTAAATTTTTACAAAAATATCAAAATGAATTACAATTCCGCTCACAATATTACTGAATTATAGCGAAAACTCTGGTTTTATGGGAGGATACTTCACGCAGGAGAAATAAAGGGTAAGGTAGGTACATGAAAATTTTGAACCAAAGTTGAAACATTTCATGCAACTACAAATTGAATTTTATATCATGAATAATAATGGCAAAAAAAAACGTCAGCTGACACAAGGGACAGCTTGCATACCTACACATTACACAATGTGTCATTAAAAGTCCTCATCGATGTCCAGAACACTTTTGATTGGATGAAGTTGATGAAAAAGCGAAATAATTCAAACTATGTGTGCGTTTTTGATTCCTACGCGTACACGAATAGGTACCACAATGTACATCTCAATCAATTTTCTACTTTGAGTACCTTCTTTTCTGAAATGTGGTATACAAAAAGCCACAAAAAAGTACCACCTAATTTGTAGCGAAAAAATAAAATGAAAGAGATAAAACTCCAAATTGGTCAGGTATCTACCAATAAATTCTCTAAAAAATGAAAAAAAAGTACGAAAAATGTTCCAGACAAGTGACAAAACCATAAAAATCAGGTTTTCGAGTAGGTAGGTATCTGAATCCAATACTGTATTGAGAAAGATGATAAATTGAAAAAGTTAGAATACATACTTTTCCACTTTTAAAATTTCCGAATCGCATTCACTGTTTTTTATCCCTTCTCTTTTTCGAAGGACAATGTGTGTAATAGCAAGCTATCTATAATTTCGAATGTTCCAATCTCCTTGGATTTTTTTCATGTACGATATTTCGAGAAAATATCGAGCTAGGTATTCAAAATAGATCCAACACGTACCTATATACTAATGTTGTACGCATTTTGAGAATTTTTAGACGCCCTACAGTTGAATAAAACTGGAAGCTTTCGTATCTTAAATCCAACTAATACTGCTGCACCGTTGTTTGAATCACTTCGCCACCTTCATCCCATCAAAAGTTCGTTGTACCGATATCAGGGCTCATCCAGACACATTTATGAAACCTGGAAAGAATAAGAAAAAAATTTGGTTAATGAAAATAATCAGAAACTTTATTTTGTACGAAATTTCATCCAGCTCTATATTACACGAATAAGTATAAATCCATACACGATCGAGTTCATCATTAATGTTTCATTTCAAATGGAAAAGAATGCTGGTATCACAATGCGCAGTTATTTGGTACCAATGATTGATAATGAAAAAAAGTACGAGCAACCACGCCCTACGAATTACATTTTCAAACTGCTTGTAAATAATATGTTCTTTCTTTAATCAAGTGTAAAATAATAATAAGATAATACGTATATACATGCACATGATTCAATACAGATAATACCTTTTTATTAAACTTTTTTACTACAACCGAAAATTTGATATGTATGGCAGAATACCAAACGGGGGAAAAACTTAACATATCACAGAACAATACGAGAAAAAAACTAATTAACAAATATAGAAATAAACAAAAAATATTTTCAAAATCGAAAATAAAAACAAAATTTAGGGCAATTACGTTGAGCTGATTTCAAAATTTAATTTGAACATAAAGTAGACAAAGAGAATAATTTAGGTTTGTATACCAATTGGTAAAATCGATCTCATTGAAATGATCAAAAATCCCATCGAATTTTTCCAAAAAGCGTAAATTATATAGGAAAAATAAGATAAGTAATTTCAATTATACGTTTAGAAATGTGAAAATAAAACATGGCTGAATTTCCGTCGCGTTGTTACCTACCGTTTATTACGTACAGCTGGTTTTGAATTTTTATACAAGCAGAGTTTATCGTATCGGTCTATATCTTATTCGCCAGACACCTACTCGAGTACAATTGTACATGAAAATTGAGAAATTTGACTAGATAATACGTTAAAAATAGCTTTTAAGCATTAAACAAAGGCGATTTGAGCTAAAAAAAAAAGTACAGTAAAACGAAAAAAAGAGAAAGTAAATCATGAAAAAATTTACAAAAATCTGACATTTTTTCGAGTCAAATGCATATTATGCGATGATTCCTGTCGACTTGCGTAATTTTTGCCTATTCAATTCGCTATTAAAATTGAAATCGTTAGAGTTTAGGCAGCTTAATCGTTTAGTCATCATGACTACTGATATCAAATTTGAAGTTTTCGTTACAAAATAAATTTTACACTAAATAAGAACACAAAAAAATTGAAAAAGAAAAAAATGTTTCAAATAAAAAAGAGAAAAAACAAAATAATATACACAACAAGGTAAAATTATTTTGCTACCGTTAAAACTTACGTAAAAACGACTAGATAAATGTAAAAATAGGCTCCGATGACGAGAAGGCTGCTGGAACTGCCGCAGAATTTTCCTGAGAAAAATACAATACAGAATGTACATAAGTATGTAAGCTGGTTGTTCAATTATCAATCAACTTGGAGTTTTCAGTCGAATTTTCGGCACGAAAATCGTGAATTTTGAAAGTTTTATAATTTTTAGCTCTTACTTCGGATAGACTAATTTCAATCAAAATTCAACTGAGACTCCTCTTCATGATAATTTATACATTAACCTACGAACTTACTAGTCATTGATTCAACAACGTGTTCGTCACCTCCGAGATGGACAACAAAGGACTCCCGTCCGGTTTATCTGAGGGTAGCCGCATTCTGCGACCATTCCCGACCTCGCAACTGCTGTGCTGAAAATTATATCAGTTAGTTTTATTCGGTAAAAAACCAACCGCCAATTTTTTCAAAAGAACTGTACAATATACATAGGTGCGATCTGGTGGCTACCAAGTTCGTGAACGATTATGTGCAGTGTATAAAATGCAATTACATGCGCTGGCGTATGAAAAACACCTTGAACGAATGATATTTAAAAATTATCCGCCAATAGCGGATCCACTTTCATTGGAATTGAATAAAGAAATGCGCTTAATGGTACGAAACGACTAAAAAGTGAGAATGGGAACAACAAACGCTTTCATACTTTCAGATTTTCAAAAATCTCAATTTTTGTTAAAAATTCATAAAAGTCAAAAGTTACCTATACCTATTCACAAAGGAGGTATCCGAACTCAAAGTAAAATTTTGAAACGAAACAAAAATAAATCAAAAATACATCATTAAAGAACCTCAAATGCAAAATTTCTAAACTGAAATTTGATATACCCTATTTTCGATCTCACAAAACGATCGGAAGGCGGTTTCGAGACGTTTCAAAGCCTCCAGAAAATTTTGTAATTTTCCAGAAGTGAAGAAATGCCGATAAAAATGATCTATACAGATGAACTTTAGCAGCCATAATCGCAGATTATCACTGTCAGCCTCTTGGTGTCGCCGGGGCTGAAATTTTTTTTGAGGATCTTCCACACCCACACACTCCGAACATCATATGGAGCATTTCAAAGTAAAAAAATTTCATTTTCTCGCGAAGTGTCACTTCAAGGATTCCTGTATAGGCAACGAGTTATTTTTTGCTGAAAAACCTACGATATGTATACCTATTACCTATCCTATCCAACTTTGGGAAGCGATGGCAGTCCTCCGAAGTCGAGGGAGTAGACATTTTTTGGGTGTACTTCTACACCTTACCCCCCCCCCCGTGAATTTGAGAGAAATCGGTGCAAAACAATTTTTTCCCTCAATAACGGGTCCAATCCCCCAGAAAAAAACAATAGCAGCTGGGCCAGTAAGACTTTATCATGGACCCTGGACGTCACATAGAAGCTTATTAAGTGATAATATTGCAATTAACATAAGTATAATTGATTTAAAAGTATTTTTTTGATGCTATTCTCCTGGGTTAAATGATGAATTACACGTTTTTTAAAATTTTTGATCAACTTCAACCAGTCGAAAAAATCTGGAAAAATTCTGAAAAGTGTAAAATACATTGAAAAACTTCGAAAAAAAATTTCTGCCCATTTCAAAATTGTGTCTCCCAAAGCGATTTGAAATTTTCAAAGTCAAATTCAAGTTCATTGAAGTGGTTGGAAAAACCTGAAAAAATTTCAAGGTACTTCTTTCTAGTACCTCTACCTACATGCTAAGTTTGAAAAAAATCGGTTGAAAACTCACTGAAATTGAATTTTCAGCTTGTAAATTATGTATTTTGGGGTCCCAGCCCCCCAGGGGTGAGATAAAAATTCGCTCATAAGCTCTAAAATCATCTTCCACCAAGACAAATCGAATAGCATAAAAATTTTAATCGGAGCCTTTCAAAAAATTTTGCTTCAATCGATCAAATAGGTGCTGAAGTTCATAAGGACCATTTTATGGGCTTTTCTCCAGGGTTAGGAAATTTCAAAATTTTCTGGAGGCTCCGAAACGTCTCGAAATCGCTTTCAATTGATTTGGGAGGTCAAAAATAGGGTATATACCAAATTTCAGCTTTTTTCGTTGATTAAATCAAATTTTAATTTTTTTTCTGGGCGATGAGGTGATTTTGAAATTTTGAAAATTTGCCAAAATTCAAAAAATGAACTATAGCACTTGAAATTTTGGATTTGGGTTTTTTATTGTGTACTTTCGATTTATTTTTATTTTGGCTTAAAATTTTACTTTGAGAAGAGGTACCTCCCTTGTAAAAAAATTTTAAAATTGCTGAGTCATTCTCTTATAAACTGACATAGAAATGAGTCTGAATTCCGGTTTCATATTTTTTGACGTATTTTTTTAGAAAATCGCAATTTCTATCAAAATTACCTACTCGATAGTTGAAAATTATTGAGGAAGAAATTCTCGAAACTGCTGACTCAATTTCACAACGATTTGAAAAAAAGAGACGGAAAGCGTGGGATGACTCGGTTGGATAAAGATTAGGATCTCAATTTCCAATAATTCGCAATTGCGACCGAAAATTCATATACGTAGTTTAAAAATTGCCGAAGAAAGAATTTCCCAAAATGTCCTATAAGATGATCTAAGTAATTCGAGATAATTCGAGCTCAATTTTTTCTTTTTCTTTTATTTGTCAAGAAAGTCGCAATTTTCGTTACGAGCTGAACAATATGAGATGACCTAATCTGAAGCTGGCACGAGCCCAATTAATTCATTTTTATTTGATTTTTCGAAAAAATCTGTCAAACACGCTACCTGCTGCATGCAGATGCAGTACGTACCTAACTACCTACCTAGGTACCTAGCTACCTACCACCTACCGACCGACCGACCTAACAAGCTATCTGCCACCTACAGCTCTGAAGAGTAGGTAGACGACGAAGCAGTCATGCAAGAATATACTTAATAGGTATAGATAAGCTCGGGTGTAAAAGTGTGTGAAAGCACTCACTGGTGATGGTGGTGATAAGGATAGAACTGATGATGTGGTGGTGGCCATACCTCTGGTGCGGTGCCACCATCATTGGTGTATTGATGATAGTAGGCCTTAGGACTGAGCGGCGGATCCGGCTTCCATTTAGTAACCGGCATCGTGTTCATTTCGGCCAACGATTTGAGCGGATCACTGGTGACGTACTTTTTGGTATTATCTCTGGAAGCGGCTGCCGCAACGGCAGCTATATATTGGGAGGACGAAGATGCGACGGTGGCGGACGCGGATCCGTTGACGAGCACCGGCGGCGTACTAGCGTTTGAGCTGTTTTCGGTAGGAGATCTGCCGCTGCTGACGGACGACTGAGGCGTATGATTGAGCGCCCACATCAGTACTGTTTGCCTGGGCGGTTCGGCCGGAAGCGGCGAATAGTGCTGCAGGACTTCAGTCTTGACGTCCTCCATTTTGGAAGTAATTAGTCCGTTAACGGTAACTGGTACGGGCGACGATTCGACGCCGGTGCCGGTGCCGGCGCGAGTCACGTTGTTGATATTGCCGCCGCGGGCCGTCTGCAGCACGTCGCACGAGCTGGACGGAACGATGGACGGCATGGACGGCATGGACGACATGTACGGACCGGGCACGTCGACGCACTTCGCACCGGTTACGTATCGGTTGCCGTCCATCGCCGTCGAGTATTTCTGCTCGATGAGCGATTGATTGCACGAGTACAACTTGTCGCATTCGTTCAGCTTGCTGTTATCTTGAACGGCGACGGCGGCGGCGTGATGGGCGGCGCTCGTATCGTACGTCGGCAGACTAGACGGAGACGCTCGAGCCGGTATCTCGAGGAATCCGTTGGAAACGTACGGCGTAGCAGCGGCCGCGCTATGATAATCGGTGTAATAATTGCCCAACGGCCGGTACTGATGGAACAGGTTGTCCGTTGTCGCCAAATACGGCAGCCGATTATCGTACAACGTTTGATGAAAGTTACCGCCGTGACTCATATACGAAAGACCGTTGTCGGCGGTGGTGCCGGCGGCGCTCGGATACGCGGCGCTGGGATACATCGTATTCAAATTCGAGTACGCTACGGCCACCGCGGCCGCCGCCGTAGGATCGGCTCCGGCCGCCGCGATGTAGTCGACCGTCGGCGTAGTCGGCGTTGGATGCACGATCGCCGGCTGGTGATGGTGGTTGTGCTGGTGATGGCTGTTTAGTTTCCGTTTCGTGCGGCACGTCGACAGGAAATCTCGCAGTTGCGTTTTGTAGCGACGATTGACGCGTTGAGGCGTGGGCGATTTTGTTGTCGTCGCCGTCTGCGGCGGTACCGGCGTCGAAGAGGAAGAGTACTGATTCGACGAACTATTCAGCAGCTGATCCGAATCGCTGAAGTAGCTGTTCGTTAGGCCGGCGTCCAAATAGCTCACTTTGAAATCCATCGTTCGTTTGCCCACCAAATCTCGGCCTTCTTCTTCCCTGTGAAAAAAATGTAAGTATTCAAAATTCGAAAACTACTAAAATCGTAACCGCCTAACCGGTACCGCCTATTTTTGCGCTTTTTTCAGATTTATTTTCATTCCAACGTTGAAATAAAATAAATGTTTCAGTTTTGAAAAGCTTTTCCGCCAGAAAAATAAACTTCTGCAGAAAAAACTGAACTCACTTGATTGTACGAAAACAAAAATTCTAATTTCACGGTATCGCCGAGAAAATATACAGAGGTGCGGTGAATCTCTTTTATTCTACGACAATAATCTTCACCTCCCTTCTCCCGCCCTCATATCTCCTCAACAAACCTCCATTTTTGTCATTTTATAAGTACCGCAAGTGAAATTTTTCGATTCTTCTTGAATAGTTATAGTTCGAATTGTTACTTTGAAAGAGCGAAATGATGCAGTATACCTATCATAAATGGGCTTTTACAATGATGAAAATTGCAAAACTTTGAAATGTTGTAGTACGAGTATGAAGGGCATCACAAAATATCAATTGCTCTTCAGCCTTTCGTTTGTTTCCATCACCTCCTAACGACCAAATGCAGCCAGATTCCACAAATTCAAACTTTCTCCACCACATGGAACTTTTCCGAAGTCGTTTGATCTAAAAGGCAAGGCGTAGGATTCTCGAAAAAGGTCTCATGATTTTTACCCACCAAATTTTTCAAAAATTCACTAAAAAATTTGATACGTTTGATTTTATTTTCAACGGGAACATCATTTTTGAAATCCATTGACTAAACATATCCTGAAAATCCCATATAGACCAGAAAGATCCTTCTCTTTTTTTGGATTTTTTGGTGAGAATAGTTTTGCAAATTTGCAAAATCTCACCAAAAATCAGCTGTAGATGTATCTAATCATTTATCAGGTTTTAGAAGATGCCAACACAATTTTTCAATTTGACCCCTTCAGCATCCCGTACTCACAAAGGGTCTGACCGGATAAGAAATGAATTTGGCTCCGGCTCCAATTTTCGATTAACCCCACTCCCCCCATGATGTACCTTGATGTAAAACAATTCTGGAAAAATTTATGAAGTTATTTTAGCAGATTCTTCAAATTTTGAGCGTTTTATATGGAAAGAAATGATCAAGTGAAGAAACTAACGTCGAATTCGTGTTCAGTATGAGGAAGTACCCCGATAATCGCCCTTTTCGCAATCGTTCTACCTCATGGCTCAAAATTCCCCTTTACACCGATTTTTCATGACAAAAAAAGTGAATTTCGAGACTTCAAGCAAAATGATCGCGAAAAGGGTATTTATCGGGGTATTTTGACTCCTTAAACACGAATCCGACGTTGGTTTTTTCATTTGGTCATTTCTACCCGTAAAAAACGTACCTGCAAAATGTGGGAAAATTGCTAAAATGAGAACATTTTTGTACAGTTTTTCGCGATTTTTGGCCCTGGCGATATCGAAATCGCTGAAAATGAATAGGCACGTGAGGTGAATCTACGTTAAAAAACAGAGTTTTGAAATATTTTCATAAAGTAGCCGAACTTCACTATCAAAGGCTCCAATGGCCAAAACCTCTTGAAGAAGTGCGCCAAAATTGATGAAAAAAATGTAACTTTGCGTCAAAGACCAGAAAATTTCTTTCACTTTCATTGAAATTAAAAATTCTTGAAAATAATACAATAAAATGGCCATTGCACCGAAAGGGAGGGGGTTGGGAATCAAAAATTTCACCAGATTTTTTTACATCGAGGGACACCATCTGGAGGTTAAATCGAAAATCATAGCCGGGGCCAAATTCACCCCTTATCCGTTAAGACGAAACTTTAAAAACTGTCAACAATGCCGCGTGACATAATATTACACAAGCCTGTATTATTCTACTTTTTTCTGCTTAATCAATCCTGATAGGTGATTCTGATCTCCTTTTTAGAGCTAGATTCGAATATGATTTCAGTTTTTTTTTCATCAAGTCAGTGTTTCTTCCAATTTGAATTTTTTGTTGAAAGTTTTTTTGGACCTTAAAGTCGATTTTATGAGTACAGGGAGGGTCGTGCGAAAAAATGAATAGACAATAAATAATTGTAGAACATAAAATCTTCTTTTAGTAAAGCCTAATTAGTTTTTTTCTAAAAATCTCAGCTTTCAAAATATTTCAAATAAAAGATAATAGTTGAACTTTGAACTTCTGGCTGAAATATCTCGAAAACTAAGCTTTACAGGAAAAAACTAATTGGACTCTACTGAAATAGAACTTTACACTCCACCATTTATGTTCTATTCATTTTTTTGTAGGACTCTTCCTTTGCCCAGAAAATCCCCTTCAAGTGTCAAGAGTCATCAAAAAGTGTGAAATAAATTATCAACAAAAAATTTTAATTGTAAAAACCCTGACGTGGTTGAATTTTCTCACTGTTTTTCTCGCGATCGACGCGAAAAATCCCATCAAAATCACACATTATATTTCAAACAGCACTTTCTACGTTGACCTGTGTTATCGATTGTAATGCTTTAAAAGATGTTGAATTGTAGGATTTGACTATCCATTCCATGAAAGTAATTTTAGAACGCCCTTGGGTTTCTACACACAGAGTGTCCGAAGAGTGATCTGCCATGCTTCATTTTTGGATATAACCGGGTACCACTAAAAAAAAATTAGATGAACAAATTGCATATCTTGAAAATTGAAGGAGCAAATAATGTTTCTTAAAAAATCACGTAATTTTTTTTTTCAACCATGGAAATGGATAGTAAGTACATTGAAAACTGAATAAATTTTCATTATATGACTTTTTGCATAACTTGAAAATTGAAGGGGCGACAAAAAATTTCGTTCTAAAAAAGTTCTAAAAAATTGAATTAATCAAGGGAGTGGATAGATTGTTGAAAAATGAACAAATTTCGTTCTACAAACTTCTTGCCCAACATCAAAAATAAAGGGGCAACGGGTCATTCAAAACTGAGAAAATTAAAAAAAAATTTGAAGCCCACTTATTTTGAATGACCCGTTGTCCCTTCATTTTTGATGTTGGGCAAGAAGTCTGTAGAACAAAATTTGTTCATTTTTCAACAATCTATCCACTCCCTTGATTAATTCAATTTTTTAGAACTTTTTTTGAACAAAATTTTTTGTAGCCCCTTCAATTTTCAAATTATGCAAAAAGTCATATAATGAAAATTTATTCAGTTTTCGAAGTACTAACCATTCCCATGGTTGAAAAAAAATTACGCGATTTTTTAAAAAACATCATTTGCCCCTTCAATTTTCAAGATATGCAACTTGTTCATCTGACGTTTTTTTTTTTTTCCAGTGGTACCCGGTTATATCCAAAAATGAAGTATGGCAGACCACTTACCGGACACCCTGTATACATTTTATGTACTTACATACCGAAATCTTTAATCCTCGTTTTTCATTTTTTCTCCTTTCAATTTTTTTTAACCGATTTTCACTACTTTTACTTCCTTAATTTTTTTCAATTAACTAGGTAAGATTAAATTTATTACGTAATTCATAAATTTTATCATGTTTACGAATGGGTTTCCTTGACAGGGTTGTTTTCGAGATGAGGCTAATTTTCACCTCGAAAATGTCATTTTTGGGAAGACCATTTTCTCAAACTAACAAACACCAAAGCCCCAAATCTTTCTTTGAGAATGATAAATCGATTATTCGACTACTGAATATGCATCACTCGAATTGAGTGTCCATCACCAAGTACTTACATCAAAGGTCTGTGCGTACAAATGACGAAATCCGGTTTGGAATTTTTATAAACTAATCTCGAACTCGTCTGTAACCATTGCCAAGGTCCATCTTTTGTTTGATATCGATACGCTATCATACCCGATGCGCCAGTCTTCAATACTGAAACAAGTAGAAATCAAGTTAATATCGACTAACAAACTGTACGTAGAGTCGAATTTTAGTTAGGGATAAACCGAAATTGCATTATAGGAGGGGCAGAAAATCAAAAAAATCCAACTAGAATATAATTTATTTATCAACTCAAATTTTCTTGACTCAAAATAAAAAAATTCCAAAAAAAAAAAAAGGTTACCTATCACTTTTGAAAATTTTTCGATTTGAACGCAATTTTTTCAACTAGATAGGCAATTTGGCCATTATTAAAGGCAAGCTGCCACCTCTTCTCCTTTCGACTCGACCCTGATTTTACAGCAAGCTAGATACTTACGTTCCTGATGAGCGCTAGCGACGTAGGCGAGGTCGTCGTAATGGACGAGATCGTATCCTCCCATGTTGGCCAATTCACTATCCGAATATCCGAGTAATATTTTACCCCTATAAAAGAACAGAAAAGAAAACGTGGCCCGAATTAGTACAAAAATGATGAAAGCACATCAAGTATGTAAAGAAAACCACGTACCGTTGATCCATTGAAACCAGAGACAAATCTAATTTATGTTTACTCTTGAACATGACTTCTTTATGAGGAATCTCCAACAAGGATGGCGGACCGAACGGCGTACAAATGGCAAATAAAGCTAGCGGGGGCTCTTCGGTTTTCCGATATTGACCGTGCAGTACTTTAACTCTTCCTCGAATGTCTAGCCTCTGTAACGTGACACACAAGATAATAAAGATAATACCTCATCACCAAATAAATCGCATAGTCGTAAAAAAAAATTGGGAAAAAACTTGATCATCTACTACCGCATGGGTACGTACGTAGGTAGTAGGTAGTTAGGTACTCGTAGTCGTAGATATACCTAAAGCAATATACCACCTATAGTGGGGTGCACTATGTATGAACTTAAATCCGATCGAGTCGCTGCTTCTGTTCGCATACCGGCATACCTATGTAGATAGGTATGTCCAAGTGCATACATAAACTTCGCAAATCGTAATACCATAGGCAAAAAATTGAACCCCCTCACCAGTTACCGGCAATAATTAAGTGAGTACCTATAATAATTAGTCGGTTTGTCATCGCCGCGCCGCCGGCCAAGAATAATAACAACGACCGAACGACCCAACGACGACAACGCCACCGCCAGCCAGCTACCAGTGCGAGCAAGAGACGACGACGAGCGGGGCCGGGGCAACAGAGTAAAAAATGTGTTCGTTGTAGGCAGCTTGGCGCAGAAACAGGTTTTTAAATACCGCGCCGATAATTATCAAAATTAATAATTCAGCGGTCAGTCTACGAAGAAAAAAAAAAGGAAGCACGAATTACTTACGTAACGGTCTTGTAACTTAAATTCATTGGGCTTTCAAGTTTTCACAGCGGTAATTATCACTTCATATTTTCAGCAGTGGTTCGAAAAATTTGAAGCCCAATTTCCAACGCGGTTTTTTGATATACGCGCGTATAATTAACTCTGACAACGTCCACGTCGACGTCGACGGACATCTAGATCTACATACATAACATACCCGCGCGTACAATACGAATAATACGTAGGTATTACCTATGCATCTCTAATTAAATAACTATATACTTATGGTATCCGGTTGTTTCCATTTTTTTTTTCCTTTTCATTCTGCTCTACTCTACTCTGCTCAGCTCTCTACGATTTTTACACACTGATACCCCGAGGACGCGTAGATGAGTTTTCAAAACGAAATCCGAAAAGTACGAGCCGTTTTATTTCAATAATAGGTACTTCTACTCTACTTACTTACGAATAAACACAAGCCAACCTCTCGCATTCACCTATTTTCGTATCCAATTCCAAACCAGCAAGAATGAATGACTTGAAATTTTATTCGGAATTTACTTTATTGAAAAACGCATCTTTCACTCTCAGGATGTTCAGTTTGTTCAGAAACGATTTTCCTAATTTTTTCGTAGGTTTTCCACATATTTTTGGGGGTTTCTCGACTTATTACCGCTGTATCCAAGAAATCTCCAAAAAACCACAGGATTCTAGTAAGAATTTCGCAAAAATTTTGCACGACTTTTCTCTCTAGCATTTTAAACATTACAGTGGGGAGGGGAGGGGGAGGAAGAATTTCGCTCCAGGACTAAGTAGGTATTCCTAATTTTTAAAAAATTGTAAATTAGAAAAAAGGGTTGATATTCGACGAAGGTGCATATTTTCAACAATGATATTATCAGACAGACAGTCAATGAGATCAAAAAAATTTTCCGTGGAAAAAGGGCAGATGTTATGAAATTTTGAAAAATAATCAATAGGTAAGTATCTATTTTGAAGAAAAAAAAAATTTCAAGCCATGATTTTTTTGTAACATTTTATTCAGCTTGTGAGAATCCACCACATCTCTCCATTTTATTCACAGTTTTTTTCCTGTCCTCGACTTCTATTGTTGTTTTTTTTTTTTTGAAAGAAACGAAGGAGTTGAAAAAGCTCAAAACTTAAAAATCACCCCATCATTCTGAAAAAATTCATGACATGAAATTTTGATCTAAGTAAGTAATCATAGTGAGGCTGAAATTTTTTACCTATATCTTCTATTTTCAACCTCTCAAATCGATTGGAAGCAGTTTCGAGATGTTATGACGGCTTTAAAAAATTGTAGCATTCTTCAGGTTGAAAAAAAAGGGGCCCAAATAAACTCACAAACGTAGAATTACCTATCCGTATTGGTGACCTATTTGATCGATCAAAACACAATTTTCTAAACTCTATAACAGTCAGGTCGTATTCGTATTTTTCTCCAACGAAAAATTAAAAATACGTCTAAAAAAGTACGTATCGAAGTAAAAAACTAGAATTGGTGTACTCATACCTTATTTTCGATCTCTCGAATCAATTGAAAGCAGTTTCGAACGCATTTGGAAAAATACATACACATTAAAAAATTACGCCAAAATTCGAAAAATGAACTTCAGCACTTGAAATCTTGGAAAGGGGTTTTTTGAATGTATGTTCTTACGATAAAGTGTTAATTTCGCCTCAAAATTTTACTTCGGATTAAAATACTCCCGTTGTTACAGAAAAATATTTTCAGACAAATTTTATCGTTTAAAAAATTTTTTCAACTTAGGAGAGAAAATCCCAAAATTTCCAGACTTTTCTCGATTTTCCAAAAGAGAACGTTTTGGAAAAAATTCCAAAAAAAAATCACCTAAAATGCCTGGATTAATATCGTCACTTCATGAACCAAATAAATCAATTTTTTCTTTTATTTGAGTATTGTTTGAAAAAGGGAATTTCCAACTCATATTGTGTGAAAATTTTTCATAGTGAAATTGTGTAATGGAGGAGTCATTCAAACTTTTTGGAAAATATTATAAAATAGTGATTTTTAGAAAAGGAAGAGATTTTAAATCATAGATATACAGGATGTAATAGTGGACGATAGTCGATAATACTTCATTTTTGGATATAACCGGGTACCACTGAAAAAAACAACTCTAGGTGAACATGTTGCCTATCTCGTTAATTGAACGGACAAAAATGTTGTTTCCAAAAAAAAATCACGTAAAAATGTTTTAAACCATGCGAATGGACAGGGCCTTGGAATGGATAGTACTTCGAAAACTAAACAAATTTTCATCTCATGACTTTTTGCCCAACTTAAAAATTGAAGGGGCTACAAAAAATTGTTTCAAAAAAATCCTTAAAAATAAATCAACCAAGGGAATTGATAGTACGTTGAAAACTGAACAAATTTTGTTCTGAAGACTTTTTTCCTAACATGAAAAATGAAGGGGCTAAGGATCATTCAAAATTGAGAAAATTTGAAAATTTTTTGAAGCTCGCTTATTTTGAATGACCCGTAGCTTCTTCATTTTTTATGTTAGGCAAAAATTCTTCAGAACAAAATTTGTTCAGTTTTCAAAGTACTATCCATTCCCATGATTAAGAAAAATTTTCACGTGATTTTCTTGGAATCAGCATTTGCTCCTTCAATTATTAAGATAGGCAACATGTTCATCTGACCTTTTTTCAAGTGGTACCCGGTTATATCCGGAAATGAAGTATCATTTTCCACTTACGTGACACCCTGTATTTTTGAAAAACTCCTCAATTTAGTCTTTAAATGTTTACGTGCCTGAAAATCGAGATCTTTTTTCCATTCTTTATTTTTGTCTAAAAAAAATAAGTAGACAATTTTTTTTAAATTTCCTATGTCTGTTAATCATTTTTGATGACGAGAAAGCCGCAGAAACCACCACCTACTCATTCAGTGATACTCAATCAATTTCCAAAAAAAAAGGACTCAAAATGCTAAACAGATATGCCAAAAAAATATTGCGGGGCGGGGGGGGGGGTGTGTAAAATTACTGCACGCAAGAAGCCTAACTCGGCTCTCGCCGTCACTGCGATCAGCTGTACAGATCGACCAGACACCTTAGTTTAATTTTCATTCAATATTTCGAACACCTCATTAACGTCGGCGTCAGTACCTTGAAAATGGTTCGTCCGAGCGCATGCAACATTTTTTGTATGTAAATTTTTATACAGCCAAGCGAGCCCATTTGATTAAAATAGTAGGTATTCGAATAGTATTCGCGCGCGAACGCGGATACATTTATCGGGGACAATAAAGCCTAATGATATTTATGTAGATTCGAATTACACGCATTACGGATAGGAGCTGGAAAGCAGCTGTTGGTCGGCGCGTGCCGATCTCGCGAACGCGCGACTCGATGGAAGTACCCACTACCCAGTACCTCTACCTACTACCTACGTGGAACAGAGCGACCCAAAATGAAAAATACTTATGTATACGCAGATAGCTAACCTAAGAGAAGGAGGGATGATAATAAATTTTTTTTACCAAAAAACCGGAAGTATTATCGAGCAAGCATCTAAATCTAACGGTGAAATTTCTTTCTAAAAGGTGACTATTTTCGGGTAGTATAGCTTCTTGTAACGTGATACCAGACTGCTCCGCAGGAAGAAACGAATTCCACATTAGTTGCCTTTGTAGTTCTTCGCGATCTTCCGAATGCACCAATTCGTACACTGATTGATGCACGATATCTGACTGTGAACAACATGACATCGAAAATTAGCAAATGGAAAGATTCAAATTGGCAATAATCATACTGATAGGTATTATACGAGTAAATACTTAGTGTATGGTACCTACTACCTAGCTACCTCTACCTACATACTAAATCGTGGTAAAATGTGGCGGTGACGTTGACATGGTATATTTATCGTCACCACTTCAGGCATGCCACACAGATTTTGGGAGAAAATAGTGACTTTAGTGACTTTTCATGAGGCAAAAGTGACCTATTTTTCGAAAAAAGTGACCAATTTTTCATTTTTTTTCATAAATAAATACACCCCCCCCCCCCAAAAAAAAAATCATAACTCAAACTGTATTTCTCTCTGCAATAGTGCTGAAAATACATTTTTTTCTGAAAAATTTTTTCATCAAAGGTAAAGGTGCCATATTTCGACCACTTTTTTTCAAACTTCCACTAATCAAAGACTTATGGAGGTAAAAACGTCAGAAATGGCTTAAAAAATACATTGATCCTTCCTCCACCACCCTCTAAAATTCTGAGCCGATACGATCATTTTTTGTGATTTTTTTTATGAGGGAATTCAAAAATTGATTATCGAAATTTTGGGTTCCTAATTTCGACCACCAGCCCCCCTCCCCACTTTGAGATGAGGGGTCGGTTGTACATTTTTCTTATTCTATTTAGTAATAGGATGTAAAAAAAAAACGCTCCTAAAACTCGATTAACCCGATTATTGATAATTATTTGAGGTAATGGAAAATTTTCAAAATTGATTTTTTCTGAAG
Source organism: Pseudococcus viburni (assembly GCA_033439095.1). Classification (NCBI taxonomy): domain Eukaryota; kingdom Metazoa; phylum Arthropoda; class Insecta; order Hemiptera; family Pseudococcidae; genus Pseudococcus; species Pseudococcus viburni. Next base: position 25,080 of record JAVBJF010000510.1, read on the forward strand.
GCCCTAGCTCCTCCCCATGACATCCTGAGAGAAAATGGTAAATAACAAAATTGTTCGTTTTTTAATGCTCTACAACTTTTGTTTCAACTATTTTTTTATTAGTGCGTAATTTCGAAAGTTATCGACGAAAAAACAAAATTTGAACTCTCTTACTCCCCAAAAGGAGGACTAAATTATGCACCAATTTTAGGGAAGTTCAGGAATCTTGAAATACATACCCTACTACGAAACTTCCTCTTTCTGCTAATTTTTTTTGGGTCAAAACCTAAAATGACTGTACTACTATGCTATTTCGTTTTTTTCAATTTTCACCGCTAGTTTTGCCTGTAGGCTTGTCATTTTGGTCTCAAATTGTTTATCTGTGAAAGAGGAGCATGAAAAATTGTTTTCCCGGTAGATTGCGTCTATAGCGGCCGAAATCGGCCGGTGGTCGAAATTAGAAATCGGTCGAGATTAGGGCATTTTACCCTTAATAAATCTTTAATTGAAGCTACGAGTTTAAAAATATGCGTTGAGTAACTGAAAAAAAGAATAAAGTTTTTTTATAATAATACATTTATAATTAATATAACTTCCGTCTAAAATAAGTTTTTACTGAAAAAAATTGTAATATTCTGCATCTAAAAATTACGAGTTCTAAAAAATAAACTAGTATTTTTTTAAATTTTATGCAAGAGCGGAAAGCCGTTTGAATGAAAAAAGTGACTTTAGAGTGAAAAAACGGACTAATAGTGACTTTTGGCCAAAAAAGGGACTTTTAGTGACCAACCTTGAAAATAGGGGACAAGTCACTAAAAAAGGCGACTCTGTGGCATGCCTGCCACTTACCCATACCTATATTAATTACTCGTACATGCGTCGCGGCGTAATACACCACACATATCAAGTACATATATGGATGAATTACATAGGTAGAGGTACCTATAGGTATGTAAATGTAAGTACGTAGACCTACAAGTCTATCTGGTCGCACTTCACTACACACACACACGCACACACTGCACACCTAACACGAGTAGATACGAATTATTAATTTTACGTATGTATACGATACGATGCGCCATGTACAAATTAATGATACTACGCTGACGCTAACGCTACGAATACCTACTACGAAATTTCTTCAATAAAAATGGAATAATGCAGCTGTAGGTACATAATTAAGGCGAACTGTTTTACATAAATGTCTGATACGAATAGGTATTCTCGTATACCTATGTGTAAATGTATTACACATATACGAGAGTAGAGCGTCCGCAGGTGTATCGAAGGTATTCACATACATTAAATACGTACGTTTCACTAATATGACAGAGTATCAACTTTGTCAAAATATTATCACACATATCGTAGATATAGGTACTTCTGCTTCGAAAATGGTTTTTAATCGTCGTACCGTCCTATTATCGTTCGTTATTAATGTCGACACTTGACAATAAAATGAAAAACAAAAACAAAATCGAAACGACAAACGAGAAAGAGAGACATAGAGGCAGCGACGCGATGAACTCACCTCCATAGCTATACCTTGAATACTTCATTTATCATAGCTCCTATAAATTCCGCTGACACGCGTCTCATGTCATACTCAAGTACCTCAACCTTAGCTATCGGACACACTACGACATGCGACAGCAGAGAAAAGTGATCAACCATCGAGTGTAGAATGCTAAATTTATCCGTACACGAGCAGCAAGACCTATGGAAATACCATCGAAAAAATACTTGAAAAAGGCAATTATGTTGATCGTAATTTTATTGCTGAAAAAGCTTCTATATAATGTTCAGAGTCTGTGATAAAACTGATAAACTCGCACCGCCCCAGCCCTTATTGCTTTCTGAGGAGGGGGGCTATTGTTTTTGCACCAATTTTGCTCAAATTCACGAGGAGATTTATGCAAGTGTAGAAGTACATACTCCCAAAAAAATTTCAGCTCCCTTCGACCTTAGGGGACTAAGCCGTGAGCCATCGCTTCCCGAAATTGAACATTTTTGGCAATAATGACATAAAACGAGTTTTTCGATTATGAAACCGCCTCAAAATTTTAATTTTGAAAAATTTGGTATTTTCTGCATACCTTTTGAAATGACGAATCCGACTAGCCTATCAACTTTTTCGTTCGAAGTGTTTAATTTTCCCTACGGCCCCTTTGAAAGTATACACACAGATCATGATTTTTTTCAGCAAAAAAAGACCTCGTTACATAGGTGACCCAAAAATTAAATTTCGCGAGAAAGTGAATTTTTTTTTATTAAAAATGTTCCATATGATGTCCAGAGCGTGTGGTGAAACGCACTCCCCCCTACCTCTCGCGTTTCCTGCGGTGCAGGGAAGCGGTAAAGCTGAGGGAGCCCGTTTCAGAAAAGGAAGGTTATTCAGGTGAAGTAGTATTTCCTAAAACAATTTCAGTCTCTCGACACATCAGGAGGCTGAGCTATTGTTTCCTCAAAGTTGAGCAGTTTTGTGAAAAATTACTAACTTCGCGATAAGGTGAAAATTGTTTGCAATATAAAAAATGTTTCATGTGATGTCCAGAGTGTGTGGTGAAAACGCACCACCTCTACCCCTCATTCTTTCTGGGAGAGTGAGGTCAAGGGGAATTGTTTTTAAAAAATATTTTTTTGCAGCAATTTTCTCTAATTCACGGAAGGGGGGGGGGGGGGGGTATTTAGGTGTAGAAATATTCCCCAAAAAAATTCAGGCTCCCACGACATGGGGAGGGGGGCATACGAAATGTCATTTTGGATCGCCTCCATATGCAACAAAGTAATTTTTTGCTGAAAACCCCATGAAATCTGATTAATGTTCAAATATGTAATAGAAATTTTGAAAAAAATACGTTTATTTTTTATAAATGAGTGATTTAAGAAATGTCATTACTCAAAAATGTTATCTGCACCCATTTTTCAACGGTCCCAAAGAAAAATTTATTTTTCGTTTTTTAGAAATTTTCAATAGAAAAATTAGAAAGGGTGAAATGAAACTTGCCAAAAAAACGTTTACCAATTTTTAGCTGCTGAAAAGTTGTCTTTTCGTCTTTTGCTAATTTTTGAAATTTCAATTTGTCCATGCAATTATTTACTTACAACAATATTTTATTTTGACTTTTTTAAAAGGTCGAGTAAGTATACTAAAAATAATACATTTGCCGTCAACCATGATTTATTTACTTTTCCCGGTGTTCTCAAAATTAAAATTAGGTATAATAAAGATGAAAAAAGAATTTTTCAATATGAGCAGGGTCGTGCAGAGAAATCGAGGCTGAGAGAGAAAAAAATGCAAAACCAAAAAAAGAGTTTCGTATAATTTTTTTAAAAATTTTCTTTTAAATTACACGCAGGAATTTGAAAGTACAAATAATCTGATCTGATCCTATTTTCTGCTTTGGATTTCAATTTTCATTGATGAAAATGAGCTCGTACATTAAACTGAATCTGGCCTACAGGACGTAAAACGAATTTTATAATTTCATCCATCGGATCATTTTTGGATACGAAAGGGTCAGTGGCGTAGCCAAGGGGGGGTTCTGGGGGTCTGGACCCCCCCCCCCCCCCCCCCCCTTGGCGTCAGAAAATTACGTGAAAAAGTGCCTTTTTGGAGTATGAAAAATCTAATTTTCTCAAAGCTTCGCCCTCGCTTCGCTCGGGCATGAAAGAAATCACATTTGATAATTACCTATGTATATAGTCAGGAATTTACGTAAAAAATGCCTTTTTGAAGCATTAAAAATCAAATTTTCTCAAAACTTCGCCCTCGCTTCGCTCGGGCATGAAAGGAATCACATTTGATAATTACCTATGTATATAGTCAGGAATTTACGTAACAAAAATGCCTTTTTGAAGAATTAAAAATCAAATTTTCTCAAAACTTCGCCCTCGCTTCGCTCGGGCATGAAAGAAATTGCTAATTCTATAAACCGTTTGAATCAACTACCTATGCAAAAAATAGTTCCTTTTTGATATTCCAAGTCTCCATACCCACTTTGCACCCTTCCCAAAAAAGCTTCTGACGCCAATTCTTGGATTTATTAGGTATTTGTATTGGCTTTTAAGGCCAAAATAATTAGTACCTATGTAAGTTGTTTGTTCCAAGATTACATTTTCATCAGTTTTTTTCCTTAAACGTGCTATGCAAATCGCATGAAAATTTAATAAAGTTTGAATTTTGTGTTTTTATAGTAAAAAGAAAATTTGATGGGGGGGGGGGGGGTGAACTTACAATTTCTCAAAAATCATGAAATTTCGGACCCCCTCCTTGAGAAATTTCTGGCTACGCCACTGGAAAGGGTTATGATGGTCTGTTGTAGATAAGTATCGCGAAAGAAAAAGTAACGAGTGCATCGAGATGCAAAATCAAAAACAGGGTTCCGGGGTCATCATTTTTTCTGTCTCCGAAACGACCACGACTCCGACTCCGGGATTTGGAGTCAAAGTCACCATTCAATTATAAATCAGTGAAAATTACCAACAAACACTGAAAACAGACAGAATTGCACCACAGGAGAAAATCAGTGAGAATTTTTTCACTGAAAACAAATCAGTAAAAAAAATTACTGGAAATCAGTGAAAAAAATCACTGGAAATCAGTGAAAATTCACTGGAAATTAGTGAAAATTCACTGAAAACACAGTGATATTCATGAAGTTTACTGAAAAATCTGTGAAATTCTTTGAATAATCAGTGAAAAATCACTGAAAATCAGGTAATTTCACTGATTTTTCCTGTGCTGCAATTCTGACTGTTTATCAGTGATTTTTCACTGATTCGGAATGAGAGAGTAGTCACTAACGATGGATGGTTTGAAGTCGGGGTCAAGAAATGGATGACTCCAAAACCCTGCGAAAGAAACGAAAGAAAACAACAAGCGAACTTGAACCGAGACCTACAGACTGAAACGTACAAAGCTATAGCAAATTCAGAAGGCAAACCACCAATATAAATCAGTACGTCAATGTCGTATCCTCGTATCGGCGATACGTACGAGTATGAATACTGGTACTGGTAAGTAGATATGCTTGAATGAGAAAACAAATGAAGAAGAACACGTGTGGTGTAATTGGACCAGCCAGCACGGTGCCAGTTTGCGGAAAAAGTATACCTACAGCCTACACGTAAAAAATCATCACCAATACCGCGTATTCGATTCTGTAGTCGCGTTCATTTGCATAATTTACCAGGCTCTCGATATACCTAAACCTGCAGTCGAAATAAACGGATAAAAAAAACTACTTCTCTATTTTTTTTACGAGATGCGTACTACTTGGCGGTTGGCGGCATTCGTGTACAACGCGTTAACCCATATGTCGAAGCGACGAGCGACGTTGACGACAACCATCAACCATCAGCCATCAACCATCAACCATGCAACCACTAAACGACGACGATTCGGTAGCGGGTATAGCGAAATGTTTATCAACAAAATCAACGATTTGATGGCCGTTTTAAAAGATATATCGTGACATCTTACCGTTTACCGCCGTATACAAGTAATAAAATATCGTCGTAAAAGTAGTCGTAAAAATCGATACTATTCGAGTGTAGAGCTTTGATTGCGCGATTGTGCGGTTTTTTATACTTATTTTCTTCTTCGGTTTTCGGTAGCTATGTTTTTGCGCGAGCGACCGCAACGGCGCGGCGATGATCTGGCCATCGAGGCGCGATCATGTATGCGAAATTGATGGTATCGGGCCACCCACCCACTCACTTGCGAAATCATACATAGCCCTACTAGTGGATTTCTTTGTTTTTTCCTTCTTTCTTTAAGCTCTTTTCAGGCCACGACCTACCTACCTACCTACTACCTAGCCACTTGACGAATTACTCATTGGAAGAATCAAGCTTCACATAAGCCTAGTAATGAAAATTCAGCTGACCTGATTTCTTGTAAGCAAAACTTACTTCTTTATTACTCACTGCATTCCTGATTTTTCATGTTTTATTGTGAGTGTGCACTCTCTCAATCTCTGAATCAGTGAAATTTATCAAAAATCACTGAAAAACAGTCAGAATTGCAGCACAGTAATAAATTAGTACCTAAAATTTTTTTCACTGAAAGCAAATCAGTGAAAGAAAATCACCAAAAATCAATGAAAATTCACTGATTTTCGGCGATTTTTCACTGATTATTTAAAGAATTTCAAAGATTTTTCAGCGAATTTCATAAATATCACTGTGAATTTTCCATGATTTCTTGTGATTTTCTTTCACTGATTTATTACTGTGCTGCAATTCTGACTGTTTTTCAGTGTTTTTTGATAAATTTCACTAATTCAAAAATGAGAGAATACAACTCAAAAACCAATTTTCGACACCTAAGGATGGTTTCTATATCCAGGCTCACATAATGTAGACAAAATCCAAAAGACCTCTTTCTCTCCTTCCACAAAAATTACTTAAATTCAATTCTGAAAAATTTCCAGTCAAGACAGTGAAATTCACTGATTTTCAGTGATTTTTCACCGATTATTCAAAGAATTTCGCGGATTTTTCAGTAAATTTCCTGATTTTTTCCTGTACTGCAATTCTGACTGTTTATCAGTGACTTTTCACTGATTCGGAATGAGAGACTAGAATCCTTACCTGTAGAAAGAGTGCAGCATCTTCTTATACCTATACGTATAGGCATGTACTGTAATAATCAAAAGGCGATACCTTTCTTCATTTCGAGATGATTTGTCAATAAAAATGATTAAACAGCTTATATGTTCAAAAAATCGTCGAATTTAAAAAAAAATCAAAATTTTTTACTTCAGCTTTGACTAAGAAAAATCGAAAAAATTTTGCTTTTTGAAATAGCCAAAAGTGCTTAAAAGAAAAATGTTCATTTTTTCACTGATCAAATTTAGGTGACTTACACTTCACACGTATCTTCGATTTGATCAAAAATTTCGAACCCCAAAAAATGCCAAATTCCAATCGATTTTTCATTACAGAGCACGAATCTGTCATCAAGGTTCGCTCAGGAGATTTTTTTGCCCGTGTTAATCGATTCAAATACGAAAACAACGAATTTTCAGAAACTAAAAATGATCAATTGCAAAAACCACTTTCATGGCGTTTTTGCCTATTTGGTTCAGTAGGGTATCCTTCATACATATCTCTCGAAATAATTTAGTTTTTTATCTGGAAAGAAATGGGCAAATAAATTGATTGAAAAATGAACGAAAAAAAGTGGAATGACAAGGGAAAAGAAAATTGTCGTTTTCTCATTTTTTTGGCAAGCATGTGAGTATTTTCAAAAAATCATCGTTTTCAGCTAGAATTTCAAGGTTTGCGGAACCGTATTTCCAAAAACTTATTTAAAAAGGACTGTCACTGATAAACAGTTGGAATTGCAGTACAGAAAAAATTCAGTTAAAATAACTGATTTTCAGAGATATTTCACTGATTTTTCGGTGAATTTCAAAAATATTACCGAGTTTTCACTTTTCAGTGAATTTTTTACTGATTATCGATGATTTGATTTTCTTTCGCTGGCTTAATTTCAGTGAAATTTGTTTCACTGATTTATTACTGTGCTTCAATTCTGACTGTTTTTCAGTGATTTTTTTTTATGAATTTCACTGATTCAGAAATGAGAGTGTATATAGATAGATATGTAACGTATCTAGTATCTAGTATCTAACTATGCTATATATCTATACCTACATAAGATACTGACGATGCGATAAGGCAACGTTTTGATGCATTCATGTACCTATAGACTGCACAGTGTACACTTTATTCGTACATCGTACATCGCATATCGTACTTATAATACACTTGCTCGCCCTAATTGAACCAACCAACTCGACTAAAACTATGTACATATTACAAAAATACGGTGTAGTTATTATTAGTCGGATATAATAAGGCTAAAATGGCCAATCTGAGTCGGTTGATTCGTAAACCGAGTAATTTTTCCATCGCTCGGCGGCCTCTTACGAGTAATTAATTAAGAAAAATGAATAAGCGCGTATAAAAATAACATGCTCCAAAACATCCGTGTGAATAAATAGTGGACGAATTATGCAAAATACGCCGAAGAAGCGCATAGGTAGAAGAGCTAGAGATACATATATATATAACTTTTAACAGTACCACTGCCACGCCACATACTTACACTTACATCTATCGTATCCAACTATTATAAGAAGGAACCTATACGATATGTTCGTACTTCGTACTCGTACGGTAATACACATATGTATACTTAAACTTACCAACAGAATACCTCTAACTCTTATTCTACGTCTACACATATAGCCAGTGGAGTACCGAAGGCATTTCCCGGGGGGGGGGGGGTGTTGATGAAAATCCCAACTCAAATTCTTAAAATTTCCAACTTCATTTCACCGATATTATTGATATTTCAATTTTTAAAAAATGAACCGGTGATTATTAACATAAAATTGTCCATTTGTCCTGAACGAAGCAAGGTCTTTATCTAGGTTGAAACGAGAGTAAAAAATTTCAAAATTTGAAAAAATTTGTATTTCAATGTGAATACGAGAAAAATGAATTTGGCCCGAGCGAAGCGAGGGCGAAAATTTTTGAAAACTTCCAATTCAAAGTGCAATAAAACCGTGTTTTGGATTAACAAACTTGAATAAAAAATCAGTCACTTTTACTTTGAAATCACTTATTTAAGAATAAATTCAAAGAGGCCGAGCGCAGCGAGGCCCAAAGCGTTTGAAAAATTGGTTTTTAAACGTCAAAAATAAGTTCTACGGAGAAAAAATATAATGAATATTAGTTGTAATAATTTAGAGGAAAAATACGAAAAAATTACTGCTCTAGGATTTAGATTATTTCTAAATTATGAAAAGGGAAAAATATGAGCACAATGAGGCCAAGCGCAGCGAGGCCAAAGTTTTTTCAAAATTTAGATTTGGGAGGTGATTTCACGGATGGATCAGATTTCTAAAAAGAGACGTTCTCCACCAAAATTTTTTTCGAGAACTTAGAATGAGGTATTTCAAAATACCCCTGATTTCAATTTTTTAAGCTTAAAATTTACTGACTTAATTTATCAAGTAGATACAATGACGTCGGAAGCTTTTTTTCGGAGGGTGGAAAGTGAGTACAAAGACTTGGAATAACAGAAAGATTTTCAAAGGAGGAAACTTTTTTTCGCATTGTTGACTGAAATAATTTATACAATTGCAATTTTGTTTATGCCCGAGCGAAGCGAAGGTGAAAATTTGAAAAAATTGAGTGTTTAATGCCCAAAAAAGGCCTAATTCATCAGTTGGGAAAATTACGAATTTTCCCAACTAATGTGTTGAAAAGTTCAATTTTCTCAACTCACAAGTAAAAAATTCCGTCAGGGGGGAGCTCCCCCCCCATCGGCACGTCCCTGCATATAGCTCTAGCTGTACGCGCTGAAATCGCAATTAACTCGCACATATTTACGTAAATACCTACACCTAGGTATTACGGTATTAGTAACACCGGCCAGTGGTCGGCCGGTCGGCCCAATAACACCGCGAGAGAGTGTGACCTTTCATCGTCAGACTCAAACAGAGACAGGTGTATCTATAGGTATGTAGGTATACTGTATATACGGCAATACGGCGCATTTCGCATTGTTTCAACTGTCTCTCACTGCGACACCCGATTTCATCGATTTGACCTGACCAACGATCATATCGTATAGACTATAGGAGAGCACGACGACGCCGCGTCGACGATTAGACGACCATCGTAATACACGTTCCTAGTTAGGTTCGCGAAAGGCGAGAAGAGCGAAGAAAAAAAATCGCATGATACCGCCAACTACCTATATGGTAGACGAAGAGAACTATTATAATAGCCAATAATATTTAGAAATTAACGTTTTCCAAAGCACGCGAACACGCACTTGTGATAGCACGAACCAGCTACTTCATTCATAAAAACGTCATTACGTCATGGATAGTGACCTGTTACATTATTAAATGCACCACCAAACCGAATGGCAACAGAGAACGCCATCGTCAGCGCCAACCTTCTTCAGTACGTAACGCACAATAAAAGAAAAAAAGGCTAGGCAGAAGCAGTAGATACCTAGGTTAAGTATTGGCATCAGAAACAACGTGTCTCGATCTCTCAAATCATCGAATGCAATTCTATCAATTAATTACTATAGAGACACCAACACAATTCCTTTTATCCCCTCCCCCATCCCCACCCTGCGGCCCTGCATCATTCGTCTTCACCACCCAAAGACACCCGAATACAAGTCAAGTTTCTAATCAGAGTTCGTATTAAAACCAACAAAATAAAAATTCGTGCTATATTCGAGTTTTTTCTCGCGGCGTTTTCGACTTTTCACGCTTCTTTTTTCACTTTCAAAAAAATCCGAATTGATGACCATCCAAAAAAAAATTGAGAAATTAATGAAAATCCTATCCACGGATCGTTCCTATTTTCAAAAATCACTTTCCTCGATTTCGATGTCATTCAGACCAATTTTTACATTATTATTAGAAATCAAGATCCCCGAAAAAAATGGAAAGGGCAAATTTTTTTCTGCTTCAAAACATTCAACCATCTAGGATCGAATGGAAAATTCGTACTACTATTTTGAAAACGAACTATGTCCTTTTATTGAGCTCGAGCGGGGCGAGGGCGAAGATTTTTGAAGAAAAAGGTGCCCGAAAGATGAAAATTCTTCAATTTTTTTCAGCCCAGGGAAAATACGAACCCTGATTTTTCACGGGCTATTTCATACCAACTTGAACCAAAAATGAGCTCAGGTTTTCCGATTTCCCTCAATTTTTTTACGAGTTCCCCTTGATCTATGCATATAACCACAATCATTTCCCTTCTAGCCAATTTTATTTTTTCTGATTTTCTCCGCGAGTTTTGGCTGTAGGGTTGTCGTTTTGGTCTCATTTTGTTTATCTGTGAAAGAAGAATATGAAAAAATTCTTTTCGGGTAGATTCCGCTCAAAGCTGGCGAAATCAGCTGGTGGTCGAAATTAGGATCCCAAAATTTCAAAATCGATTTTTGAGTTCCCTCAGAAAAAAAATCGCAAAAAATACAAAAAATGATTGCATCGGCTCAAAATTTTAGGGAGTAGTAGAGGAAGGATCAAGGTATTTTTTAAGCCACTTTTGACGTTTCTACCTCAAAAAGTCTTCGATTGGTGGAAGTTTGAAAAAAAGTGGTCAAAATATGGCAACTTTACTCTTGTCTTATTTCTTTTATTAAAATAATGTTCCGTCATCTGTGATTAGACCCTGGGGTTTAATTTTTACGTTGCATACATATTACATGTACGAAGTGGATGTTTGTGCAAATTTTCTTTGAAATATTCAATTTCGTGTTCATCACTTTGCTTTTCCTCAAAAATGGGGGGGGGGGGGACTCGGAGGCACTTAAGGTCACATCCAAAAAATTAGCAAATATTCGAACTCAGTGCCCTCAAAAACCAAACAAACGACAGGCCACACTTAATTTTTCATTTCTTTGAATTTAACCTCATCAAGGAGGCTAATAGGGAGTTCAGAGGAGTCGGATAAAAAATTGAGTACATATTCGAATTCAGCGCCTTCGAATTAGTAGAAATCGATGTGTTACATTTTTTTTGCATTTTGGTCAAAATTGTGAACCTCTGTAGTCTGTACCTTCCAGAAGTGTAGAAATCCCACCTTGGAAATTTTTTGGTTGGAAAAAGGGCGAGGAGGGCTACCCAATTGTGATTTTTTCAGATTTTTACATGGTAGCTTTCATCTTTTGTACTCATCATGAAAGTTGAGATTTCACCACCAAAGTTGAACTTTGAGATTTTCTAAATGTGATTATCGTTTTTGGATCTCCTATCAATTATCTTTCAAACCCCGCAAACAGTTTTCTCTCAAGTACAACCAATCTTGAGATATGAGCATTCAAAGCTGGATAATTTGGCAAAAAATCGCAATTGCATAAAAATTACGAAGCACACACTCCTCAAGACATTTTAACTGAAAGATCAAAATTCAACTATTTTATTGAAAATGTCTCAAAAAACTGAGCCTCCTAGAAAAAAAATTTCACGCTCTTCTACAATTCACATTCCACTCATATTTTTATTGGAGGCTTGATTTTTCTAGAAAATTCATTTTTTTTAGAATGAATCACATTTTCAACAATTCAACATTTCTTATTTGTATGTATTAAATTGAATTATCACAGGCCGGTAATTTATTAATTTTATTCTGCAAAATCGATTCTGACAGGTGATTCTGATCTAATTATTAGTCCTGAGCTCGAATGATTTCAGTTTTTCTCCATCATGCCAATGTTGTACCAAATTGAATTATTTTTGAAAACTTTTTTACACCTTGAAGTCGATTTTATGAGCACAGGATAACTCCTACGAAAAAAATGAATAGAACATAAATTGTAGAACGTGATATTTCTTTTCTGTAGAGTTTAATTAGTTTTTTTTCTAGAAGTCTTAAGTTTCTGGATATTTCCAATAAAAGATAAAAGTTGAACTTTAAACTTTTGACTGAAATATCTCGAAAAGTAAGCTTCATAGGAAAAAACTTATTGGACTTTACAGAAATAAAATTTTACCCTCAACAATTTACGTTCTATTCATTTTTTTGCAGGGCCTTTCATTCGCCAAGAAAATCCACTACAAGGGCCAGTGATCAACGCGAAAAAATGCTATCAAAATCATCCATTAAATTTCATACACCATCTTCTATGTAAACCTATGTTACCTTCGAAAACAAAAAAATGATTTTGGTGGAAAAATTATCAAAAAAAAGCCGGAATATCAACATAATTACTTTCTTTGCTTACTTTCTGTTAAAAATGCTTGCTTCTTCATGCCAGTACGAACCCTGCTAATACGCACCGCTCATTCGAGTTTAATAATTACATACTCTGGTATGGTAATTAATTAGATACCTAACCACCTCTTCGGTAAATCCGAGTATCAAATATCATCTACTGCACCTTCTCGCAGTCGCAGATACATAATTCGGGACCTTATGTAGGAGTATGTATAGTCAGATAAATCCAAATATACACGTAGCGTGTGTTTTTAAACGCCACCTAACTCAGCGCAGACCAAATATACGCAAACTAGCTCCGAGAGGCGAATGTGAAAAACTGAATCAAGTGATCGCGCGGTCGCCTCGCGGTCTCAGTCCTAGCGACATTATCATATCGTGTATTTGTACAAAGCTTATTTATTTCCATGTTAATTACACGCGGCGCTCGTGTACGCTGCGTACGTATATTTTATGTATCAAGTATTCACGGTGCGACTGGGCACCGGGGACCGGGCTCGATTCATTTCGATTTTTACAGTCTTGTTTATTGAGACGTCTGCGGATCACCCGCAGCGAACAAACTCATCAATATCTGATAACGACCATTCTATATACCTAATACCTATTAGATTACAATTATTTTCAGCTATTTTTTTCCTCGTTTTTTTTTTCAACTTCTCATTTTACTAAACATAAATTCTACACCAATACTATTGGTACCTATACACACTCGTACGAAACGAATATAACTCGTTAGTTGCGTTAATATGAATTTTTTATTTATGCCTTCGATGTACGGAAAATTTTCGATCCGATTCCAGAATCGTAATTAGTTTTAAATTAATAGCGCGCAATAGTCCGTATGGTAAATGCCCCCATAAGCTGCAGTCAACAGCCGAATGAGAAAGTGACCGAAAACTACGCAACTGCAACTGCGCCGATGATTTATATCATACAACTAATGACGACTACCACTAGGTACACATACACTACATAATATACAACCCAAACTAACAAAAGTATTGTAGCATTCCACATCGTGGAAGATGATTCATTTCCCCGAATTTCCTCGCCACTCCACGTCTCGCCAAAGGTCACTAATGGCACAAATTTTCACAATTTTTCAACATAAAATTTCGCAATCGAAACGAAAGGGCTTTTTCAGAATTTTTACCGAATTTTCGATAAGATATCCCCCCGACCCTCTCCCCATCACTAGAAAAGAAAAAAACACGCTCGCGAAAACTGAAATAATTTAGATGTTTTGCAAACCTCTTCAAATTCCTTCTAAAATTGCGCGAAATTATTCGATTTGGTGATCCCTCTGAGTCAACGAGGAATGCCCCTCACATTTTTTCAATCATCTTAACAGGCCCTTCTCCTCATATTATTTTTTTTCATAATTCAAAATTTTTGTAATTTTTTAAGAAACAGTAAACAGTACACCTAGGTTTTTTCAATGGGTGTTCTACGCTATAATGGATCACACGTAACTACTTTTTAAAAACGCTGCATTATTTCTGCAGATATGTAATGAGAATTTTCAAAAAACATTCATTAATTTTGTGTTTTCCTTCTTTTCAGAAGAAATGATACCAAGCCAAGGCAACTACTTAGTCCATGCGAATTAGTAAGTATATCTATTTTTTTTAAATTGGTCCTTCGGACACCCCCCCCCCCATGGATAGGTATGACGGTTGAAGGAAAAAAACTCGAAAAATTGTAGAAAAATCAAGCACGGATGACACAGTGGTGTTTTTTTCTCAACGTTAAAGAATTGAAACATTTTTTTGAAAAATGAACAAGCGTTTTATTGATTTTTAAAATGTTAGATTGCGATCCATATTTTTTGGAAATAATTTATGATTCAAAATTTATGACTTTTGAAAAAAATAATATTTCTCACGTTACTATATTCGATTTGACTGTAAACTGATTTTAGATCCATACCAGAAAGTTTTCCCGAGGTGTTTATTAAAATTCAGAAATTGAACTTTTCAACTTTTACCAAACTTTTATCTTGACTTTTTGAAAATTTACATTTCTTACCCTCCGTGATTCCCCATCACAAAAAACTGGTATTTTCCAAATCATTTTATCGAGTTTTCTAGACCCATTTATGTAAAATAGGCTCAATTGTTAATTCAAGGCAAATAGATAAGGTATTATTTATGCTTTTATCGAAACTTTGGTATCAAATACATAAAAGAGGTGGAGAAGTTTTTTTTTCAGTTTTAAAATATTTTCACATTCTAGAAGTAAGAGAGGAGATACAATGAACTTTTTGAGGATTTTCTACTCGATAACCGCTACTTTTCTTCATTAAAAGCAACGTAAGAATGTTTTCAAACTTTTCACTCTTCACACGAATTTCCTAATTTTTTATATCTTTCCTTTTCATAAATTTCCCAGTGAGAGGAAACTTGCTGGATTTTTTCAAAAATCTATAGGTACCTACTTAATTTACTAAATTAGGAAAATTAAATTTTTAAATTTTTTTTCCATATTACATACCTGATGAAATCCGAGGTAACTTTCAATAGTATGCGTAGCAAAGAAAACTTCTCCTTCACACGTTAATATGACCAAAAACCCATTTAAGGCCTGAAAAAAGAAAACAAAAAACGAAATAAAAAATATCGTTTTGCAAGCAGCAAGTACATATAATTTTTACAAGGCGGCGCGAACCGGACGTGTAAATTGAAATAAATTACAAACTAAACCCGCCACGCCAACTTCGCAAGCTACCAATAAGCTCAACTTTTATTATTCTTCCCCTTCGACGTTCGAGTCCAGCTATAATCAATTTAAGACAATACGTATATACCGTGCTCGGTTCATTTTATATTCATTCAACCAGCAAACTTACATATACCTATTATAGGTAGGTCTGCGGATAACCACGAAGGTATAGATGCTAGGTACAGGTATAGATGAAGGGATAACGCGAGTTTTAAAGATTTTCGAGCTGATAAAGCAACGCAGGATACCGTGAGGCCACGCTGCGCCGCCATCCGCCAAGCTGTGAGTCGAGCCGCACCAATGCTCAGCCAATACGCGTGTATGGGGAAAAAAAGCACGCGTCAATGAATACGTTGAGCGTCGCAGTATTAAGGGTAGGTATAATAAGTAAACTACTACCTATAAAGTAGCCAGGTATGTAGTAGGCATGGGGCATTAACGCGTACGGTATAGATATTAGATACCTATTACCTACGTAGTTTACGTACTACGCAAACCCAGGAATAGCAAGCTCATTTACAAGGTCTAGCATAAGTGTCACTGGACCTTCTAAGTAGGGTGCACTAAAAATTGAGGAGGAAGGGTGAATGATTATTTGCTCAAGTTCGAAAAAACACTATCAAATGTCCAATTTTATGTTTTGACCTTGGGAATTCCGATTTCGCTCAAATTTTTTTTACGAGTTCCCCTCGATGGTCTAATGAAGGAATCGCCGTCATTCCGATCCTAATCCTTCAGGGGGGAGGGGGGTGACCCTTGTAATTTTCGTATACCTAATTGGTATTTTTTGCGCAATGACTCAACTTCGAAGGCCCATATTTCGAAATCGGTCGAGTCCAAGATGAATCTGTTTATGCGGTTTTGTAGAGAATTGAAAGAAGATTCAAAATTGATAATCATATTTTGAAAAGTTCAAAGTTGAACTTTAAAAGCTCAACTTTCATGATGAGTACAAAATATGAGGGGCCCCATTCCAAACTCTGAAAAAATTACTATGAAGAGAACTGTTAATGTCTTTTTCAACCAATTATTTTTTAAGATGGGATCTCAATACCCCGGGGGGGGGGGGGGGTGCAAGGGATCTCAATTTTGGTCAAAATTTAAAAAAATGGAAAACGTGAATTAATAAATCGATTTCTACTAATTCGAAGGCGCTGAGTTCGAATGCGTGCTCAGTTTTTTCATCCGACCCCTCTGAACCCCCCTATCAGCTACCTGATGGGGTCAAAATTCAAAAAAATGAAAAATGACTTGTAACGTGTCGTTTTTTGGGTTTTTGAGGACGCTGAGTTCAAATATTGGCTTATTTTTGGGATTCGACCCTTGAGTGCACCCCTAGCCTCCAATGTTGAGAAAACACATGCAAAAAAAAGGAAATAGCATGTGTCATATCGATCTCTACTAATTCGAGGGTGCTGAGTTTGATTATCAACTTACTTTCTCGATCCGCCACCCCCGTGTCTTACACTGACTTCCAAATTACTGAAAAATTTAAAAAATCAATGTTTCAAAAATGGGGGCTAGGTAGGGCTCCAAGGGTCGAATCCCCAAAATGAACAAATATTCGAACTCAGAGCCCTCAAAAACCTAACAAACGACACGTCAAGCGTTATTTTTCATTTTTTTGAATTTTAACCTCAGCAGGTAGCTGATAAGGGGGGAGGGGGTTCAGAGGGGTCGGATGAACAAACTGAGCACATATTCGAACTCAGCGCCTTCGAATTTTCAAAAATCAATGTATTACTTCATGTTTCTTATTTTTTTGAATTTTGACCAAAATTGAGGACCCCTGTGCCCCCCCAGGGGTATTGAGATTCCATATTGAAAAGTAATTAGTTGAAGAATACATAAAAAGTTCTCTTCATAGTAATTTTTTCAGATTTTTAAATGAGGCCCCTAATGTCTTGTACTTATCATGAAAGTTGAGCTTTCATCTTAAAAGTTTAACTTTGAACTTTTCAAAATATGATGATCAATTTTGAATCTTCTTTCAATTCTCTACAAAACCGCATGAACAGATTCATCTTGGACTTGACCGATCTCAAAATATGGGCCTTCGAAGTTGAATCATTTCGCAAAAAATACCAATTATACGAAAATTACAAGGGCTACCCCACCCCCGCCCCCTGAAGGATTAGGATCGGAATGACGGCGATTCCTTCACTAGACCATCGACGGGAACTCGTAAAATAATTTTGAGCAAAACCGGAAGACCTAAGTCAAAACCTGGTTGAGTTGACATGGAATGAGCCATCTTCCAGCGAGGAAAAAAAAAGAAAAAACTTACTCCTATGCAGGGCTGGTGGAACAGAACAGAACAGAACAGTATGAACAAATAAAAACACTAAAATTTCTGTTTTCGTGGAACAATAACCGGAACAGAACAAAATAATGTTCTGAACAAATGAACGAGAACAGAACAGAACAGAACGTATGAAAAATATTGTTTTGTTCTGTTCAGAACAGAACAATATAATTTTTTTCTGTTCGTGAATTTATAATTTTTCAGAATTTTCAAGCTTTTTTGAGGATTTGAAAATTCCCCCCTTCCCTCCTCCCCATGAGTCCAAGCCTAGCATACCAGAAAACCACATTTTCTCACTTGGACATCAATTTATCAATTTTTAAAAAATTGAACAGAACAGAACAGAACATAACAAAAAAGACCAGAACAGAACAGAACAGAACAGAACAGAATAGAACAGAACAAAACAACTGGAATAAAACCAGAACAGAACAAAACAATTTGTTTAAGGATTCGTTCCTGAACAGAACAGAACAAAACGACGTTCTGTTCCACCAGCCCTGCGTCCTATGTCCCATTTGTACCTACGGGTTTTAAACCTATATACTGCTAGTATTGATCGGAGTTCTCATATATCTGATTACCTGATATTAATT
Source organism: Pseudococcus viburni (assembly GCA_033439095.1). NCBI lineage: Eukaryota > Metazoa > Arthropoda > Insecta > Hemiptera > Pseudococcidae > Pseudococcus > Pseudococcus viburni. The sequence continues at coordinate 43,455 of JAVBJF010000510.1, forward strand.
GGTCTTTACTTCATTCATTTTCAATTTTTTTGAACTTCAAAATTTTTCAAATTTTCATAATTACTTCAACAATATTTCCAAATTCCAGGTTCAAATTTCTCCACATTTTTTTTGTAACTTCAAGTAGTTTGATTTTCTGAACTTTTGTCAGATGTTCAATTTTTTCAAAATTATACCTATAGTAATTTTGAAAAAAATTGAACTTACAAAAAATGTAGAGAACATATTTTACTCGGAAATTTTTTGAATGAATTGAGAAATGACAGAACTCGAAAAACATTTTCAGGAATTTATTTGGATTAAGTGTACTGACTTCAACCTCTTCCTTTCTAGACTATTTCTTAATTTTCGTCAATAAATTTGGTTGTAAATTTATAAAGAAATATTGCGACTCTGGTGGATTTTGCCAAGAATTGTTACCTGGGCTTGAAAAAAAAGGGGTGCCCAACTGCCCAGGCATACCCTGCACCCCCTACGATGACGTCTGTGGGTACACAGGGCACAGGGTTCAGGGCACAAGGTATAAAAATGTAGACCACTCGTAGTTACGTATAATAAGTATACATAGGTTTAGATATATTTACATATAGGTTTGAATTGGTAATGGGTACCAACAACGAAAAAGTAAAGTAAAATAATATATAGGAGCTTATAGCAGCGTACCTACAATACGCTGGCAACTTAGCTGTAGGTAGTAGGTACTGCGTACTTGGGGTTTGGGTAAGCTTACGCTGATACGCCGATATGCGGTAGTACTGGCGTCCGTCGGCTACGCGCGGCGCGGCGCCGCGTCGATCAATACCTGGCCTGGCCCGGCCCCGGCCCCGGCGTAAAAGCGAGCGGCGACTACTACTACGGCCGCGACGTGATACGGTGATGGTGATAGCGAAAGCACCCGGCGCGGCGGTGCCCATAAATTAAGAACCAACCGGCGAAAGGACTGCCGCGTTATTATGCGCTCCTTCTTTGCTGACGCTCGACTCCCTCTAACCGCGATTTATTATCCATTAAGTTAATGACAAAAACTAAATATGATGAACCCTCGTGCGCTCTTTCCATCGCGGCTCACGTCTTTTACGACCGCAGAGCTTTCCACGCCGTGCCATGCCGCTGCGCGTACCTATTCGTGAAAATTCGTACGTGTATACGCCATGGTATGGTATGGTATGGTGTGGCGTGGCTTTGCGCCAAATATCGCCAAAAATGCCACTTTGAGGCCCATTCTTACTATCCGTATAAACGTTTCGTTTTGTTCCCCTGCACTTTCTAACGCAGCAGATAGACCAGGTCTTTGGAAAATGCTTCTACAATTGTACCATCAATAGTTCATGCGATATAAACCAATGCCCGCAATAAATTTAATAGGTAAGAGGTAATACCTAGCGATTCAATCAATACCAATTCTTCTCGCAAATTTTCGACAAAGTAATGAAAATTAAAATAGAACCAGTTTTACGTATTTAGCACAATTGGTTATAATTTTTCAAAAAAAAATCACAAAAATGATTTGAAACACCGAAAACACGATTTTAAAATTCTCAAAGTTCGTCAAGTATACCTATTCCAAATTTCCAATGTGTGATTATAAATTAATAGATTCGACGAAAATTCAAAGCAGAAGAAACAAATCAGCGATTTTTCACTGATTATTCGGTCAAAAATTACAGATTTTTTCTGACAAGTAGAAAATTGATCGAGAATTAAATTATTTTTGACTGGAAATTCAGTGAAAATTATTTCACTGATTCAAAAAAGTAGAATTTCACCAAGTTTGACGGATTCAGATTTAGAAAGGTTCAGCAAGATAAACACTCAAATCGCACTTCTTTAAAACCTTTACATTTTCTCTACATCAACTTGATTCTGACTTACCTACCCTGAAAATTTGGGAATTTTACCCTCATTTCGAATCAGCGAAAAGTTACTGATAGTCACAGTCGCAGCACATGGAAAATCATCAAAATTCTTGGATTTTCGCTGACTTTTCAAACAATTTCACCGATTTTTCAGTAATTTTTTCACTGATTTATTACTGAGCTGCGATTCTGACTATTTTCTGGCGATTTTTGATAGTTTTCACTGATTTATAAATGAGAGCGTAGAAACTCGAAGCACCATCTTTTTTTGAGCTAGAGACATGACAATTTTGAATACTCTTCAAAAATTTGGTCAAAAGTCGATGTTTGTTTTTTTTTCACTTGTCCTTGCACCTATATCATTTACCTACACCTACCCTAAAAACTACGATATTCTATACTTTCTCGAAGGAACTGAATCAGTGAAAATTCACTGATGAAATGGCCAGAATTGAGTCACTGCGGAAATCAACAAAAAACTACTGATTCAATTGATGAATCATCAATTTTGAATCAGTAATTTTTTTGCATAATTACTGATTCAATCAGAAAAAATGTAAATTTTTACTGACTCATTTCAATAGTTGTAGAAAAAATGACTGATTCAAAAAATAAAATTCACCAATTGAATCAGTAGTTTATCACATTGACAGTAAAACTTCACTGATTCTTCAGTAAATTAATTTTGGTTATTTCTTCAGTGAATTTTCACTGATTCAAATTAAGAGATTACGTATTCTCGGGGACGGTCAAATTGTCTGATTCTTGCAACAAATTAAAGTTCAAATATTTACTTTTCATTTCGATTGATTTCGATGAAAAAATTCCATTTTGGTGCATACCTCCATCCTACAGAATTTTTTGATTTTTTTTTTCACTTTTATTGTTTTATTGCATTCTACCCCACCTATGGAGCAGGATGAAAACAGTGAAGACATGATGAAAAATCGCGAATTTTTTTTGCAAAATTTACTCAAGTACATTCGAGGTGGATACTACTCTCTCAATTATAAATCAGTGAAAATTACCGAAAATCACTGAGAAACAGTCAGAATTGCAGCACAGGAGAAAATCAGTGAAATTTTTTTCACTGAAAACAAATCAGTGAAAGAAAATCACTGGAAATCAGCGAAAATTCACTGAAAACTCAATGATATAATTTATGAAATTCACTGAAAAATCTGTGAAATTCTTTGAATAATCAGTGAAAAATCACTGAAAATCAGTGAATTTCACTGATTTTTCCTGTGCTGCAATTCTGACTGTTTATCAGTGATTTTTCACTGATTCGGAATGAGAGAGTACAGATTTAAGCGTAATTTTTGAAAAGAGGAGTCCTAAAACCTTTGTATTTATAATTTATGCTGCCTTAATTGATTTTCTGATTTTTTTAGGCAAACTTTTGATATTTTTGATATTCTATCTAACAAATAAAGCAAAATAGTGATATCCGGGAAAAAATATAAATTGGACCATCTTTAGTACCAAATGTGACTTTTTCGAAAAATTCGTAAAACAATGTTTGCATCTTGCCCCATTTTCAATTTGCATCTTGCCCCACTGGCACTATTTTTCTTTAACGCAATGTGATGGGAAGAAAATATAAGGGGGAAGTGCCAACGAAATATGTACAATAGAATGTAGGTTACAAAAAAAATTACTTGAAGTTTTTTTCAAAACTTGAAAACATAATATTTCATAAAAATTAAATTTCAAGACTTTTACAAAAATCACATTATTGATGATAACTTATAGACAAGCAATCCATCAGGTCTGTAATTTTTTTCTGTTTTGTATCAAATGGATACCCATCCACTAATTGCCCAGAATTTTTTTTTCAATCACATCACTGACGACAATAACTAATAAGCCAATTTGCATCTTGCCCCCTGGTGCATCCTGCCTCACCTTCCCTTAGGTAGTAATCTAAAATATTCTTCAACTCTTCAATTCATTGATACCTATTTTAGAAATTTTACAATTTCCTGTAGATACTTTTCATGCAGCTAATTTGCTCTTTTAAAAAGTATTTGGGTCTTCTGAAAGCTTCTACGAAACATTTTCTTCCCTTTTTTTACAATTTTTCCTCCAAAGTTCTCGAAATCTATCATTCAAATTTCTTTCGTACTTTTCTTTTTTATCGGGGAAGGGGGAATGAGAAGGAGAAGGAAGGGGAGGGGGTGAATCTGATTTCAACACGTTTCCAATTTTCTTGTCCCATCCCACGCTTCCTATAATGGTATTCCAGCTCCCAGAGTTTCCTCCTGCGCACGTGCCTGTGCATTTATTTTCAAATTTAAATTTTTCAACGTCAGTTTATACGCGAACTTGAGTTTGCATAATGGTCGAAAAATAAATTGCTATCGCGATAGTACTCCGTATAGTTGTAGGTAAATCTTTAAAAAGAAGATATTAGGAAAATAGGCATAGCAGTATCGCAAGCTTGGAGCGCCGTTTTCTTTCGCAGCTGCAGTTCGATTTGGTACATTATATATTATACCTATGTAAGTTTAGGTAGTTAGTAGTTAGTAAGGCGGTAGCGACCAACAAGTTGCTAATGCGTTTTTAATAAGGGATGCGGCAACGGACGCGGATTAAAAAAATATGAAACTATCGTCGAACGTTAGAGAAATTAGGCACACTAACGCCGCGCCGCCGCCGCCACGCCGCACTATATGTACAAAATAGGTATACAAGCTTACAGATACACAGTAGGTAAGGTACCTAAACCCGTTACTTGAACGACTCGTATACCAATTACAATTATAGTTGCTCGTATAACATTCGCGTACGAACGAACATATGCCGCCTCACCGGTCAATGAAAAAAAAAAAATTACCGAAGAGGGAGAAAAAAAAGAAACCCAACACGAAAAAGCTTTCAACTTGGCACGAGCTGATTACAAAGGTGTAAAAAAATTCAGCGACGCGACGTAGGCACCGCGCCGTCCCGCCATTCGCGCGACACATACGAATTATTCATTTTAATTTCTTGGGCTAATTTAACGCGAGGAAAAAGTGAGGAGGTGAAGGGATCACCAGCTCGATGACAATTGGTTTGATAATTGGTTGAAATAGCGTGTATACGTAATCAACGTAGGTAAGGGAACCTGGGGCATGACGCACTACCCTAGACCGAATGGTCTGCCAAATTCATTCAAATTGGCCAAATCGTCTGATTTTTGCAACAAGTTTAAGTTTAAACATTTGATTTTAATTTTTCTGAAAACATCCCTTTTTGATGCATACTCCAACCCTACAGAATTTTTTGAAATTTAAAAAAAATTTTGCATCTTACCACGATGCAAACAGTAAAGACATGATGAAAAATCATGAATCTGGTTATGCAGGTGTAGAAGTACTCCCAAAAATTTCAGCCCCCTCGACTTCAGGGGGCTGAGCCATCACTTCCTAACGCTGGACATTATTGGCTAAAATGACAAAAAAAACACGAGTTTTTCGATTATAAAACCGCACCAAAATTATAATTTCGAAAAATTATATTTCTAATCCTGAATATCCTCCCACTTTTTGAGCGAAATCGGTGCAAAAATATTAATTTTTCAAAATTGGCCTCTTAAGCCGCCCTCCCCCCAGAAAGAACGAGGGGGTAGAGGCGGTGCGTTTTCACCACACACTATGGACATCATATGGAACATTTTATAGCAAAAAATTTTCACTTTCTTGCAGTAATTTTTCACACAACTGCTCAACTTTGGGAAACAATGACTCAGCCCGGGGAACTGAATTTTTTTTTGGAAATATTACTTCATCTGAATAACCACCCTTGTGAATCTGAGCGAAATCGATACGAAAAATCATTTTTTGAAACGGCCCCCTTAGCTTCACCTCTTTACAAAAACACGAGGGATAGGGGTGATACGTTTTCACCACACATTCCTGGACATCATATGGAATATTTTAATTAAAAAAATTCACTTTCTCACGAAATGCCATTTTTGGATCACCTATGTGAAGAGGCAATTTTTTAATGAAAAAATCACGATCTGCATGAAGTACTTTCAAAGAGTCCGTGGGGGGGGGGGGGGGGGTTAAACACTCTGAATGAAAAAGTTGATAGGCTAGTCGGATTCGTCATCTCAAAATGTATACAGAAAATACCAAATTTTTCAAATTCAAAATTTTGAGGCGTTTTTTATCGAAAAAGTTGCTTTCAAAAATGTCAAACTTTGGAAAGCGATGGCTCAGCTCTCTGACAGGGTATGTTCACAATATTTCAGAGATGATTTTCTCTGACTTTCCAGGTTTTCCAGACCAATTTTTCGAAATTTTCCAGACCTTTTCAATAAGATATTCGTGAACCGGGGGGGGGGGGGGGTTAATTTTTTGCGTGACGTACTTGCATCCCAAAATTTTGCAGCAAAATGATATGAAATGCATGGGGTCTAACGATTTTTTTTTTCAAAATCACTACTATACAGGATTTTCAGATGCTCCTCCTAGGGCCAAAAAACGATTCAAATTCAATTCTGAAAATTTTTAAACCCACCCAACTTCCCCTCACCACAAAAATTTAAAAATTTGAATTTATTTCGGAAAAACTCAAATAAAAAAGAATAGCAAATATTTTAAAGTAAAATTATAGTTTTGAAAAACGAATAAATTATGCCAGGGTGACTACCAAATCAAGCGAATAAAAATTCAGATTTTTTCGGGCTGAAAATTCAAAGATTTCTTCACATTTTATTACCCCTCCCCCTCCGAAAAAAATAAAGGAGGACATACCTCAAATTTAAAATTCCATGCAAGTTCCTCGGATCTTTTCGTTTCGCCCCAGTGGATGAAGAATTATTGATGGCGTAGAATATTAATCATTTTGTGTATAGATATACCAAAGAGCGAAATTTTTTTTGAATAATTTTTAGGTAATTTAATAGAAATTGCTTGCATGCCTTGGAATTCTTTCCTAAAATTATTGAATTAAATGTTTTTAGTATTTTTGGGATTGAGAAAGTTCAAAGTTTCTGGTGTAATCATCGCATTTTAATAATTACACCTTTGTTAAAAAAAATTCACTCAAAGTTCATTTTTATGGTGTGTTCCATTATCGACCATCTATAATCTTATGTAATTTGTTGTTTTCAAATGATTTCGTTTTTTTTCGATTTTCTCGAATTTTGGTTGTAGGGTTGTCATTTTGGTCTTAAATCGTTAATCTGTGAAAGATGAACACGAAAAAAAATTTTTCCACTAGATTTCGTTTATAGCGCACAAAATCAGTCGGTGGTCGATATTAGGAATCCAAAATTTCAACCTCGCGTTTTGACATGTCTCAGAAAAAAATTCCTAAAAAATACTAAATTTTTTCAGATGACCCCAGGGCTTTTCAAAATTGTAGGGGAAGGATGTTGGTATCCATTAAGCCATCAATCACATTTCCAACTCTTATACTTTTAAAATGGTGAGGCCTCAAAAAAAAGTGGTCGATAATGGGCTACCTTACCCTTATATGCATTTAAATACCAATTTGTGGTAGATTACGGTCAACAAAAATTGATGATTAAAAAACTCAAAGAAAAAATGCAACAATTTGACCCGAGCGGAGCGAGGGCGAATTTTTTTGAAAAATTTATAATAAAATAAACAAAGAAACACTTTTCTAAATAATTTATCCTTTTTTTGGGTGATTTTTCTAAAAATTCCAGTGAAAATTCCAAAATTTCCTGACTTTTCCAGACCATCAAAATTCCTTAATTTTTCCCGATTTTCCCGATTTTCCAGAGAATGGACACCCTGCTCTGAGATCGAAGGGAGCGGGGCGGTGCGACTTTATCACAGACTCTGAACATCATATCGAAGCTTTTTCAGCAATAAAATTGCGATTAACGTATTTGTCTATTTTCAAACTGCTTTGGGCTAAAGTGTAATTTTTCGAATGCGGAATTCTAATAAAGCCTCCGCGATTAAACTTTCAGCAATCGTAGTTGATTTTTCGATTTTTTTGGCAAATTTTTGATATTTTATTTGAAAATTGAAGCAAAAAGTGATACCTACTCTGGAAAAAATATCGTAGGAATATGAATTGAAACATACGTATAACTTTTTCAAGAAATTCTTTTTCAAAAAAAAGGTTTGCAACAGGTCCTATTTTCAATATTTGCAAATTGCCCCACCGCATCATGTTTTTAACGCACTGTACTGGAAAGAAAATATACGATGGAAAGTACCAACCAAATACACCGTTTGATAGGTAATTGAATGCAGTTTACCAAAAAATTCACCTAATTTTTTTTCGAAACTTGAAAACGAAATATTTCACGAAAACCACATTTTGAAAATTTTATGCAAGCAACACAAAATGACATGTTTGATAATAACTCATTATCAAACAATTCGTCAGATCTGCAATTTTTTACAGACACACAGACTAAAATAGGCCGATTTGCATCTTGCTCCAAGTTCTCTCATATCGTCACCTAGCCCCCAAAAGTATAGAGCACCTCTCTTAACGATAAGTCTGATGGCCAATTGATGACAAGTTCCGCATTTCACTCATTTGTACAGATAAATACAAATAGGTAGGTCTAGGTACATATTTCAAGTTCGATTTACCTGTAGGAACATATCACCGTCGACTGCAACGTGCTCGTACATATTCAGTTCGGATCGAGATCTATATTGTGCGATTTCTTCTTTGGAATTGTGCATGGTATCTGCGAACAAGAGAAAAAAAAGAATAAATTTCGGCTCCAACCGACCATAGAACTAGGAAGATTGGGGAGAAGGAGTAGGTAGTTAGGTACATATCAATCTAAGGCGCTACCGCACCCCACATTAAAAAACATTACAATTAAGTAGGTAGGCTAGGTACTAGGTACGTAAAATAACATCAAAAGGGCAGCTAGAGGTAGAGGCTAGAGGGTAGAGGGTAGCGTATACAATTATGCCCATAAAGTCGCGGTATAATAACAACACCACCAACACGTTTACATTACGCAACAATAGGTATGCTAATGCTAATAAAGATGTGTAACAACATTGAGACGACGATAGCCGATAATAACCCTATTGACATGTTAAACCCCTGACGCGTGTTAATATTTGCTCTCGAAAATTTGTGCAAGTCACCTCGTTTACAGATCATATCGTCGCCATTAACCCCTGCTGGATATTCTATATTCGCTGCCGCGGTTCTTTTACAACAACGTGTTATTAAAAACACGTTAGGATGTAAGTAGTTCCTTTTTGGCGGGCCCCCCGCATATGAAATTTCGATCGGTATCTCGTCGTATCTTAATCCGTCTTATTATTATTATTATTATATTATTTCTTTTTTTTCTCATTCATTCATTCGCTCGCCCATTCCCTACCGCCTATCAGAATAGATATGTAGATAGCTAGGTACACGAATAGACTTTTATCAATATTATTTTCAAATATTTAATGACTTTATTATACCTTTAGGTACAGGTTTACAGGTAGTCAAGTACGAAAAATCTTATGAATTATTTTTCAATTTTTTTTTCTTCAGAATTGAATAAATAGGTACACTGAAAGAAATGGGAATAAAAAATGAGTACTTATTACTGAGAATCAAGTAATGATTTCCGAACGTTAGGTAATCATTCCAAATTCCCAAATTTTTGGGGAATCATTCCTGAATAAAATGTATTAATTACAAAAAGTTAGGGAATGGTTATAGGAGGTAATCATTACTGAGAGAATGGTAATTATTAACAAAAAAAAACACCAACTAGTACTGAAAGTGAGAAGTACCTATTACAGCACACTACATACGAAATGAATGATTTACTTGATAAGTAACTATTATTCAATTTTAAGGAATAAGTAAATTGTATCAAAGTGAATAAAATATTGTGATGTATCTAACCATGATTTGCTAAGTGCAGTGCATTTTTTTTAAAGATTCTAAACCATTTTAAAAATAATTTAGTTGTGTGCAAATTTTTAAAGAGATTCTTTTTAAAGTGTGTGTATAAAATAAGTAAGAATTGAAAAAATAGCATAAAATTTTTATCTTTAATAAATTTGATAAATATGGTGGCGTAAAATTTCAAAATGAAAAAAATATAAAATTAAGAATGTGGTACGTTTTAGAAAATATTTTTATAAATATTTATTTTGCCAGTGCTTTGTTTCAAAATTCAGTGGTTTTTAAAATAATATATACTAAATTATTTTACACAGCTTCTATACAACTTTCAATTGAAGTGCACTTTGCCAAGAATATGTGATGATAATATGTAGGTATATCATTTAAATGCCTCATTACACACGCGCATCGGTGGCGTAGTGGTTAGGGCTGTAGGATAGGATTTATAGGAACACATAGGTATAGGGGTCCTGGGTTCGAGTCCCACCCAGGGCAGAAAATTTGTTAGAACAGAAAAGCATGTAAATTATCTGAAATTAAGAAGTCAAGTGTCTTGGTGCAGAAAATCGACGTGAGAGGCATGTCATTATTGTATTTTATTTTTAAAAAATAAAAAATTGAAGAAACTACTATATAAATGGTAAAATCATTCCTTTTTTAACAAGAAAATCATTCCTCTTTAACAAGTAATCATTCCTCTTCAACAAGTAATCATTCCCTAAATATCAGGAGACATTACCTGATGTTCGGTAATGATTCACTAATATTTAGGGAACTGTTACTTGTTGATGAGTAGGTATTACCCAATATTCGGTTATCAGCACCGAATATTTGAGGCTGTCCGCAGTTTACCGAGATTTTCGGGGAACCATTCCCCAATCATTTCTTTCAGTGTAGGTACGTCTCTGACTAGGGTACGTTGAATATATTTTTTATTAGACACGTAAACCTGCTACGCTGAAGCTGAAGGGGTGCAGACAGACCCAGTCGTGTGCCCAACGTCCAGGGCACAACTGTTCGTTTTCGAAAAAAAGTTTCAATATATGATGTGGTAGTTTCAAAAATTTTTATTTTTTTTCCTAAATTTGACTCATAAGAGACCTAAAACGAGATGAAAAGTGGCCAAAATTTGACAACTTTTGAAATATAATTTATTTGATATATTCATTTTTATTCGATGCTTTTTCCATTTAAAATTTTTTTTAGTGTGTAAAACATTGCTGAATTTTTAAAATTTACAAAAAAAAGTTCAATTTTTATGGAAATGATTCAATTTTTTTCAGTAAAAATAGGTTGGGGAATTAAGAATAAAAATCTCTTCAATTTTTAATGTATCAACATTCTCAGTTTTGAGAAAAATCTTTTGTTTTCATTTTGAATTGGTCGAATAAAATGCCCGTCATTGAGGGGCGTATCTTTCTTTAAGAAACTAACACAGTTGATAGTATGTCTAATATTTCTATGAATTTTCAACATTTTTCAATTTGTTCGACAGGGTGTCCACAATAATTCAGAAATGATTTTCCTTGATTTTTCCAGGTTTTCCAGATTTTTTACACATGATATTTATGAAACTGGGAGGGCGGATTTCAAATTCTGTCATGGAGGCATGAATTTTTCATGACTGAATTTCTATTTTAGTAAGTAAGGTATGAGCTTTTTTTAAATGAAAAAAGATTCTACAGTTTTTTAAAATTATTTTTTCGATGGTTTGAGCGAATAAGAATCGAAAATAATATGTTTTCTTGAAAGACATTTTTAAAATCAAGATTCATATTAAGTATAGAAATTGAAAATCGTAACGATGAAATGTACAATTTTTCGAAAATCTGCCTTAAAACATTCATAAAGATTTTTGAAAGAATTTTTATGAGATTTTTTTTAGGAAAAAAACAACATAAATTAAGTATTTAGCACCCAAGTATAAAGCGAGAGCGAATTTGTTTTTTGAAAAATCACATTAGAAAACCAAAATTGACCCTTTTTATTTGTTCTGAGAATGCTACTAATTTTTTTGAAAAATTCGTAATTAAATGGACGAAAAGATACATTTTAATATTAGTTTTTTTTTGTTCTTCATGAAATCCAAAGAAAAACAGTTGACACATACCAAGAAACGGTAGAATTTGGCCCAAGCGAAACGAGGGCAAAAAAAAGATAAAAAATGAGCAGCGAAACACTTCACAGATGATTTATTTCTGTAGCGGAAATTTCAAAATTCCCTGACTTTTCCAGGTTTTCCAGAAAGTGGACACCCCGTTCGATTCAAATAACTGCAAAGGTATAAAATTAGGTACCTAAAACATAGAAAATCCAAACTTTTGTAATTTTTGAAATACCTAATTGTGAATTTCAAACAATCATACAATCAAATTTGACCTCACATAATTATACAGCTACGGATCCAAGCAAAATATTTTTCATTCGAGGGAGGAAATCGTGAAATTTTTTTGACAGATTTTCTAAAATTTTCTCAAAGAAGGAATGAAACACGCAGATGGCAACATTGTTCAAGTTATAAAAATAGAAAACACGAGATTGTACGATAAAAAATGGGAAAATGACGACATTTTTGAAGGAATTTTTCATAACACATTTTTAAAACATTTACAAGTTTTTTTCGACCCTCGAGAGGGGAACATCTCCACACGTGGATCCGTGGTGGATAATTATATTTTACTATGTAGGTGCCGAAAAATGAACTCAATTTATTTGGTTGAAACTTTCATTTGTTCATACCAATTGTACCCTATATTCTCTCGATTAGATTCTAGCAAATATTTTCCGATTTCTATTTGCTCAACGTTTTCAAAAACTATATTCGCAAATCAGAGGGTAAAACTATCATCCCCTTCCCCACCCCTCCATCGCCATCAACAGTCTAGGAATTCCTCTTCTCAACCAAGTTGACATCCAACATCTAAACAGGTTCCCATCACAGCATTTGAAAAAGCTCTCGTGCAATGAAAACGTTGACCTTTGTACGCAAATTCCTCGTCAATCGCGTCCATGTAAGTAAACAAAATAAGTAGGCGTAGATTTTTTCCTCTAAAACGAGGAAAAAATAGAAAATACCCTCGCGCGGTTAATATCCTGCAACATTCCGCTCGTTTAAATTCGGCCTAATTTAATCGCCACCTAATTGTAGCGAGTCGCCGATATAGATCTAAATACCGACGAAAAACGAAACAGAAAAAAACCGTTCGCTCGGATTAAGTAGAAAAAAATTAGGTATCCGAGAGCGCGTCGGGGGCGAAAAAAATTCTAGCATCGAGTTTTTACAAGGGCCCTGTAAAACGTTGGCAAATTACTACTTTTAACAGAAAAGCCGTAATTAATAGAAAAATAAAGAACGTCATTGAGCGAAAATACGAAAATCGAACATTCACGCGAACGTGTTTTTGCTCCCCAAACCTTTCATCCCCTGCTAGCTACTCGTACCTATACCTTAGCGCCTTTACGATAACCGTTCTTGATAATGGTCGAGGTCCGGATGTTATTAAAAAAAAAAGAGAGAACTCGCCCTTATATACGCGGCAGCGGTCATTTTTGAGTTTCCTGTTTTATATACGATGCCGAGGCGTACGACAAGATACGAGGTGAGGTGAAAATTTCGCGCTTTTAATGCCCCGCTTTCTCGTAAGGGCGAGTATAGTTTGCTATTTTTTCTTTTTTTTTTCGAAAAAAAAAAAACACTCGGCGATAGGTTGGACTCGGTTCGGCGTATAACCTGTGACCTTGCGTATAATTCGTATGCTAGGTCTAGGTACAGCTACAGCTACAGCAGGTACTATGCTCGTATTAGGTACTCGGGCCATTTCCAAGAAAGTTGGATCGATATTTCAAAAGTTGATTTTCAAAAAACCTCGAGTCGTACACAGCCAATAAATAAGTATACCGAAGGCTATACGAACGCGTACCTCTACCTATATCGTAATCGAGAAAATTTTCAATCGATTACACACGTTATAGGCTGTCGCGTGTTCAGTTTGCATAATTTTATCCCCGTTTTTTAATTCGAATTCGGCGAGGTTTTTTTTCTTCTTTCAGTCCTCCCCATCGTCCGTTCTGCGATACAGGTGGAGGTACTTTTAATCCCAGACTTTTTACGTTATTATATACAAGCGTATTAAAAAAGCGGCCAACATTTTTTAAATATTCGTAAGGTATATAAATGTCGGAATTTAACTGATTGCCCCTTATATTAGGTATTTTTATATGTACGTAGTCGCAGCATTTTTCAGATGATAAGGGAGCGACGGCGACGGCGGTGGCAGCGGCGCTCGAGCTAGCTCTTGGGCGCGGGCAGCGAAGCGGGCCGGATTATATGGAAAAAAAATGCGCGTTACGCCGAAAATTGTCTTTCGACGAATGTTACCGTTTTGTTTCCACGGTAACGCCATTGTAAACAACCCTCTGGAGAATTTATATACCGACCGTATTATCGTATGGTCGCGTACGCCGAGGTACAGCACATATTTTCTCTGTTTTACAGTTCACCTACGAAGGTAGCTATAGGTACCTAGCTACCTACTACCTACCTCCATTCCACCTATTTACAACGTACCTAGCTACCTACGTACAAAGCTACTCGGCGAAATTAAACTGGTAGGTAGGTAGCTAGGTACCTATCTACCCAATACTTGCTAGTACTCTGCCAGCCAAGAATCTTCCAGACCTACCTCTTATTATGATTGCGCTTGCGCCGCGATAGTACCTACAACTAAAGCCTACAAATTTATAAGAAATATAAAATGCCATCTCTCTGAGAAGACGGTCGTCTAAATCGTCGTTCGTACGTACTACGTACTTACGCAGTCCCTTCTTCTTTGGTAAGGTAAAAATTAGGCGTCTAATGTTTACCGTACCTTAGTACAAGCGTACAGTGTATTGTACACATATAATAATCGAATGAGAAAAAGCAAAAGACCAACGAGCTGGGCTGGGGTGGGTGAGCGAATGGCGCAAATGATAAGAAAAACGAAAATAAGTTGGAGGAGTTAGCAGCGCGTACAATACGCGAATGTACGAGCGAGGTTCCGAGATTGCGTGACTCGAACCCCTTAAACCAACTACCGTAGTACCAGCGAGTTTATAGTTATACTCGTGCGAGGCGACGTATGTACGACGTTAGCGGTGTTTTTCTTCGCTAGTGCGGGTCGCAAAGCCTAAAATTCACCTTGTGCTCTTGCCCCAATCCCAATCCCAATCCCAATCCCAATCCCAGCCCCAGCTCCTAGTCCCAGACCCACGTATGTATGTACATCTGATGTACGAGGTACGAAGGCGCGCCACCGAGTATAACTCATTTCCCAATAAATTGAATTAAAATCCGGTATCGTAATTTTTCCAATCAAATAGCAGAATGCGATTGGAGCCATGGACGGTGCTTTCTGTATAGCATGTGTTGCGAAAGCTGCACGTGGGAAAATTCATGTTAAGCAATGTAATACATGAGAAAAAATACAATTTTTGAATTTCAATCATTCATTTTCACAAAAATTAATTTTTAAAAACGATAAAATAGTCGATTGCTTTACAATTTTACGGATTACAGCACCTCAATATTTCATTTGATCCCTTTCTTCAACATGAAGATAATATTCTCAGGGTCCAAAAAATCGAAAATTCTCAAACGAAATGGGATTTTCCCAGATTTTTTCAACCCGAAGTACAATTTTTCATGGTTTTTTCACCTCATAATGAAAATTAAGATTAATCATTTTCGAAAAATTTCAAACTTGAACCTAATTTTTTGATTTTTAATGTGATTTTGTCATCATTGAAGTGAGCCAAGATGCCTCCTGCCCTTCCACCGTTTGTGCGTTCGATCTGACTCTAAATATTCTCATTAAAACGCTAAAAAATGAGAAACATTTTAAAAACTTCACTTTTTTATCATCAATCAATTTTCTTCAAAATTTCATATTCAAATTTTCCAAATTTTTATCCATTTCTGTACAGCAAAAAGAGTACTCTCATTGACAAACAAAATCGCCTTATTAAAGTGTCAACAAGGGCAAAAAATTGACTATTTCCAAACGAGATCGACTATCGACTGTTCCAATTCAAAGTATAATTTTTCTCAATTTTCCTCCAACTTGGAACAAAAACGTTTCAAAAAAGGCCACCACTTTTAAAAATTTTTTACCTAAACATTTAATTTGATCAATAAGGAGAGGCAAGTAACTTTCTTTGCCCTTCTCTCGCTGATTTGGCTCCAAATATATCATCAAAAACCAATCAAAATCCTGAAAAATAATTGGAAAATGTGAAATTTTCAAATCTTCATTTATCAGGTATCATTCAGGGTCCATTAAAATAACGTAGGTACTCAACATTTCGAATAAGCTCTTCAATTTTTTTTGCCTCCTTAACTAAAAATAAAATTAATATTCTTATGGGAAAAGCGTATTGAGCTTATAGGAAGGAGAGAGGGGAAAAATTGAAAATTTCCGTCTGGAGTAGATTTTTTTCTGATGGTTTATGATTCGAAAGTAGGTACGTGCGATTATTAAAAAAAAAATTTCAATTCCAAACAATCATTTTCCACAAAAAAGTAATTTTAAAAAAATTCAGATTCAACTGCAACTATTTTGACTAAAGATGCAATTTTTCCGGGCCAAGGCTACCCTCTCACCCCGTTCGGAAACTTCAATTTTCAATATCAACTACTTTTCATTTAAATTGGATATTCATAATTTTTAAAAATCTCTTCAACATTCTTGCATTCTTTAAAATCCAAACATAAGGAAACGCTCTCTGGGACGAACCAAAACTGACTTATGGGATGGAGAGGGGGTTGGAAATTTTCGACTTGTATGGATTTTTCTCCTGATTTTTTCTATTCAAAGAACATTTTCTCTACTCGAATCTTGTAGATATCTGTTTTGGACATCCATCAAGATCGGATTCAATTCGAAATTGTTAAACTGATGGATGAATTTATTTCAAAAAATAATTGAAGAATATGCCCACTTTTAAATTAAATTCGTAAATAAATATATTTTTCTCTTCTTTCTGCCGGTAGGTCTAGGTATATTACATACCTATTAACTGAAGTAAAAATTATTTTAAAAAAATGGTCAAGAGAAATATGTAGTTAAAACGCACGAGGAAGGAAGGGTAGCATGTAGATTTCACCATTTCTGTACTTTTTTGTATGTTACACATGAGAAAAATTTACTTCGCCGACTCTGAGTCACATATTAGGAACACTACTTTTAAATCTAAGCTCTGAGTAGAGTTTCTTCTGTATACAATCCTAGGGTACATTCGTCGAATAGAACACAGACACACTACCACAAGCATATGCCCGATAAAGGGGCACAAATCGAGAGTATGAGTTCACCGATTTTAGGCAGAGATCTAAAATCTTACACTCTTTCTTTTCTTCATCTGCATCTTCACCTAATTACCTTCCAAATTCCAATACCAGCGGTGAGAAAAATTTAGCGCCGCGCCGCCTAATTTTCCGATATCAAAAAGCCATTAAAATCTTTACGTATTTTAAAATCCAGGCACCTCAAATTAAGTATTCATTTACACTCAGCAATGATACGTAAATTACGTACCCACCAAATACGTAATTAAGCGCATTTACCTCACAGTCACACATACTATACACGTACTCGTAAAAATACCCAGTCACCTACAATTGCATCGTAGGTAACTGTCAATAAATAGACGGAGGAGAGGTACTCTAGCTGCATATACAGATACACGTCATACATATATGTACCTAGACGTATGTCTACGACTCTATAACGTACGTACTTTACCTATATATCTACAAGAATAAAATACAGCAGCGCGGAGAGGGAGCAGAAATTACAAAAAGCAAGCTAGTGTGACGATGAAACAGAAGCTAGTTAATTACAACCTGATGGACGCGAGTATAGACAGACGGCAAGGGGTATGACAGACCATTTTATGCCGCAATATAGAGCATTATATAAACGAGCAGAGCCCAGCTAGAAGCTTTAGCTAGCGAAGTACATCCATATAGGTGCATCATACGCGAGTCAGAGGCGACCGGACTGAGAAAAATAGGTGGTAGTGTACCTAGCTACCTACTACCTACTCTTTACTGGAGGACAGGACAGATGTTGTAACCGAAGAAAAATATTTCGATGCCCAGGTGAGGGCACTCATCTGGAAATCGATACGTTTGCTTAGACCTTATCTATTCACTGATTGTGACTGTTTTTTGTATTCATTACATATAAGTCGAAATATTTTTTTAATTTAATGCGTACTCGGATTAGCAATAGACTATTTTTTTTATTATTCTTTGCGTTTGAGTTTTATCGATCAACATTATTTAGTATTTGTGTAATTGTAGGTACACCATATTTACAACACAGAAATTATTACGAACAAGGACGTAGGTACTTTTGAGGAGGGGAAATCCCATTCATCTTCAAAAAAATCAACAAATTTTCAGAAAAACAGCACATATTTTAACAACGATCAATAAAATGTGTTGGAGTGGCAATTTCAACAAAATTTGATTTTCGAAAACAGTTTTTTTTTTTTAAAGTACCAACAGCAAAACTTTCAACCGCCAGATTAGTTTTCATCGCTGATTTTTCGCTAATTTTAATTTTTCGATAACATAATCCACTAAAAGTTTATGGAAAATACAACATTTTTTTGGAAATTCGTTGCTTTCAAAACGAATTACGAAAACTCGATTCTTTCTTAATCTAAATTTTTAAAAATTGACAAAATTACATAAAAATAGAAAATATAACATGGACAGATGGAAATTTTGACACTGCAGTTTAATTTTAAGTAATTCATTCATATCATTTCAGCGTGAGGAATCACGAGTGAATTAGTTCAGTCGCAATTAAACAGAAGAATACTCCGAAAATCGTTAAATTAAAACGAAATTTGACGAGTTTGCAAGAAAACGCTATTTTTTCCATGGATCCCCCCCCCCACCCCAGGGTTTCCTCATTCCATATTGAGAAATTTTTATAATCATTTTTGATAGGTTGGTAGGATGGTAGTGAAAGTACTTAATTTTCTTTAGTTCATTGAAATTTTCGATTAATTTAGTGAAAAACTAGCATCATTTTTCAAAACTTGCGAGCAATGGAAAAAGGACCAATAGTCTCCTTTCCATTTCAGTCTCATTATACATTGTCACAATTAGTCAATTACTTTTCAATAAGTACCTACATAATTATTTTGATTAGAGCCTTTGAAAGCTGTGAAATTCGTTTTTGAAATTCATAAGTTTACGAACAAATGATTAAAAAAAAATAACAATTTTTCAAGGCCTTTTTTACCCCTTTTTCAATCAACAAATTTTCAAGATGGGATCTCTGCATCCTTGGGGGTACAAAGGTCCACAATTTTGACAAAAATTTTAAAAAATCGAAAAAGGAAAGTAACGGCGCTAGGTTTGAATATGTACTCAGTATTTTCATCTGACCCCTCAGAATCACCTATTAGCCCCTTCGATAGGGTCAAAATTTAAAAAAATGAAAAATAACGTGTGACCTGTCGTTTGTTACGTTTTTGAGGACACAGAGTTCGAATATTTGCTTATTTTCTAGATTTACCCCTTCAGTGTCCCCTAGCCTCCTCCATTTTAGGGAAAAGTATGTTAAGAAATGAAAATACATAGCATGTGGCGTACAGATTCTCAATAATTTCATGGCGTAGAATTGAAATATAGACTTACTTTTTGATCCTACGACCCCCTCCCCCTCCATCGTATTTTTTCACTCATTTTCTTTTAAATACTGACTCGTGTGAGTATAACGAGAACAAGTCCCATGCGATGGAATTTATTATTTCAAAAAATTTGGAACAAACATCTTATAATGTACATGTAATAAGTATACATATTTTGGGTCGAATCAGTATGGAATAGCCCATTAGAAAAAAGTGACTTAAGAAACTTTTTGGTGAAATTAGTAATTAAAAATTGAGCAAGCTGCCCATTTTTCAACCCTAGAACTGCGATTTCGTTAATTTCGTGGAAAAACGGACAGATGCCTAATCTGATATTATGGATTTGGGATGTCTCAGAGACATTGTTGACAGTTTCATTTCCTATACAGCGAACCATGATAAATAAAGGTATAACTTATTATTTTTGTAAAGGAGTTTAAAATCTCCTACTTGTCGAATATTTGAAAATTCGACTTTTGAGCTAATTTGCTCGAAGCATTGATGATGAAATTCGCTGCAGGAATACCACCGAGGCTCCAATGTAGCACTCGATGCAATGCGATGCGACTACCGTTTATAAGGTCGGGCTATATTTAACTTACAAGATGTTTCGACGAGTACCTCATTAACCTGGCCCCGGAGAACTCAAATTGAAAATGAAAATTACACGAAAATGTTACGACCGCGCGATGACGCTTCGCGTATCGAGTTACCTAACGATGTTTTAATATCGGGGTTTCGACGAGCGCGGTTCATTTTTCATATACCTACTTAGGTGGCAACAACGGCTATATGAACGACGACCAACTGGTAACTCCGCAGCAGATGAGATTACTACGCAGGGAAAAACAGAACTCATATCATGAGCAGGTACTATAGGTAAATAAATATTAAGGCACCTAGGTATACAGATCTAGAAACACTACATATGTACATATATCGAATGAACATGCCACCGAACAACTGATGTGTGGCCGTCCGTCGTGATCGTCATCGTCATCATGGACGTTCATTAGAAAATATAAATAAGTACGAGTAATGACGATAGGTATACGGAATTGCGGAAGTATTTTAGCGGCCTATAGCGATAGGGTGACCGCAGCATATCGTTAAGTGAATTTCGATCGAACGTTTATTAGCTCGTATCTCGGATCTCGGATGTTGTTGCGGTAAAGGTGGCGCGTGCCAGCCCCCGCAGAGCGGCTCATCGAGGCCACGGTGGCGGTGGCGGTGACGGAATTGACCCGAGCATCTGTCAAAATACGAACGAACGAATAAGCAATCGCTATGTCTCTGCTCTTTGGATTCCCAGTTCCCAGTGTTTGTAAACTCGAAGCTTTAATCGGTCTGCCGCAGATGATTACACAAATACCGTACGTAGGTATGCGTATGTACCAGTACTGTACTACGAGTATACTATACGTAAAGGGGTGCGATCGCCGATCGCCGATCGGTAAAGCACTGAATGGAAAGCTAAGACACCTACGGTGGTCATTGATGCTAAATGCGTCCGAATCGTGGGTAACGGTTCATTAACTCTTTTCTTTACAAATGACGGGTTCGTTTCGCATCTCGACCGTGCGATTTCGATACAGATACCGTACGCGGACTAAAAGATTTGTTTTAATCGATCCAACTAATACGTATAGCTAATACCGAAGGCGAAATTTGCTGTATTTTACAATATTGCAGCGTGGGGCGATTATACGAAGGTCTAGGTAGCTAGATCTACTAGCTACACTCGATTGTACGTATCCAGCACGGTTGGTGTCCATGTCCAAACCAAAGCCCATAATACGTATGTTTACCTATTACCGGATACGACGAGGGGGATAGCTATATGAATAGACACTGTTTCGCATACACAAAGGTATACTCGTAGGTAAACAACTACGATCCATTTAAATCGGTTAAGGGCGAGAGAAATTAGATGATACATGTCGACGTCGCGTTTATACGGAGGAGAGAAAACCGACGGAAGAGTTAATTACGCAGATAGACAGGTAACGCACCCCCCATTCATCCATTCACCATCCTTATACCTAGTACCTATCCATCTACGAACGATACGCGGGTGCGCGAGTATCAGTAGCACAAAAAATAGGGGTTTGGACCCCAATGCTCGCCAAGTTAATCGACTAGTAATGGTATATGAGGTGGATATCGCGTACAGTGGGTAGTGGGTCTGGGTACTGTACGTGCACTATGTGTAACGCAGCACAATATGCCGTAACCCAAGAAGCCAGCCTTCAAACGGTAAACTGATTACCACGCATACTGATACCAGCTCCCTTATTGTTTTACCGTTTTGAATTTTTTTCTCATTTTTCTTTTTTAGCGTGTTGCGAGGTATGTCTATGTATGTGTCTGGGTCTATACTCTAAACGTAGTTTTGTCGATTATCACTAAGGGTTAGGTGGAACTGCTGTTGTTGCTGATGTACATATCGCATATATGGTACCAATTGTACGTAATGAGAAATTTGACGAATGTTACCGGCTGTCACTTCGTATTCGTTTTACAAATCAAAAAAAATGAGAAAATGTCAATTTACGTGGATTCGTTTCAGTTACCTGCCGGGACCGGGACCAGGGATTGCAAAACCGATGACATAAAGGTTCGGGTTTCAGTTCAAAATTCAAGTTCAGAAAGCAGAAGTTCAGTTATCCAGTTTTCAGTTTTAATAGTCCAGTCAAATTAGCTCATATGAGAGGTCAACTTCCAATAAATTTGGGGAAAAATTTTTTTGGGCAGAAAGGCTCAGAATGGTGTCCTAATGAACATACAAAAACCCACCCAAAATTGGCCTGGAGCTTTTCCCTCCAGCTCCACATTTGTGTCCCCCAAACCAGTTTTTCGCGTTTTACTCGTTTCCAATTGGTTTTTTTGAAAAAATAGTTCTGTACAATTTTAAAGAGCGTAAAATTTCTCATTAAATTGATTCTATAAAAATTTTTGTACGACCTCCCCCACGCAAGATACACCCCTCCCAGTATATGCATATTTCTTCAATTTCTTAAATTCGGGGTTTTAGCGATGCAATTTTTCAAAATTAAATGAAAAACATCGCCTGCTTCGATTCAATGGAGGGGACTGGGGGTTCAGATGGTTTTACTGATTACATGGGATGATTGATTAACCCCCACCCCAAACCACCCCCACCCCAAACCACCCCCATTAATAATGAAAATATCATTACAATTTTAAAAAAAAAAAAAAAGATTATTTGGTAAATAGGTAGTTTATTTATTTTTTAACATTATTCTAGTTCATTATCAGGATCGTCAATTTCGAGGTCGTCGTCGATGCCTTCTTCGAAATCCTCTTCTGTGATACAAGTATAAGCATTGAGACATGCTTCTCCTACACAATGCCTACAGGCTTTGGAGCATTTCAGACCCAAAACAGAATTATGCAGAATTTTTTTTTTAAATTTGTGTTGGTGATTTTGAACAGTTTAATTACAATAACAAACCGTGTTTCCGACAAGTACAGCCTGATGTGCACCCTTTCTTACAATTACAAAAAACACTTTAGTAGTTCTTCAGGCGCTGGTGTTAAATTGGTGAATTTTGGTTCATAGGTGTTACCATTGAGTATTCATCCCCATTCTGATGGATTGAGATGATTACCTCACCACCTCTGCACCTGTAGATATGTCCTGAATAGATGCTGGCGAGCCGCTTCTTCACATCTCAATAGATCAGAATGGGGATGAATACTCAATGGTAACACCTATGAACCAAAATTCACCAATTTAACACCAGCGCCTGAAGAACTACTAAAGTGTTTTTTGTAATTGTAAGAAAGGGTGCACATCAGGCTGTACTTGTCGGAAACACGGTTTGTTATTGTAAACTGTTCAAAATCACCAACACAAATTTTTAAAAAAATTCTGCATAATTCTGTTTTGGGTCTGAAATGCTCCAAAGCCTGTGGGCATTGTGTAGGAGAAGCATGTCTCAATGCTTATACTTGTATCACAGAAGAGGATTTCAAAGAAGGCATCGACGACGACCTCGAAATTGACGATCCTGATAATGAACTAGAATAATGTTAAAAAATAAATAAACTACCTATTTACCAAATAATCTTTTTTTTTAAAAAAAATTGTAATGATATTTTCATTATTAATGGGGGTGGTTTGGGGTGGGGGTTAATCAATCATCCCATGTAATCAGTAAAACCATCTAAACCCCCAGTCCCCTCCATTGAATCGAAGCAGGCGATGTTTTTCATTTAATTTTGAAAAATTGCATCGCTAAAACCCCGAATTTAAGAAATTGAAGAAATATGCATATACTGGGAGGGGTGTATCTTGCGTGGGGGAGGTCGTACAAAAATTTTTATAGAATCAATTTAATGAGAAATTTTACGCTCTTTAAAATTGTACAGAACTATTTTTTCAAAAAAACCAATTGGAAACGAGTAAAACGCGAAAAACTGGTTTGCGGGACACAAATGTGGAGCTGGGGGGAAAAGCTCCAGGCCAATTTTGGGTGGGTTTTTGTATGTTCATTAGGACACCATTCTGAGCCTTTCTGCCCAAAAAAATTTTTTCCCCAAATTTATTGGAAGTGAAATCCTAATTTTACTGGAGTATAATATTATTTTGGAATTTTGATTGAAAAATTCGAAGAAACGAAAAAAGAAGCAGATTTGAAGGGCGGACCTTGCCCTTCAGTTCCTTAAAGTCGACTCCAAAAATTGTTTCAATATTTCATACAATTATAGGCACCGCTTGTGATAGTAGGAAGTGCCCCTAAGTGCCCGAGAAAGGTCACAAACCTCATAAAAATTTGAAAATGTCAATTAGTGCTTTTGAATTTGAACTGAAAGGGTATCAGTAGATCAGCATGGTGAATCGGCCCAGGTGGAAAATCGAAACGATATTTTTATGGGGTGTAAATAGTAAATACCATCAAGTTGAATCAATCCTTAAAATTTAAGACCTCAACTCTGAGTGGTTCTTGAGTAATCGACAAAATACCCAAAAAGAGTTTCAATTTCTTACTCGGCAGATTTATTTCAAACTTTGATCGTAGGTTTATACAAGTGCTTTCTTTGAAAAAATCAATCTCACCCTCCACCATTTTCTCGCTCCAAAAACTTAATTTAATATTTTGAGACCTTCCTTACCAATGGAAGACATAGAGGTAAAATTTTAGAAAAAAATATCTGGAGATGCGCAATTGACCCTAGAACACACCCTGTAATTTTTTGAAATATTCAATTCCATATTGATCATCGATAACTGAAGGAAGGGATCAGTTGGAGCACGGAAAGGGGGTCAGATCAAAAAGTAAGTCGATATTCGAATTCTACGCCCTCAAATTACTTAAAATCGATATCCCACACGATATTTTCGTTTCTCAACATGGGTTTTTCCAAAATTGGGAGGCTTAAGGGGCATTAAAGGGCCAAATCCAAAAAATAAGCAAATTTTCGAACTCAGCGTCCTCAAAAACCTAACAAACGACAGGTCACGCGTTATTTTTCATTTTTTAGAATTTTGACCTTATCGAGGGGGCTAATATGGGGGTTAGGGGGGGGGGGGTCGAATGAAAAAACTGAGTACATATTCGAAATCAGCGCCTTCGAATTAGTAGTAATACATGTGTTACTTCACTTTTTGGATTTTTTGAATTTTGGTCAAAATTGTGGACCCCTTTACCTCCCAGGGGTCCAAAGAACTCATCTTGAAATTTTGTTGATTGAAAAAAGGGTGAAAAGGGCTCTTCACTGTAATTTTTTCAGATTTTTAAATGGTAGCATTCATCTTTTGTTTTTATCATGAAAGTTGAGCTTTCACCACCAAAGTTCAACTTTGAGCTTTTCAAAACGTGATCACCAGTTTTGAATCTCCTATCAATTCTCTTTCAGTCCCCGCAAACATTTTTCCCCCAAGTACAACTTATCTCTAGATATGAGCCTTCAAAGTTGGGTAATTTGGGTAGAAGTCGAAAAGGCATAAAAATTTCGAGCCCCCCCCCCCCCCCCTACGCCTCCTTGAGGGTTAGGAAAAAATGATCGTGGTTTTGTGAATAGACCACCGAGGGAAACTTGTAAAAAAAATTTAAGCGAAATCGGAAAACCCGACTTCACTTTTGGTCTGTTTTAGTATGGAATAGTCCATATGATTTTTCCAAAATTCTATCTTGAGTGGATGCTAAATGGGCACTGATAGCACCCTCTCTCATTTTGGGGCAAATAAAAATTGATGATATTGGTGTTGCTTTCGTGTAATTCGTACCTCCTGAGTGAGCACGAATATAATATCCAAATTACCATTAAACCTTCGTACGTAATACCAGTACAATCGAAATAAAACATCAAGATGTACTTGGATTTTTTTTCAATCAGATGTTGTTTCTACGTAGTCATTTTTAGTCCAGTGGCAGACTGCATTTTTTGGACATTAATAGTAGAGGCGTGAAATTTGGTATGGTAAACAAGGACATCATAGAAATTTTTTTGAGCCCGGGAGCCCATTGTCAAACTCCATATAGGAGAGGGAGGGGGAGGTTCGGAAGGGAGAAGGAAGGGAAGTTCTTTAAATTTGAGATTCCTCAACTCATGTTTGCACCTTTTCCCTCAAAATTGTCTGAAAATTACATACATTTGCGTATTTGGTTTCGGTTGTTTTTTGAATCAAGGATCAAAAATCGCGAAAAACCGTACCTACTTATGCAGAAATGTTATTTTAGCAAATTTTTTCAAATCTCAAGCGTTTTATATGGCAAGAAATGATCGAATGAAGAAACGAACGCCGGATTCGACTCGATAAACATACTTTTCGCGATCGTTTTACTTCAAGTCTCAAAATTCCCGTTTTTCACCGATTTTCATGACATCGTCGTGACAAAAAAAAGTGAATTTCGAGGTATTCTTACCTCCTAAACACGAATCTGACATTCGTTTCATTTACTCGGTCATTTCTTTTTGCATAAAACGCTGAAGATTTGAAAAATCTGCAAAAATAACATTTCTATACGGGTTTTCGCATTTTCAACCCTTGCGACTTCGAAATCGCCAAAAGTGAATACTACGTGAAATAAATCTGCGTTAAAATACATGTTTTTGGGATATTTTCATAAAGTGGCCGATTTTCGCTATCAAGGCCCTTTTAGCAGTAGGAAATTTCAAATAGCCAAAACCTCATGAAGGAGTGTGCCAAAATTAATAAAAAATTATTGTAAATACCTCCACAAGATGTAACTTTGTGCCAAAAGAACCGAAATTTTCCTTCACTTCCGTTGAAATGAAAAATTCTTGAAAATAATGCAATAAAATGGTCATAGCTCCAAAAGGGAGGGATGGCTTCCAGTTTTTTTTTTCATCAGGGGACACCATCGGGGAAGGGGGTTAGATCAGAAATCAGTACGGGAGCTAAATTCACCGCTTATTCGGCCAGATCCTTTTCGTACTTTTCATTTTGTATTATTTTCGGATTTTGCTATACCGCATTAACCAATTTCGTACCCATAGGCGCACGCAAGGGGGGCTCAGGGGGCTCGAGCCCCCCCCCCCCCAGCTCGACAACAACATTTTCTATCATAAAAATGTCAAAATAGAGTAAGATTAAAAAAAAAAATCGCCCTTGATTCGACTGGGCAGTATTTTAGTAACTATTTTTTCAATAAACATACCACTCTCTAAATTTGAATCAATTGAATTTACAGAAATTCTGTCTTTTTTAATCAGTGAAATAATTTTTATTAAAAATTAGTGATTTTTCACTGATTTTCCGGTCAAAAATTACCAATTTTTCAGCCAATGTGTCATTTATTTAAAAAATCTGAAAATCTCGTAATTTTTTAATTTTTTTCGCTCAAATTTGTAAGTAGGTAAGTATGTGTTACCTGCCTACTGGAAATACCCAAACTACTCCAGCCCCCCTGAAATAACAGGTTACTCAATTTTTTCATTGAATTTTGACCCCCCCCCCCCATTTTCTTCGAAATCTGAGCCCTTCCCTTACACAATTTCTGGGTGTGCTCGTATTCGTACCATATTTGTATCAGCAAATACCTGAGTTCGAGATATCGAGAACCCTGAACTTCATGCTCTTTTAGGCCGAGGGATTCCAAATTTTTTGGGAGGCCTACCACTGACAGTAAACTACTGCGACAATTTTCGTTAAAATCAAATATTTAGGTATTTTTTGCTCCACTTTATTTTGTATAAATGATGTGCAAAATGACTTCAACTTTTATAAAGTATTTAGGCGCTTATTGCTTCTCTCTTTGATCACCATCGCATCGTACGTAATTCTTCAGATAAATGTAGATACTAATTACCCAGATAGCCAATTACGTATAAAAAGAACTGATCTCATTCTTTGATCACGTTTCGGTTGCATTACGCACAGGTATGCGGAACAATATCGCGTAACACTGCCAACGATTTCCAAATCGATTACAATTTTTCATTTTATATTTACCAAAGGGGTGGTACCAGGCTATTGTCTTCGCGGCGATTGTCGCATTGCTCAACTTTACTTCACGACCCTTAACAAAATACCAACGCAACGCGCATGTCAGACATATGCAAACATTCGATATTCGCAGCCCATATACATAAATGTACACACTCTGTACCTTCTCGTACAGTGTACACGTACCCTTGTTCCTGCCGCCGCGCCACCACCCTTGTGCATTTTTAAAATACGCTGCGCTGGTATATAGTCGAGTACCGAGCTACCGCGATGCGATGTACCAATTTTAATAAAATGGCGTTCGAAAATCAATTTGTTGGCGTACTGCTGGTTTTTTTCTTTACATTTGCGACTGCTCGCCAAAAAGATGCCATTTTGAATAACAATATCGTCGGTAAAAAGGGAGGGAAATGGTGCGAACGAATGACCATTGTTTCGAATCACCCTGATTTGTTTCATGGCGCCTGCAAAGGATCGGTTGGATACATAGACGTACCGTGACCGTGCGACATTTTTCCATTGTATAAATACAATACATTGGTACCTATTGAAGAAAAAAACAAACCACTAAAGTATATGCCGAACAAAAAAAATATCAATTTTCGGCACCTTCTTCAATTTTTTTCAATAAAATTTTCACCTATTTTTTGAAAATGATAGGATTGCATGTTTTTTCAGTTTTGGGACAATAAATTTTATTTGATATCTAATGATTTTTAGAAAGAGTACCGTCTACTGATTCGATCAAATAAAATCGCATGACTTCACCTCGTATGAAACGCTGAAGCTTTTCACAATAGGACCACTCTTGGAGAAACCACAACTTTATTTCAAGATGTTGAAAGGGGTTTAGGTAAATAACTAAATTTCTGATAATTTTATGAACTTTACAAGTAAAACAGTCCATCTAATTTGGTAATGGAGTAATGATGGTTAATTAAGGAGCAGATTTCAGGTAATGAATAGGTAGGTAGATATAATCTAGATCAACTATGTACCTACTTCTCGTTATAGGTAATTCGTAAATTGAGAAGGAATATTTACCGCAATACCACACAGTAGGGAAGTAATATATGTAAGAAGTATAATACGAGAACGAATAGTTGACTATTTGAAAATTTTTAATTGAAGTTACGGTCGGCTGAACTTCATCGCCTTAAATTTTATATCAACGTTAAAATTTTTTCCGGTCTTATTTGTTTACCTAGTTGGTGGTTACGTTAATTAATTTTGCAATTTAGACGGCGATGATTTGATAATAGAATTTACCCAATTCGAGATAAAGTTACTTTTTATGTACTTACAATCGTACAGCGCTCCAAGTTACTAATAAGAGGGATATTACAATACGAGCATGCGAAACATCGTCGCAAGAACCACGAAAAAAATATTCTTATTTGCGCATTTGCATGAAAACAAAAATAAAAAAAATAGTAATTTCTGCTGAACCTAGGTTTAGGAAGATTAGAAATATATCAACATACAGGTATCGTGTGTCAGTAAATTTTTACAGGTATTAGGTAGCTAGGTACTCAACACAAAGTATCCGGACGTAGCTTCAACTAACTGTAAGTATTAGATAGAAAATGTTACATTTCTGACTATACCTACCGGGTGCTCGAAAAATTCTGGTTCTCCCAGAGAATTTCGCTTATAAAAATCGTAGATCGGAAACACGTAAAATGCAAAACATGGTAATTAAATGCGATAAAACAAATCGAATGTGCTTGAAACGTACAAAATGTGGAATATTTACGTTCATTTTTACCTACCTATCAATGTAAAAATTATAATTATCCAGCTAAATATTTGTTCATTTACCTGGGTCAGAATTTTTCGAGCACCCGGTAAACTGTACGAATGACGAGGAAATTTTCTCAAGAATTCTAACAAAAAATAAAACCAAGTTGCGCATTTCATGTAGCCTATTTACACGATTTTTTCATTATTTTTTATCCTAGTAAGTACAGGGAAGAACTGAAGTAGGCATCATCAGAGGGGTAAAAAATAGGCAATTTCCCAGTCGGTCAACTTTTTTAAATCCGAAATGAAATTTTCTGCGACTCAGACGGTAAAATTTTCAAAAAAGGTTATCACCTACTTCAACGGTCACGCAAGTGTCAAAACAGCAAAACTTGGTAAAATAGTTTAGCGAGTGACCAAAAATAAAATTTTCTTGATTTTTAACCATAGGTATTTTTAATAAAAACCAAGCTAGATAATTTTCCATTCAAAATGATCCCTATGGATTTAGGTAATGTCCATGTTTATTCTTCAAAAAACACGAACAGACTGTTTCAGAGTGTCCACAATATTTTCAGAAATTATTTCCCCTCACTTTTCCAGGTCTTCCAAACCAAATTTTTGAAGTTTTCTAAACTTGAATCATGGAAGAGAGTGGGATTTTTTCGCACGATGTCTGAAGTTTTTTTTCGAAAATCATCATTTTTTACGAGATTTTGTAGATGCCTCTTTTCCGGTTATAAAAACGACTCAAGTTCAATTCTGGGGATTTCTGACCACCCCCCTGCCCACAAAAACTTGAGAACTTGAATTTCTTCCAGAAAAAATTTCAAATACTATAGGAAAAATTCTGTTGTTTAGAAAAATAAAGTTTGGAAAAATGAAACAAATTATGAAATATTGCGAATAAAAATTCGGATTTTTTCGGGCTAAAAAATTAAGAATTTCTTCGCGATTTATTGTTCCTCTTTCTCATCCCCCCCCCCCCCCACCAAAAAATCACGTACCTCAAATTCATAAATTCCACCAAGTCCCTGCAATCTTTTTGACTCGTCCCAGTAAATAAAAAATCGATGAGGGAGTAAAATAACCATCATTTTGTTGAAATACAATATCAATGTAAATACCTAGAAAAAGGAAAATTCATCACTTTTCCTCATTGAGCCTTTTAAAAACGTGGCCAATAATTTCGCATTCTCTTCCATTCCCTCCTTTTTTTTTCTAGCATCGTGGTCAAGCGTATCATGCCATTTCTTTCTCATCACAACTTATTAAAAACTACTTTTCCAAAAAAAATTAGTTTTTAAATGAATTCTGCGGGAGGAAACAGTGTGAATTACCCTCGAGAGTAGCAAGGTAATTTTTTTTTTTGAAAAATTTATAATTTAGTGGACCAAAACGTGCATTTAAATATTAATTTTTTGTACATTACGGCAATAAAAAATGATGAATAAAAAAATCAGTCAATCGATGTAACAAGTTGAACCGAGCGGAACGAGGGTGAAATTTTTTGAAAAATTTATAATAAAATAAGCTAAGAAACTGCCCATTTTTCATAATACAAGGACACATTGTTCCAATCACCAAAAGCAATGGTGGGTTTATTGACCAGATTTGAAAAATCATCAACTTTTTGTTCATTTCTCAAAAACAAGAACATATTGTCAATCTTTCAAAGAACAAGGGCATTGTCCATTTTCAACTTTATCTCAGAAATTCAGGATTACAATTTTGCAATAACTACCTATTGGAAGAACCCAGCCCTTGACTAATAACAGACCAAAGCAACGTTTAGAGATACTGATATGATAGAAAAGACGAACGAGAAATTGAAATTCGTGAAAAAAATGATGTCTGTCCCCAATAACTGGAAAATTAGGCAAACAATACTTAGGTACACCTAGCCGAGCCAGAGGTGTGTGTTGCATAGTTGCTCTGTAGATAATTTGGTACAAAAGTACGCGTTTGTCCGATTACTGAACGCGATGTAACGCAACATTACGTCGATACTGTGGTCGTTGATTTCGCCCTTTCGCGATCCCTGCGTACGGTGCACCATAGACCATAGCTCCCTAGTCTCTAGTCCCTAGTCCCTACTTCGGGACCGCAGTGGAATGCCGTCCGCCAAAAGTAGGCGATCTTAAGAAAACGCTCACGCTCGCCTTGCCGGACTCGACCAGCAGCACACGAAACCTTACATAATATTTACAATTATCAAAAGCACAACTGTTACAGTTAGCGTGTTTCAACAACCGTAATCGTTTACGTGCCGAATCGTTTAACTAAACAACACATGTCTACGCACGCAAATCAACGAACATGTTGAATGTCATTAACAGGACAATAGCTCCTCCGCGTGTAGCGTAGACTAGTAGTACCATAGAGTAAGAATACTATAGAGTGCTGTTCTAATGTTAAATTTTTACCGCTCCTTTTTCGTATCAAATGGACCCCGAGAAGTCCGAACTTGTGGATCCGACCACTTGGAGCGCGCTATCTTGACCACTCCTCTCACCCTTCAAAATTGATGGTATCCACATGTACCTTTTTACTTGACCCTTTTTTCAACCTTTGGGTACGGAGGCATCAGGTTTATGAATGAATGCTTTGTTTACGTTTTTTTTTAGATTTTGTTAAGAAAAAAAGGTACATCTAACACGCATTTCGCCTGTATTAGATATGTTCACTTGAAAATACCGACTCACGAGTAATAGATACCTACCGATGCGGAATTAGGAAATATTGTACAGAAGTACAAAGGTTGATTTTTTCTCGCGGCGCCAAATCAGTTTTTTGCAAACTGTCTTTCTTTTCTTTTTTTTTCGTAATTTTTGAAGTCAAAAATAAAAAAGCAGTAAATTTTTCATAATTTTTTTTCAGAAAGAAAATTTTACCGATTTTTTGTAGTGCAAGGTAGTCTGATTTCTCATTAGCCCCATTAAGAATGAAAAAATCAACAACTTTACTAGAATGAATAATAGGCTATTCTGCATCAACTCGAACCAAAAAATGAAGTTGGGTCTTCCGATTTCACGCAGAGTTTTTCTGCGAGTTTCCCTTGATGGTCCATTGACATGACCACGCAATTATTTCCTTTCTAACCCTCAAGGGAACTGGGAGGTAGATCTCGTAATTCTCATGCAATTGCGATTTTTGCCAAATTACCCAGCTTTGAAGGCTCATATCTCGAGATCCGCGCTTCAATCAACCTCATCACATGATTACAAAAAAATTAGGGGGTCTGGTTAGAGCATGGGTGAGAGGCTCTGATTATAAAGAAGTATTGGAACTCGATGACCTCAAATTAGTAAGAATCGATGTCGCACACCCAGTGCAATAAA
Organism: Pseudococcus viburni; assembly: GCA_033439095.1. Classification (NCBI taxonomy): domain Eukaryota; kingdom Metazoa; phylum Arthropoda; class Insecta; order Hemiptera; family Pseudococcidae; genus Pseudococcus; species Pseudococcus viburni. The sequence continues at coordinate 76,376 of JAVBJF010000510.1, forward strand.
CACCACATCTCAAAAAAAATTGACCCTCTTATTTTTTTCTGAAACGTGCTTATCTTTGATTAGTTTTAAATTTAAACCAAAAATAAGAAAGTTGATTTATTTTGAGATGTGGTGTTATTGCACTGGAGGTGCGATGTGCCACAGGTTACCTATTTCAATTTTTGCACGCAACTTTTCAAAATTGTAAGCCTAGGAGGGCACTGAGTCATAAAATTCAAAAAATAAGCAAAAATTTGAACTCAGTATCCTCAAAAACCTTTCAAACACAATTTTGAGATATTAGGCCATTAAAACTGGATAATTTGGCAAAAAATGCAGTTGCATGAAAATTACGCGGCCCATCCCTTCTCCTTTCGACGGTTAGAAGAGAAATTATGGTGGTTATACGAATAGACCGTAAATAAGGAGAAGTAGACAAAAATTGAGCGAAACCGGGAGACCAGACTTCGTTTTTGGTTCAAGTTATGATGCACTCTATTCAGTTTATTTAAAAACACAAATCAGGAGTGAAGTGGATGCGGAATTTGGAAATCTCGTACAGAAGATGGTTGATTTTTTCGGGGCAACAAATTAATTTTTTTCCAATTGTTCTTTTTTAATTTTTTTCGTAACTTTCATAAGTCGAAAATGAAAAAAGTGCAAATTTTTCATCAATTTTCTTGCTAAAAAAAATTTTATCGATTTTTTTTTTATGCAAGACAAATTCTGATGCTTCATAAGCCCAATGAACAATGGAGAGATCGTTAACTTTCCTAGAATGCATATTGGGCTATTCTGCATGTACTCGAACTGGTCGAACTAAAAATGAAGATAGGTCTTCGGATTTTATTCAATTTTTTTCTACGAGTTCCTTTTGATCTTCCATTGACATGGGCCATATCATTTCCCTTTTAATCCTCAAGGGAACTGGGAGGTAGACCTCAAAATTTTCATGCAATTGCAATTTTTTTGCAAATTGCCCAGCTTTGAAGGCTCATTTTACTTTCAATATTTTTTTGAATTTTGGTCATTGAGTGAGATTCCATTTTGAGAATTTGTTGGTTCAAAAAAGGGTAATGGGTAAATAGAACTAGGTAATCATTGTAAATTTCTGAGATTTTAAATGATAGCTTTCTTCTTTTATACTTACCATAAAAGTTGAGCTTTAATAACAAAAGTTAAACTTTGAGTTTTTCAAAATAAATATCCTGTCAATCCGCGCGATCAGATTTTTCCCAAGTACAACCAATCTCCAGATATAGGCCATCAAAGTTGGGTAATTTGGCAAAAAATCGCAATCACATATTATAGCAGTTATGTGAATAGACCATCAAGGAAAATTCGTAGAAGAAATTTGAGCAAAATCAGAAGACCAGACTTCATTTTTGGTTCAAGTAGAATAGCCCATTAGTCCTAGTTGAATTCAGTCACATTTTACACTGATGATTTTTCAAAAAAATTAAATTTTTCCAAAATAGTCACAGTTTTTTTAAAGTTTGGACTTTTTTAAAATAGTGGACAACCTTCTAAAAATTTGAAGTTTTTTTCCAAAAACTGGTTCTAAAAAACTGCATAATTTTTACAAAAACGTGCATCGTTCATTTTGAAACTAAATTTTCCAACACTCAACAATTTTCTCACTCACTAAAATGTATAGCTTGCGAAAATTTTTCAAACTTTTTAGTCAATTGTAACTTTTTTACACCACTAAAATGACCTATTTTTTGAAAAAATAGAATAAATTATGCGAACTTGAACTTCCAATAGTTCCAATCAACTCTTCTACTGCCCCCTTCCTAGTGAATGAATGCCTACTGAATATTGCAAGTTCTCTTCGCTAATTTCATTGATGGCCATATCTTTAAAAAGGAACCAAGTCAAGATGAAATGAATCCAAACGAATTCGTGTAGGAAAAAAAAGAGCTATGTACATCAAAGAACAATTTCTACAAATAAAATCCTCGAAGTGAGAACTCGGACGAGCTGATTACTTACAAAAGAAAAAAGGTTACTGAAACCGAATTGTGTAAAAAAAAAAAGATCACCCTTCGACTGAAGATAGCAGGTATAATTAACTGGTTCGGGTATCCAAAATGAACCGATTTTATGTGAATTTTGACATTAACGCAATCTAGTTTTCTTAGTGAGAGTTAGATTTTAGAGCGGTAAACAGCCCCATTTAGAACAGCACTCTATAGTATTCTTACTCTATGGTAGTACACTATGTAAGTATGTATCGTAAGCCCACCATATCGCTGCACTTGCATAATTAGCCAATGCAATGCAGCGAATATCTACGTCATACGAGTACTTACGAGTATGAGCCTACATTCTACATTGTATGTAGAGTCATAGTAACAGGTACACTACACTCGTGCGAAGCCGACCTAACGTAAGAGCAGGGTGCAGGTCATCGCTTTGTAATTCGGTACATTTATTCTATCAGTACATATGTGAGCCTGGATATGATTTTGGGCTTTTCAGGAGTAGAATCAAGGGGGAACCTCAACTCAAAAACCAATTTTTGACGCCTAAGGGTGATTTCCATATCCATCCAGGCTCACATATGTATTCTTGCACATAGTCAAGGTCAAGAATAAGTACCGAATACATACAGCTAGCTGTGCGTTGAAACGATGACCTTAGCACCTTACGTAATCGTATCATACATTCGTATGTACCTAGCCTACATTGCTCGACATCAATCAGTATTAGTGGACAACAATAGTGCCTTACCCATCCCACCTTGCGTCCAATCACGCCAGCTTTTCCTTACACCAATACTCGTACAGGTAGGTGCGCCATGCCATGCCACCATGCCACACCAGTTGTCACGAACATCGATTCTTCAATTTGTCGTCGTATGTCTATGTCTGTGTAGTGTACCATTGTCTATCACTGACCAGTTCGCCACTCACCAGCAAATTGCTACTTGAATTCCTCATTCTCGACATGATTCTTTCCAGTCAACAATTTTTTGTGTTACGCAGGGCTGATTATTTTTTTATTGGGAATATCCGCAATGGAAAGAATAGATACAAAACTATAACTATATAAACGTTGAAATGGTGATTTTGATGTCTATAGTTCGAGCTCGATGCCCTCTACACATGCAAGCTAAAAAAAAGTAGGAAAGAACATTTCTTCCTCCTCTCGCATCATAAATATGGGTCAAAATGTCCAACGCTGTGGATATCCTAGGTCATGTTTTGGTTTATTTATCTATTTCTAGCGCGAATGTTTCGAGGTGTTCAGTTTGAGCAATCTGGTATTCTTAATGAGAAACGGTTTGATAAAATAGGTATGAAGAATTTTAATTTGGCTCTGAGGACCCTACAAAATCGGCAAAGCTGGCCTTAAGCTTTGTCACCCCCCTCCCCTCCACACAGGGTGTTTGTGTCAGCGCCGTGAACAATTTTCAACCGCTTGAAAAACGATTTTGAAGTACATTTTGGAAGCGAAAAACAGACAAACTTGATGCACTTCGATCACATTATCACCATCCAGCCATCATATCGACTTTATTAGCCCTTGTGACGGTGTAATAAGAAACCAAAATTCTTTCAAAATTAGATTTTGTAAAGGTTAAATGTCCTTCGCCGCACAGTGGGATATTTTAAGATTTGAGAGCGCAAAACTCGAATTCGCGACACATGTATGAACAAACCATCAAAATAGGGGTTTTTCGATGTGCTGAGTTCATTTTTGAACTTATTTTGACCCCAGCCCTTGAGGAACCTCCCCTTTGGGGGTTTAAAACTCAAAATTTTGAAAAATATCGTGTTGGGTGTCGAAATATATGTTTTTTGATGTGCTGAATTCATTTTTGAATTTATTTTGACCCTAGCTCATGAGCAACCTTCCCTCCTGAGGGGTAAAATCTAATTTTTTGTGAAATTTTGTGTTGGTGTCAAAATAAATGATTTTTGATACACTAATTTCATATTTGAACATATTTTGACCCCAGCTCATTAGAAACCTCCCCTGAAGGGGTAAACCCCAAAATTTTTGAAAAATATCATTTTGGAAGTCAAAATATATGTTTTTGATGCGTTTGACCCCAGCTTGTGATATGAAATGTGGGACATTGTGGGAAAAGTTACTTAATCTAAATTGAAGCCCATGATATTACAAATTTATTGCCTCTAGAACCGGTTTGGCAAAGTTTGGCAAAAAAAACTTATAGACCATAATATAACACAAATAAACATGAAAATTGTACATGTTTTATTTTAATTTCATTCAAAAATACTACATGAAATCGCAAAACCAATTACACCACATGAAAGGCCACGAAATTCTCTTTCTAATGATGTGTTTGAAAGCCATATTTGACAAAACACAACCGAACCAGCACACATTTGACTAACACACAATGTCAGTCGCTTTACCAAGCCACAAGTAATGTAACTTTTATCATGTTGCCAGAAATACCAAATAATTTTTCAAGGTCAAAAAATTGTTCGGGGTTGTATTTGGAGTGTTAACAAACCCTTGCAACATTTTTCGCATCATTTGAAGAAAATGAATTTTTGACTTTTGAACGCTCAAATTCTCAAATATCCCACTGTGGCCGTGGACAATTATTACCACTATTCTATGACTGATGATTTTTTTCAATGAGGGTTGTACAGTTTAATATACGTTCAAGTTGACAAAGCTAGAAACTTTTCCCAGAAAAGTCAATTTTCTGAGAAAAGGAAACGTCTTCCGAAAAAATATCCAGGAAGGAAATTGTAGAGAATTAAATTTGCTTTTTGCTAAGAGCTATGTAGGTAGGTAGGTAGGTAGGTACATATTAGTTTTTCAAGAGGATGCTTAGTTTTCCAGCAACTTAAAAACGTTATTTCCAACTGTGAGCAACGATGGAGCTTACATAGTTCTACCGATTCTGTGGAAATTTATACTGTATAGTACTCTAATTTTACTCTGTCACCTGTTTAAATTTAAACTCAATCAATCAGGGAGTTGGTGAGTTGATTTCCAGCTTTGAAAAAGGTTCTAATTGATTCCCATTTTTTTTTGAAATGCCCGAATTGATTCCCACTTTTTTTCAGTAGTATGTCTGAATTGATTCCCCCTTTTTTTCAGGCGTATATACGAATTGATTCCCCTTTTTTTGAGGGGTATATACGTATTGATTCCCAACCTCTTTCAACAAAGGAATTTTTCAGGAGAGCGAATTAATAAGCACAAAACGTTTCTACGACTTGAAAAATTAGGTTCAGCAAATGTTGGTTTGTTTCAAAATGTGGATTTGGGGCCTACAGAGCAGGTTTCACTTCAGTTCTCAAGAATTAAAATGAAAAATTTTCCCATATGTTTCTAAATCACAGATCTTCAAAGTTTTCGAGCTTTTTATTTAAAAAACACAAAAAAGGCGTTGAAATAATTTTTTAATCCAAAATAAATAACACCATTGTTTTTTTCGCAAAATTTTATTTCCGAAACTGTGATTAAAGAATTCCCAAACATAAGCGCACCCAGATGGGAAAATTTTTCATTTCAATTCTTGAGAACTGGAGTGAAAACTGCTCTGTATGCCCCAAATCCACACTTTGAAACAAACCAACATTTGCTAAACCTAATTTTAAGTTGTAGAAACGTTTTGTGCATATTAATTCGCTCTCCTGAAAAATTCCTTTTTTGGAAAATAAAGTGGGAATCAATTCATACATACCCTGTCAAAGAAATGGGAATCAATTCGCACATTCACTCTTGAAAAATGGGGAATCAATTCGTACATCTCAAAAAAAAAAAAAAAAATGGGAATCAATTCCCCTGTGTTTTTACACAATGAAAAAACGTCAAAATTATGTGTTATTAGTACTTATATTGTTTTTCACCATCGACAAAAGTACCCCACTTCCCCCTTTCCATCTTAGACCGCTCGGTAAACGTGCTCAACACATCCTACACGTCACTACAGACAGCTTTGGGAAAAAAATGTTTTGAATGTTCTTAATTGAAAAATAATTACTTGTACGTAGATCGTACAACGCTACAACCAAATTGACATTGGTCAATGACCAATCAGATGCAACATGAATTCTGTAGAGTGAAAAGAGTGTAAATTACCCCGAGCTTTGGCAAATGAATTTTTTTTGTTGAAAAATTCATAATTTAATGGACAAAGACATGCATTTAGATATCAATTATTGTGAACATCACGGTGAACAAAAATGACAAATAAGAAAAAATTAGTGAGGAGAAGCAATAATTTTACCTGAGCGGAGTGAGGGTGAAACTTAAAAAAATTTTCATGATTTTGTTTTCAATTTTTAAAAAAAATCAAAAAAGTGAATTTGAGGGAAAAAGTGACTAAAAGTAACCTTCTGATGAAAAAAGTGACCAAGTCTGATACCTACAAATCCGGACTGCTCGAATCGTTTCGGTCGTCGAGTATTCAGCTCTTTTTAACCTCTTTCAGATGATAAGCGGGTTAAAAGATACTGAACGACCGAAACGATTCGAGCAGTCTGGATCATAATCCCTCTGCCACCACAGTTCATCGATCATCAACTACGATTACGCAAGGATTTGATTTCAACGGTTTCGAACGAGTAAATCATTCACCTATACTGGAGGAAATCTCGAAAAATTTCATTGGTTTGGATCAAAATCATAGAATTATCTACTTTCTTCGCCTTCGAATTTAACAAGACGAGTGAATGAGTAGCAAAGTAGGTACATATACTCTTCGGAAGCAGATTTTCAATATACGTTAGAAAGTCAAACATTTGAAATTTGAGTCTAGCCCGACCATGCTCGATAAAGCAAAACCAGTCGAAGTAGTCGAGATACACTCACCTATTGTTACATTTATGGGGATTCGCGATGTCTACGAACGAGTTCCACGTAGCGCACCAGTCTCAAATTTCACGTATTCGATGATATTCGAAGGCGAGGCTAGATCGTCAGTCAAGATGTAACCCAAAAATATGTGTACCGAATTATACCCTAGGTATAGGTACCCATATATCAACATTTACATCTACATTTACCAACGACGCTCGTTTTAAATCATTTTGAAACAGCAGAACGGTACAATTTTATTCGAATTAATCGATATAATTCTGATACTTTAAACAATGAATTTGCGCTCAGTCACACATAAAAACATAAATAAGCAAGTATGGTTCTTAACGAAAACTTGAATTCATTGCGAAAAGCTGCAGGTGACATGTCCTCCATTTAATGACAAAACTGAATTTTCATGGGAAAAATTTACAGAAGTGAACATATTTTTTAGAAAGAAAATGAAATGTTTGCTTTTCAAATGGGAAAAATAGGAAAAACTTTGTCAGGATGACCAAAATTCTATTTTTTTTAGTGCCATTCCAGTTTCCACCAATGATATGAACCTCGGTGCGTTACTGGTATAAAAATATTTACAGATGATGTCCGTGTAACATAAGTAAGTTGTAAAACGGTTCGAGCTCCTCCCCCCCCCCCCATTCGCCATTTTACGAGGAAGAACTCATCTACGTTAATTGACGTGATTTACAATTATAAGTAGACACATCGCATTGTACTTATTAAGTATGTACAACAAAATAAGTACAACATAGGTAGAGAGGGACCCACTTTAGGAAGACCTACGCATGTATAAGGATATGTACAGTTGACGACTGACGCTGACGAGGCCCTCGCAAAACGAATTTTTCGGACCAAACCATGGCAGTCCATTTCTTTTCACGGCGTAACTGCCGATGCAGTAAGTCCAAGTATGCCCAAGTACACGAGTATAAAGGAAGAAAGAAAAAAATTACACCAAACTAATTAGTCGAACCAGACAGCGAGGCAATTTGTTGAGAGGAAATCGCATCGATGTCACCTTGGCCAGACAGAGCGGTCGGGGCCGAGAGACGCGCATCTGTTCGATACTACGGGTACGTAGTATGTACTATGTACTATGTACGATGTGCGTCTCTACGCCGTACATACGACAGCCGATGGCGATGCCGTCGGCGTTGACGAAAACGAAAATGTATAATAATTGGTATCCGCTATCCGGCACGGCGCGGCGGTTCCTCGTTACGCTCCTAAGCCGTATAATTTCGAACAAGAAATGGCAAAAAAAAAAGTCACTCGTCGAATGGACTTGAACACGCGGTCGAGATACAGTTTCGAAGGACGCACGAAGCGCCATCGTAAATAGATTTTTTTTTACCGTACTATGTTTATCTTACTCTCTAAATTTGAATCTGTCAAATTGACTGATTTAAATCAACGCAATCACGTCACTGTAAAATCAGTAAGAAAATTTACTGATTTAATCAGTCAAATAATTTTTACCGATTCAATAATGAAAATTCACCAATTGAATCGGTAATTTTTCACCGATTGGCAGTAGAATGCCACTGATTAACTGGGGAATCAGTGGAATTTGACTGATAATCAGTGACATGATCCAGACTATTTCATCAGTCAATTTTGGCATTTTTTACTGATTCAGATTTAGAGAGTATACATACTGTACTGTATACTCTCTCATTTTGAATCAGCGAAAAATCACTGATCAACAGTCAGAATTGCAGCACGGAAAAAATCAGCGAAATTCATCGATTTTCAGCGAATTTTCGCTGATTTTTCAAAGATTTTCACTAATTTTTCAACGGTTTTCACTGATTTTTCTGCTGATTTCATAAATTTCATAAACTTTTCAGTGAATTTTCACTGATCTTCCAGTGATTTTTCTCACTGATTTGTCTTCATTGAAAATTTTTGCACTCATTTTCTCCTGTGCTGGAATTCTGACTGTTTCTCGGTGATTTTCGATAATTTTCACTGATTTATAAATGAGAGAGTATAGTTGGATACCATTTTTTCATTTTCTTCGGCGGCTTGAAGGAAAATTTGTACTGAGAAGGGTGGAAATCGACGACGATGACGACGAAGACCAGGAGCTGGAGAAAAGAAAGTTGCTGTTGCTAAGACGCTCGGCACGGTTGCGCGACGTAACTTGGGATGGGGCGTGGCGGCATCGGCGACGGTCAAAAGCGATACGAATACCATACCATACGTATTACGTACCTACACCTGAATCGCAGTTGGTAGAAGGTACCGCGGTAATAACCATATCGATTTTGTAAGTCGTGTATAGTGCAGAGCCGTACGCAATTACACATACTGTAAGTATAGTATAGATGATATACCGGGCGACCCAATAATCCTGCAACCCTTGGATTTCGCAAATTTGCGAGGTAAAAAAATAATAACATTCAACGAATAATGATAATGAAATTCCATTCTCAGAAGAAAAATATAAACCTTTCCCTCATTATTATACAGATTATTAAAAAATTTGCATTTTTTTCAATTTTTGCATTTTTCAAAAAAAAAAAATGAAATCCAAAATTTTAAAAATTAATAGTTGCACATGACAGAGTTTTGGATAAATGTAGATTTGGCCTACTCAAAAATTTGAAGGGAAAAATTTACAAAAAATAAAGTTTACATGAAATTAGTAATATTTGCATCCCCTCCTCTTCAATCTTACTGGATATTTTGAGTATGGCGTTGGCGTTGTCCCTCGACGACTTATGTAAATGCAGACAACCCTTCGTTCAGTCCAGCATATAAGACAAAGAGAAACGATTCCTCCTCAAACAATAAAAAAAAGATGGGTTGCAGGACTTTTGGGTGACTCGGTACTTGAATGTAGATGTGGGTACCTCACCTCTACAGCCCTATCGGTGTACTTCGTTCGTTCGTTGGTTAACTCGCAAGTACCAACCACATATACGGTGTACATCGCATATGTATGTAGGTGTAGGTATTAGGCACTAGCTAGCAGTGGTGTGCACGAGCCGAGCTTTGTTCACGAACAACGAGCCGAGCCCAGGTACTAACGAGCTCGAGCCGAGCCGAGCTTGGTCACTGAACGAGCCTGAACCGAACCGAGCCCACAACTTTTTTCATTAAGGATTAGGAAACGATAAGAATGCAGGGATGACCCCACCTCGTCCAGCATTTGAATGAGTCACATAGGAGCTACCGCATGGCAACGAAATCCTATGAACGGGTTTGTGGGCTCGACCTAGGCTCGACGAGCTACGTAGGCTCGGCTCGGCTCGGCTCGTTTGTAACCGAGCCTGCTCGCCGAGCTCAAAGCTCGGCTCGTGCACACCACTGCTAGCTAGGTAATCTAGGCATACACAGACGTACTAATGAAAGTAAGGGTTGCAAACATTTAATCACCTTCAAACAGCGTTCACAGCGTCGCTGAATGAATCATAGTTTCATACTCGTACGGTTTGCTGCGATGATTTATCGCAACGTACGCCACCGTACCCCCTCCCATCATCCATATAATCTACCCTGCTAATCGCCACCTCCGACTATAAGGCATAAGGTGATTTTGACGATTCCCAAGAATCATGGTAAGCTTCGCACGTTCGTCATATGGTAGCTAGGTACTTCGGGTGCGAATCGATACCTAACACTTCATAATCGCAATCGGTAATTTCTTTTCTACTGTGGCACCAAACGCGTCAAACTGAATAGAAAACTGTTTTTCTTGCGATGTGGCAGCAGCATTATGAAATCAAAGCGATAGTGATTTCAGTTCAAAACTTTCAAAAGCTGTACACTTTACACATGTACAGTCGGGATAGGCGTGAACTTGAGTTGATAGATAGAAGGGGGAAGAAACGCATCGAAAATTTTTTCCGATTCACCAGACTTATAAAGTACAACTTTTCCCAACTCAAAAACAACAATTTTCCATCATTCATCACTTTCAAACAGTTTTAACAGGGTGTCTTAACAAAATTTGTTGAGCAAAAAGCTTGACTTACGTTAGCTTGACCTTTTGGAATGACTTTTCCATTAATTTTTTGAGAGCCACCCCAGCAAAAAATTCTATGCGTGTGTGTATCTGGAGCTGTTACCCCCCTCTCCCTCCCTCCCAAACTATACGTTTGTGTACCTAAGATTTTAAAAATTGATGATTTAAAAAAATTGAGCCCCAAAACAAATATTGACTGAAAAATTTGTTTTTTTTTCAACTTAAAAAAAATTATTTATTACCTAAGGGTACCTAAATGGACGTTTTTTTTTATTTTTGAAAAAAACCTTGATCTTTTGAGTAAATTAGAATAAATTAGTCAAAAAGCTTGACTTATCAGGACCGTTAGACACCCTGTTTAAACACAAATTCAAGTAATTTATCTCACCTAAATAAAGCAATATTTTTGAGGGGGAGGGGAGGAGTTGACTTCTTTGGTCCACATTTGGCCTGACCTTGAGTAAGGGACGAATCGAAAGGATTTCAATTTCAAGAAGGAGGGGAGGAGGAAGCAAAACTGCTGGAAATAACAGGGTGTCCACTATATTTCAGAAGTGATTTTCCTTGACTTTTCCAGGTTTTCCAGACCAATTTTTCGAATTTTTCCAGACCTTTTAAATACAAATATGATATTCATAAACTGGGGGGGGGGGGTGATTTTTCACGTGATGTACTTAAATCCCGAAATTTTGTATAAAATGACAAAAGATACATATGTAGGGTCTAACTTTTTTTTTCAAAATCACTTGATTCATTTTACGAGATCTTTAGATGCTCCTCTTCTTCGGGCCAAAAAATATTCCAATTCAATTCTGAAAATTTTTGCGTCCATCCAACTCCCCCTCACCACGAAAATTTGAAAATTTGAATTTATTCCCCACAGGAAAAATTTTAAATAAAAAGGAAAACCCAAGTATTCCAACGCAAAATTAAGTTTTGAAAAATGAAAAAAATTATGCCAGGGTGTCTACTGTCTACCAAATTGAGCGAATGAAAATTCGGATTTTCCGGGCTAAAAATTCAAAAATTTCTTCACATTTCATCCCTTCACACACCCCTCCCCCCCACACACACACACACGTACGCACGCACGCACGCACGCACACACACACACGCAGAAATGAAAAACGATTTTCGAGATCAAGTTTCAATAATTCGTTATCTTGTTTCGAATGATTTACTCATTTGGTTTTTGATATTTTACCTTTTTTATCCAACATTTCAGTTGTTAGGGAATAATTCAGAGTATACCTAAGTACAGGTGCATTAGAACGTGGTAAAGTGGTAATTTTGCCAACGATGAGCAAAAATGACAAATAAATCAAATTCTGATTGAATGAGGAAATTTTGATCGAGCCTTCGAACGATTTAATTGGTGATTTTTGAGTGATTTCTCAGTTATTAGCTCCAATCACTGATTCGAATAGCAAAAACTCACTGACAAAAATCGTTTTTTTACCCGATTCAATCAGTGATTAAAGCTAATGATTAAGAAACCAGTCAAAAATCACAAATTAAATCAATCGACCATAATTGCCTCATTCAATCGGAAGAATTCGTTGACTTATATATCCACGTAAAGAGTAACTTCTCTATTTCAGTCGCTGCGATTTCATTTGGGCCCACGAATATTTTCCATTCTCCAAATGTACACAAGTCGGTTAGTTCAACCCATCAATTGGCGCGGCACGATGACCGCATTCCAACTGATGGTGAAAAACAACGGAGAAACTTGATAAGTTGTGTACGCACAATTTTATACTTGGGCAATATGCGATAAAGAAACCCAGGAGAACAACGATCTCCGGCAATAAACCAAATAGGCTATAGATACACGTAATATCGAATCCGAATCCGAATCCGATGCTGCGCTCATGCGTCTGCTGCGGTACCGCAGTGGAAAAAAATATATAATTATTTATACCTACTGCGTTGATTCGAGCGAGGAGTGGTCTTATAATATACGAAGGTAGACATACCCACAGTACATATTCACCGGATTACCTACTGTACACCGGCACCGTACCACCGTACGTTATGATGTTGTGTAAATTGAATTGATGTGACTAGCGCCACTGTAGTCGTGGTCGTCATCACCATCACCGCTACCACCATCATCATCATCATCATCATCGTCGTCATTATTGAAAACCATATAGGTATCTCTTCTCTATCACTAGCTAGTAGCCAGGCTGCATACATACAAATTCGTATAGGTAATACCAGTACATTGAAAAACGTAAAATACCTACTCTCGACGTATCTACCCTCCCCTCTCTTCTAAATACCTCTTCCTCCCACAATGCTGGTAGCTCGCTAAACTAAATTAAAAACAGCTATTACTTGAATTTTAATTTTTTTTCACCACTAATTAATAACTTGATTATGACCAGGAGTTGATGGTGTTACGCGTTCGTATATACGATATACCTACTGCATGTATACGTATACCGAGTCTACGTAGTTTTTTCAAGCTACCTAATTTTTCCCATTTTTTTTTTTATTACACGTGCTCCTCAATCCTCCTGTATAGCTAGATCTACGTATTTCTCTCTTTTCCTCTGTCCATAATACGGTTTGCGCTATGCGCGTTCGCTCTTCACGTGTGGTGTAATTAATTAAATCGTAAAACGTTGTTGAACTCAGAATTCGTTATTGGTTAATTAAAAAAAATATATACATATTCTATACATTATACGGATGCCCGTTATCCGTACGTATTCTATTTCTACACCACTATATCTAGGCATGTATGTAGCACCTAGTGTACTATGTATGTGCAAGCACTTATGTATTATCTGTATTAGTTGGCCTATACAGAGTGATGATCATAATGTTATAGCGTATAGGTTTAGATAGGTCGAAATTTTTCAACACTTTTCACCACCATCAAATTATAAGTAAGACATAAGTACATACTTATTGCAGTGCAATTGATACGCGATGGTGGTGCTGGTCAAAAAGTTGCGAAATAATCTCGTAACCTCTCGACAGTACTTTGAATGGCTATTGGTTCGTAATCGTAACAACTTAGATACCTGAGTCTATAGTACATGTATAGGTAGGTGCTATACAAAGAATCGTACAGCAGGTGGACTGCGCATTCGAATCTAACCAAATATCAAACACACACATTTATGTAATTATCGTGGTCCTTCTCAGATGCACAGCAAGGAATTTCAAAGAGGGAGGTTAAATCTTTTATAATTATTTGAAAAATTAATTTGGAATTTTTTTAAATTACAGGGCGAATCAATGGGCGGGGGTATTTAAAAAAATAATTGAATCCACCGGGGTATTTTTGAAAAAAAAATGATTCGCCCTGCAATTTAACAAAATTTTCATAAAATTATTAATTAATGGGAGAGGCACTCAAAAAAATTGATTCGACCTGGATTATTGTTAACAATTTTAAAAATTAATAATTCATAGAATAATTGTTAGGTAATTAATGGGAGGGGTACCTATTCAAAAAAAAAAATTGAATCCACCTGGAGTATTTTTGAAAAAAAAGTGATTCATCCTGCAGGGTGTCCACTATATTTCAGAAATGATTTTCCCTGACTTTTCCAGGTTTTCCAGACCAATTTTTCGAATTTTTCCAGACCTTTTAAATATGATATTTGTAAACCAAGAGGGGGGGTGTGGGTGGGTAATTTTTCACATGATGTACTTAAATCCCGAAATTTTGTATAAAAATGATATAAAATGCATAGGGTCAACGATTTTTTTTTTTCAAAATCACTAGATACGTTTTACGAGATCTTTAGATGCTCCTCTTCAGATCAAAAAAAAATTCAAATTCAATTCTGAAAATTTTTGCGCCCATCCAACTCCCCTCACCACCAAAATTTGAAAATTTGAATTTATTACCAACAAAAAAAATTTTTAATAAAAAGGAAAAACCAAGTATTCGAACACAAAATTAAAATTTAAAAAATGAAAAAAATTATGCCAGGGTGTCTACCAAATTAAGCGAATGAAAATTCGAATTTTACCGGACTAAAAATTTAAAAATTTCTTTACATTTCATCCCCCTCCCACACACACACGCACACACACACAAACACAGAGACCTGAAAAACGCATGCCTCAAATTATTAAATTCACGCAATCCCTTGCAATTTTTTAGTTTGTACCAATAAATAAAAAAGTGAATGAGACTGAAGTAAAATATAAATCATTTTATGGAAACATATAAATGTGTTCAGCCCGAGCGAAGCGAGGGCGAAAATTTTTGCGAAAAAAGATCTTCAAAAGATGAAAATTCACCACTTTTCCCTCATTCATGTTTTCCAAAACATGGCCAATAATTTCGATTTCTGTTCCATTCCCTCCCTTTTTTTTCAACATCGTGGTCAAGGGCATCATGACATTTCTCTCTCATTATAGCTCATTAAAAAGTAAGTTTCCATAAAACTTAAGATTAAAAATGAATTCTGCAGAAAGAAAGAGTGTAAATTACCCCGAGCGTAGCGAGGGAATTTTTTTTTGGATAATTCATAATTCAATGGATAAATAAAGACATGCATTTTTAATATCAATTTTATTGTACATTATGACCGACAAAAAATGACGAATAAAACAAAAATTGGATAAAAGATGTAATAATTTGGCCCGAGCGGAGCGAGGACGAAATTTTTTGAAAAATTTATAATAAAATAAGCAAAAAAACATTTTTCTAAAAATGATTTACTTACATTTTTTTTAGATTTTCGAAAAATTCCAGAGAAAATTCCCTGACTTTTCCAGATCACCAAAATTCCCTTACTTTTCCCGGTTTTTCAGAGAATGGACACCATGTTAAGGTTATATGTAGTACGTATTTTTAAAGAATGATCATTTTCCGAAAATTGACATAAATCCTTGAAATTCCTAAAGGAAGACGTTCGAATTTCGCAACCACGTTTTCAAAAATTAACCGGGGAATAGCCAGAGTGCTGCGAGAAGTCTAAAACATATTATGTATCTTACAATGGCACATTTTTTTTTCAATTTTGTACTTCCGAAAAATGTTCTTTCTTTTTTTACGAAACCAAATGGCAATAAAATCTTCGAAATTTCAAAAAGAGTAAAAACCAAGGTGCTAAAATATGACCTTTGAAAATTTATATTTCAGTTAGACAGTCGTGGTTGCTAAATATCTCAGCCTCAGCAGACATACAATTCGCGTAATAAGTGAATAGCCTACTCGTAGATACCCATAAAACAAAAATCTGCAATCAATTATTTCATCACCGGTTGAGCTTAGACAAGACGCCCAATTACGCAAATTGAATTGCTCAATACGATTGGATTGGTCGATCCAATAATTAATCAAACTGCAAACTATAAATCAATTTCCCGATGAAATCGAACATCACCTATGGCGAGCAGATCGTCAAATCTAATAATCAATTATTTAAATACAGGTACATATGCCATACGTAGCATCCAGTCGAGCTGATCGAATAATAAATACTTTAATTACATATGGTACCTAGTACGATCCGTACACCAAATTCAATTAATATTCACATCCGTACAACTACGTACATTCGAAGATAATATAGTTAACATACGTACGTACTTTGTACGAATTAAATTACTATTCGAGTATTCTTATATAGGATATGTTAACGAATCAACAACGTTGTTAACACTGTCAAACAACTGTTTAACCGCACGCTCGTTATTATTGAAATTTCGCACACAACTTGACATACTCCAGTCTTTAATGCGCTCATACAGGTTCAAGTAAGTAATAGAAATAGATATAGGTAGTAGGTACTAGGTACATATGTAGGTTGCGTTCTTGATCAGTCGAAAAATTATACATTATACCTACGACTTGTAAAGCCTTTTGAAAAATATAGCGACCTTGCAAATATTAAATGGCAATTTTGAATTTGATCTTTCCCTTCTGAAAATATATTAGGTAACATCTCGTCAAAAAAATTTCCAACTTCCAACCAACTCAAAATATTGTACAAAAAAGCAATCTCAGCAGACAAATCCCTTCAGAAATTCATTTAATACCGAGTTCATAATATAGTTTTAAAAAAAATCTGTTGTCGAATTACATTTCTCTAACCACAATTTATTGGAAGGATATAGTCGGATAAAGGGTGAATTTGGCCTCAGGCGCGTTTGGGCTCCTAAACATCTCAAGTGGTGTATACTGACTGGAAAAAATTTTCACAAAATTTTGGACCCTATCCCCCTCCCTATCGGAGTCATGGCCATTTTATTGCATTATTTTCAAAAATTTTCAATTTCAACAGAAGTGAAGGAAATTTTTTGTTCTTTGGCACAAAGTTATATCTTGTAGAGGTGTATTTATGATAATTTTTTCAACAATTTTGGTCCACTCCTTCACGTTTTTTCGGCTATTTGAAGTTTTCAATCGTAAAAAACACCACATAAGCGAAGAGCGGCCACCCTGAACAAATTACTAAAATATACGGTTTTTTATGTAGAATTTTGCTATGTAAGTATTTGGTTTTGGCCATTTTTTTGAACTTAGGGCCAAAAATTGCGAAAACCTGTACAGAAATGTGGTTATTTCAGCATATTTTTCACATTTTGAGCGTTTTATGCAGAAAGAAATGACTAAATGAGAAATCCAATCCCATACTCGTATTCAGCAGGTCAAAATACTCCGATAACCACCCTTTTCGCGATAGTTCTGCATAAAACTTCAAAATTCACTTTTTTCGCTGATTTTTCATGGCGAAAAAAGTGAATTTTGAGGCTTCAAGTAAAACGATCACGAAAAGGGTGTTTATCGGGGTATTTTGACCTGCTGAACACAAATAGGTATGGGATTAGTTTTTTCTTTTGGTGATCTTGTAATTTTTGGTAGTCATTTTTGCAGGTTGTCCAAAATATTTCAGAAATTATTTTCCCCGACTTTTCCAGGTTTTCCAGACCAGACCTTTTACGTATCTAAATGATTTATCCTTTTTTTGGATTTTTAAAAAATTCCAGATAAAATTCCAAAATGTCCTGACATTTCATTGACTTTTCCAGATCATCAAAGTTCCACGATTTTTTCAGATTTTCCAGGTATTTCAGAAAGTGGACACCTTATTCTTTATTTTTCCTTTGCAGAGTATTTGTGATACCGATTATAAAAAGCATCCTTTCACCAACACATCCAGAGGCAACATGATATACATACCTATAAATCGCATTAACTCTATCACATTCGACCAAACCCCTAGTATACGCGGGTAACGTTTTCAGCAACAGTGCACCAGCATAAACTTGGACTACAGACTTTCGAAATAGTTAAATTCTCAATTATCGCGCACTAAAACCATTAAAATTACAGACGGCCCACAAAATCCGTCGTAATTCTCGCCTCATTGTTTCAATGTCCGTAAACATTAAACGAGGAATAAAGCCAGCTTTAATTATCGTTTCCTCACGCGGAGGTCGATACATCAATTGTTAGCCGAGCATACATCTAACGATAAATAAGCGTCTACATCTTTAACACCTTTCCCTCGCGTCCACTGCCGGATCACATGTCCGCGCGCGTAAACCGAACACCTCAAAAAGAACACTCGATTTTTATATTCTCTTTTTCCAGTCGGTCTATTTAGGTACGCTCAATCGTATTCGTATACAATATACAATAAAATAATAAAACGAAAATCATGATCGTTTTGTAGTTACTAGTTACCTATAATATACCTTTACCTACCTACACATAGGTATAGCAACGGGCAGCGACTCGAAAAAAAGGCCGACCTATCTATTAACCCAAATGACCTCCTCACAGTGCGCACAGACGCGAAAAACTTCTTCGCAGCAATATTATCGGGCTTGACTCGAAGGCACTTATGATCGTCCACCACCTTCACCGCGCACAGTTACAGCACAGACGGTATTTCAGAAGGAAGAAAAAAAAAAGTAAAAAAACAGTTGCAGTATACCTCTTCAACAATTTCTTTTCAAAGACAGTCCGCACCACTATATTCTTAATTGCTGATTAATTATAGGTGTTAGGCGGCTTTTCTGCGTCTATACTCTATACAGATATTACATACATAAGGCATTTAGGAGCGCTTCACCTTATACACCTACTGCGAGTAAGTATCTACTTGCACTTCGTATGGCAAGTATAAAGTAACGTAACTCGGAGGTCTTGAATGCATGTATACTCGTATAGGTATAATATATTTCACCTACCTACCACATGCAAGTCTATGTAGGTAAGATAGGTTAATCGAGTATAATTGACTGCTTCAGTTGCAATAAAACTCAAATTTTTCCAATAATTGAACGTAAGAATTGCAATTGTAATTGAAAAGTCATCGTAAACAAGCTATTAGGTATCTAGGTAAAATAAACAGTAAAATTTGTTTTTATAACTAACAAGGGAGGTATCTCAACTCGCAGTAAAATTTTGAACCGAAACAAAAATAAATTGAAAGAACAGACATAAAAGAACCCCGTATCCAAAATGATTTCATCGTACAGCAAAATGTGGAAAGATGTAAGCAACTAAAAAAACTGAAATTTGGTATTACCGCATTTTTGACCTCACGAATTTATTGTAAGTGGTTTCAAGACGTTTCGGAGCTTCAAGAAAATTCTAGAATTTTCCAGGACTGAAGAAAAGTCCATAAAAATGATTCACATGAACTTCAGCCTAAAATAGATAATCTGCGATTATACGGATCTTTTGTATTGCATTTTCTACAGTTCTGGAAAATTTCAAAATTTCCTCGAGGCTCCGGATACGTCTTGAAATCGCATCGAATCTATTCGAGAGGTCAAAAATGGGGTAGCTACCAACTTTCAGCTATTTAATTTAATTCTTCCGCAGTCGACGTATTTTCAACTTTTTTTCAGGCAAATTTACTGCAAAAAAATATTGATTTGAAGTTTTGAACTCGGAAGTTACGATTTTCGGAAAACTCTACTTTAATCGATCAAATAAGTCACCAATGTGGGTAATCCGCGATTATTGGCGATAAGGTTCATATGGATCATTTTTATGAGCTTTTTTCTAGTGCTGGAAAATTCCAAAATTTTCTGAAAACTCTAAAACGTCTCGAAACCATTTCCAATCGATCTAGGAGGTCGAAAATAGGATATATATGTATATTAGGGTGGAGCGCGAAAAAAAAACATACCTCGGATTTTGACCAAACTCGGTAGGGTTGTTGGATCACCATCGGAGACTACCCAAAAAAAAGTTGAGCCCCCTAGGTGGAGGTGGAGGGGAGCTGGGGGTTCCCAAAGGGCACTTCCTTTTGAAAAAAACGTGGTTTTTTGTGTTTTTTAGCTACTTAAAGTAGCTGGAAAATTATGGAACAGCACTAAAAAGGTGCGATTTGAGTTTCTACATCACCCTAAACTATTGCCATCCTTCTCGGATCAAAACTCAGACTGCTACCAGGGGGTCGAAAAGTTGCAGATCGCGAAATTTCAATATTGCGAAATTTTTGCTGGCTTTGATTTCTTTATTTTTGCGCCGGATGATTTTACTTCTTTTTTTTTGGAATAAATTTTTGAAGAAAATTTTCAAAATTTCCTCGATCAGTGTAGCCAATTGCAAATTGTGATAGTCAAATTAATGGAATTCGCGTTGATCTGAACATGTAGTACCTAACTATATCTTATCGCTGGGAAATTTCTCAATTTTTTTCTGTTTTTTTCAATAATTTGAAAACAAATTGAGAAGAAAATTTTTCGTACCAGTGCAGTCACTTGCAAACCACGAAACTCCGGATTTTTCATTAAGTACGAAAAAATGAATTTTGAGGCTTGAAGTGAAAAGATCGCGAAAAGAGTGTTTATCGAGGTATTTTGGTTCGCTGAACACGAATCTCCCGTTAGTTTCGTGATTTAGTATTGCCTACCTGCATAAAACGCTCAAAATTTGAAAATTGTGCTGAAATAACGACATTTCTGTACGGTTTTTCGCAATTTTCTATACCTATGTAAAACTTTTTCTGGCCCTGAATTAATTAGTTTTGCATCGGGTGATTATTTTACTTTTTTTTAATTTTTGAAGGAAATTGTTGATTCCTCAATCAGTGTAGCCAATTGGGAATTGTTATATTCAAAGTTAGGTTTGATTACATAACTGGAAAGTTTGAATAAAAATGAACTATCAATTTTTAGGTACAACCCTTGAAAAATTCTAAATCCAGCCTAAAATCCTTAGAATTACTCAGAAATCAAAATTATTGCGTTTGGCAACACTGAATACTTCACAATGGTGCGTCGTTACCTGAAGCCGGGTCGTCACGCTGTCTGATCGTAGATTTTATTCGAAATTTTCCGTAGAAATTTAAGATAAATTTTTACTTTAAAATTGTTTCAAATTAAAAAACTCAATTTCATGACGTAGGTACAATTTTTTTTTTCAAATGATTTTCAATTATTGGAGTATTGTGGTTTACAAGTGACTGCACTGATACGATGAAATTTTCTTCATAATTTGTTTCTAATCATTGAAAAAAAAATGCTGAAAATTTCGAAAAACCGTACAGAAATGTCGTTATTTCAGCACAATTTTCAAATTTTGAGCGTTTTATGCAGGTAGGCAATACTAAATCACGAAACTAACGGGAGATTCGTGTTCAGCGAACCAAAATATCTCGATAAATACTCTTTTCGCGATCTTTTCACTTCAAGCCTCAAAATTCATTTTTTCGTACTTAATGAAAAAACCGGAGTTTCGTGGTTTGCAAGTGACTGCACTAGTACAAAAAATTTTCTTCTCAATTTGTTTTCAAATTATTGAAAAAAACAGAAAAAAATTGAGAAATTTCCCAGCGATAAGATATAGTTAGGTGCTACATGTTCAGATCAACGCGAATTCCATTAATTTGACTATCACAATTTGCAATTGGCTACACTGATCGAGGAAATTTTGAAAATTTTCTTCAAAAATTTATTCCAAAAAAAAAGAAGTAAAATCATCCGGCGCGGCGCAAAAATAAAGAATTCAAAGCCAGCAAAAATTTCGCAATATTGAAATTTCGCGATCTGCAACTTTTCGACCCCCTGGTAGCAGTCTGAGTTTTGATCCGAGAAGGATGGCAATAGTTCAGGGTGATGTAGAAACTCAAATCGCACCTTTTTAGTGCTGTTCCATAATTTTCCAGCCACTTTAAGTAGCTAAAAAACACAAAAAACCACGTTTTTTTCAAAAGGAGGTGCCCTTTGGGAACCCCCAGCTCCCCTCCACCTCCACCTACGGGGCTCAACTTTTTTTTGGGTAGTCTCCGATGGTGATCCAACAACCCTACCGAGTTTCGTCAAAATCCGAGGTATGTTTTTTTTTCGCGCTCCACCCTAATGTATATCCAATTTCAGTTTTTTCTATTGATTAGATCAATTTTTCATATTCTCCAGGTGCGATGAGGAACCTATGATTTTTAAATTTTAAAAATTCGCCAAAATTTGAGAAATTGACTTTAGCATCTGAAATTTTGGGTGTGGGTTCTTCTGTTATAAAAATTAAGAATTGCATTAAAGGTCTTGAATTTAAAAAAAAAAAGATTTAAGTACCTTGGTTAGATGGAAATTCAGCAAAATGTGAGAAAAATCGTCGAATTTCAATAAAAATAAATGTACTACTTAAATTTCTTCGAAAATGAGTAAATTATGGTAAAAATTATCCACTCAAAATAATATACCGACTAAAAGTAAATTTGATAGCTAAAAAAAACAAAAATTGTGATTCGATTTTTTTTGGAAATTTAAAAATTGATTGTTCTATTCGTTGAGAAATTCTGACATAATTTCAACAGTTTTTCAATTTTTTGGCACAATTTTTACCAAAGTTCGAGCGATTTTTGTAACAAATTTAATGATGGTTTACGATTTTCACAACGTTTGACATATTTACTCATAACTTTCTGTTTTTTCATGATTTAAATTTATTTTCAATCAATTTCTTTTCAGTTTACTCGTATAAATGTTTTACATAGGTAATTAAAATTATTTTTACAATTTTGATACACCTGTGATGCGTTTTCATGTATTTTCAGGCAGTTCACAATTAATGGGGTGCAATCTAGGAACGAATCGAAATAAATGGATTTCCCAATTTTTTTTGACACAAAATTTGGCGCACCATGAGAAACCACCCCTTGGGTGAAGGGATCAAAAATCTGGTGTCGACATTTTCTGATATAAAAATGCACGAGGAATTGAATGGAACAAACCGCAACTCAGTCGGAGCAAAACTTGCCGAATTATGACACTTTAAAGTTGAGAAGTGCTGAAAACAACTTTTTGAGAGAGAAGCTCAAGTTTTTCATTATATTTTTTTCAATTTCTACGACTCTATGAAAGTATAGAAATTAAATTATTATGAAAAATTGGAAGTCCTACAGTAAAATTTCACGAGGAATTCAATGGTGCAAGTTTCAAGTCCATATCTTGTCACCCAACCTTGCGAAAGAGTTGAAAACAATTTTGAAACTAAAACTTATTATTTGAAAAAATTATAATGCTCTCCATAAATGCTGGTACGAAGCAGTAAAACGACGAAAACAAGTAGGTAGGGTGCTTAAAAAGTTCTTCAGACAACGGAGAGTACCTTTCCGGCAAATAGTCATTTTTGATAAAAATCAACTTTTCGACCTAAATACGTTTTTCTCACTTACAACAAAAAATTCCCCAAAAAAGTAATCACAATCGAAAAATTTCCAAAAATGCAAATTTGTCATCATTGGAAGCAAACCGCCCCCCCCACCCAATAATCGAGATTTTCTGAATTACACCTATTCAAAATGAAATACGATGGGTACTCAATTTGTCAAATCATTTCTAAAAATGAGAATGTTTCCCGCTTACATAGTCTGAATATTTATAATAAATAGATACCTGAATAAAAAAGAACACGACCGACACAACGGGGCATCGTGCGACCGAGGCGATATTCCCATCAACAGGGTTAAAATATTGCGGACAGATAAATACAATTTTTACAACAAGTATAACCAAAATAATCTTAAATACGCCAAGTATAGTACACCAACGAAATGAAATCCATCTGAAGAAATATCGGCTCGCTGCCGACTTGTCTTAATTAACGTATCGAAAACCGGGATTATCTCGAGACTCGAGAAGTTTTCTATACTAATTAACTCGTCATATTCTTAATATCAAACGATCACGAAAATATCACAAATGGGAGTCAGAAGGCGGGAAAAAATAAGAGAGAGAGAAAATAACAAACATGTTAATTGAACGTTTGCATTTGCGTACTATAAAAATACGAATACGAATACGTTGTGTTGGTTTTCAATTTGCTGCCGAGATTTTTTAACGAAGATAGGTACCCGATGACTCATTTTTTATGTATGACGAAAACGATTCAATTATGAATTTATTCATTGAAAAGTGTAGAATACCTTTGCTTATACCAACGCCTTCTGGCTACCTATCGGATACTGTACCGTACACTAGCACGGTATAGGTTTAGGTACATACAGAACAGGGTGTCTAGAAATTTCGAGCATTTCTGTTTTATACGACAAATTTTAGGACTCAAAAATTGGGCCAATTATGGCACATCGAATAATGGCCAATGTTCACTACCTATCTAGGTACGTCGTATTACCTAAACACGAAATTTGGTTAAGGCAGTGTTTGCACGATGTAGGTTGTACATTATGTATGTGTATGTATATGTATCTGACGTGCTGTTTTTTCTTTCTATTTTCAACTCTTTCCAACATCGTATGGCACAGTCGCGTTGAAAAGAAGAAGAAAAAAAAAGGTTCACTAGGTACCTAGCACCTATGTGCGCTCGGTTTGGCATTTTCTTATCTCATCTCTCGGTCAAGAGAGAACGAATTCGCCAGGCCGTAAATAGAAAAATCAATTTAAACCATCCGGCAAGTTTGAATTATATTCAGAGGTCTAGTGTTGGTGCTACGTTTAAAATGCGAACATTACATAAATTACACGAGTTAGCTTCCCTCTAATCAGAACGATAAATAGCTGCGACGCTGGTTGCGAAAAACTGGAAGCCGATCGTCGTCATGATATCGAGTCTAATGGATGTTTTAATGAATAAAATTGTTAGTAGCGAAAAAACGACGACAACAACAACCAACAACCAACATATCGTCGAACCCGCCGCCGATAGTGTGGCTGTAGAGGAAAAAAAAAAGAGTTGAATCGACAACTACCGACACACTCGCTTACACATACGCGTCGTACTTCGAGAAAGAAGAGAAGAAGCTCTGAAAAAGTAGAAGTGAAGAGACAACAAAAACACGCGAGCGCGCACACATACACGCACACGAAGAAACGCTCGCGCGAAAAAGAAAGATAGTAAATCATGGTGCACAGTCTACGGTTAGATACTTGCAGTGTACTGGGAAGCAATATTTTCTCATAAGATTTCGTAAAGTGATATGGATAAGCAGTAGTCACATCGTATGTGTTGAAGCGACTTTAAATCAATTACTAAAAGGTGTCGGACAGTAATTACCGCGCACCACCTTTATTATCAATGAATACTGAATCTTGTTCGACAGTGGTTCGTAAAAAAAACTCGCCATCGTTGAAGCTCGACGTTGCGTCGCGTCGCTCCTTTAAAAAAGAGTCTACATTATGTATATGTAATATTTCCAAATTGACTCTTTGCTCACTAAATTCTACCCTGCGTTGTATACTGCAGCATGAAACTATGAAGAACGGGAGGGAAAGATGGGGGGAGAGAGAAGATGGAGGGAGGGAGGGAGGGAGAGGTAAAGAAAAAAGGAAGCAAGGAAGCCTTTCAAACGAGAAAATATCGAAACTCAAAACCGAATGTAAAAATATACTTATGTGAGCCTGGATATAGAAATCACCCTTAGCTGACAAAAATTGGGTTTTGAGCTGATACTGATTTTCGGTTTTTTAGAAAGAGGCATCAAAACTCCAAGCAGTGCCCGAAATTTTTTCTGAACATGGGGTATAAAAAATTCATAAAAACATTTTGGAGGGGGAATAGGGGTAGCAAGCGTGGCAACTTTTATGGTCACCATATCATCAATTTTTCACCCCCCCCCCCCTCAAAAACAGATTTTTATGCAAAAATTTAGCATAGATAGATGTTTGAATTATTCATTCAAATCATTTCATAGTGACAATGGTCATCTGTTGAATCATTTCCTGAAGACAAATTTTTAAAAAGGGATGATTTTCAGTTGCCAAAGTTTGCATTGATAAAATTTTTCAAGGATTTTTACATAAAATAAAACATGAATATCTAATACTACCCGAGCATAAGTGCATCAGGAAATTATACAAGGAAGGGGCTGAGAATTCAAGAAAAATGGGGGGGGGTCAAAATTGAGTAATCTGTTATTTCGATGGTGTAGGTAGTCAGAGTATTTTCAGTACATGGATGATACGATACATGTTTTGAAACGAGCGATCAATATACTTTTTGTATAAATCTGAATCAGTCGAATTTGGTGAAATTCTGGCTTTTTGAATCAATAAAATCAGGGACCGGAAGCTGAAAGATAAAGCTGCGGCTTTTGGCTTTTAGCTAGTGATACAAATTATAAAGCTGCAGCTTTTAGTTTTTGGCTTTTGAAATTATATGGCTGTTAAAGCTAGCTTTCGGCTAGCTTTTGGCTGGCCGAAAATACGGCTTTTTCAGCTTTCAGCTTTTGGCTATTAGCTTTCCGCTTTTGGCTTTTATCACTTCAAATTTCAATGTAAGTTTCTAAAATCTAAATTCAAAAGCTCTAATAACTCACTAAATTGCAATTTTTAATTTTCCTTGGTTCCATCAAACGAAAGATCTCTCTAGGTACAGTAAAACATCTCTAATGAGACCCTGTACAGGTCACTCTTCCCTTCCTCACCATCTCCTCAGAATCATGGCCATCAACAATGCTACATGTCCTTTACATACAATTCCTGAAGCAATATGTGATATCAATCATTTACTTTTTGAGTGTCCTGCACTTTCATATTGTAGATCAAAACTATACCAAAGTTTTCTAAAAATCATGATTTTTTTGATTTTTTAGTCAAAATTCCCGATTTTTTCAGAAAAATTGGGAATTTATTGAAAAGTCGGTGATTTTTGACAGAACGAGCGGCAAAAGTTTTAAAAATCACTGATTTTCAGTGAATTTAGTTTCACTGATTCAAAAAAGCAAAATTTCATCAATTTTGACCGATTCAGATTCAGAGAGTAAGATGCTCATTCAAAAAATATAGAGAAGGCATTTTTTTTCTTTTTAAAAATCAATTTTAAAAATCAAGATAATTCTTTCGACATACTCGTGATGAAAAATCTCCTTGGAGTTCGGGCAAATTTTTTTAAAATAATCATGTCAGAACAGCAAAAAATGGCTATTGATTCCATATGCATGTGTAGTAGTTTTTCACGGATTCATGTAGTAAGTACTCGAGCCTATATGGGCACTACCGTACTTGTCACCCCTGCGTTCATGAATGATTCATTTGAATTTCGCATTGCAGTCAATTTTTCTAACGTACGAATTACCTAAAAATTAATATTTTCAAAAGAACCTTTTTTTTTCAATTTCTTCAGAATCAGTATACCTACGACAACTGACCACCTGTCAGTCGTCTCTCTCGCAGATAATTTTCAACAACTAATCGCAACGTCTCACGATGGTTATGATCAGCGATTACTGTACGCGAAACATTACAAGACCGAAAAAAAACATCTTATTTTTCGAAATCCCTGCGATAGTTCACTTTCAAGTTTTAGGGTAGTCCTCGCACCTATACTAGTAGTGAATACAAACTAACTGTAAAAACGTTCGTAATTTTGCGAACGAAACCTTGAAACAGAACTACAAAATCGACGTATTTACTTTAATTATATGACCATCCGTACAGCATAAGGCAATTCAAAACAACCTTGACTGCGTTTACCCATACACATAGAACAATCAGAATGCTGACGAATTACACGTGGTAATAATTTTAAAGCCAACCTGTACCACCTCCTAATCGTGTAAATATATAATACATAATACATAATGTAAGTACAAACAACATAATATTTATATTCGAACTGCATCTCGTCGTCTCAATTTGATGGTCAACCAATCTAATTTAATCACTAATTAGCGCGTTAATAAACTCAACTGCAGCGATATTTCCACACTTGAATAGGTAGGTACTTTTCACATCGTTATCATTTTACTGCTTAAAAAAGGGAACCGTTGGTTTTCTCATTTAGTTCACATTTCAGCATTTTATAAAACTTGGAACAATTTTTTTCATTTGCGGAATTTTTAGGGACTTTTTTTATTTTTAAATTCGTTCAACGAAACGAGGAGGGTTGAAGGTTAGGCAGACGAAGCAGCTCGATTTCTCCTCAAAATGGCAAAACTGCATTACGAGTCAAAATTTCCAAAAATCGATGTTTTGACTCTTCTTTGGAAAATGCTCACTTTGATAGGGGGAAAAATCGGATTTTTTCAAGTCGAAAAAGAAATCAAGAAAGTTTTCAATTTTTTCTCTCCTCATTAAACCAAGTTCGATTACCCCCAGCTTTCGTCACCTACGAGAGCACTTGTTGAGAGAAGGAAATATACAACGTTCTTCCCTCAAAAATATTCCATCATTCTATACCACTTATCACAATATGAGGCGATCGATGGTCTTGGAAAAGATAAAATCTCCAACTAATAACCCAGTTCTCTTGTCTCACGCTGTCTGCTGATGAACATTTCAGCGCATTGCGTACAAGCGAAAATGGTTCGCGTAAAATGTGCATATACCATAATTACGACCTATTGATGAGAACCATTGTATACATCGATATCCTCTCGAATGCTACGGACAAAGAAAGAGGGGAGGATCGGTGCGAGAGCTCGTGTAATACCGGATATACTTTAAAAAACGTACTAATATCGATTAAATCTCTTCAAGTTGGCATTCTGTGCGAGAATAGCTTGTTTACATATAAGTATCGCGATCACGGTGTACCTACTACCTAGGTATATGAAACAAGAGAGAAAGACACAGACTGGACTAGAGGGATGCTAAGTATTTATACTGCAGATATGCAAATTCTTTCGACAACATTCGTACTTTTTTCTTCTTTTCAACGACGAAAATATAGGTACGTATCAGTAGATAAATTATTCAAGTGAGAGTAAGTAAGTAGGTACATATTATACCTACTTACATATTATCCACCTATAAGTAATATTAATTTTCGTTTTTTTGTGAAATATGAACGTATTTTTTTGTGGCGAACGTCAACACCTCAACAGTATGTATATACTCATTACTGAATCTGAATTAGTCAAAGATGAAATCTTGCTTTTTTGAACCGGCGAAATAAATGTCACGGAAAATCAATGACTATTCATGGATCGTTTGGTCACAAAATCACAGATTTTTCAATCAATTCCCAATCTGTCAGAAAAAACAGGAATTTTTTACGGAAAGATCGATGAAAACCCGCTGATTTTCAGTGAAATTTATTTCGCCAATTCAAATAGGAAGAATTTTACCAAAATTTGACAGATTCAGATTTAGATAGTATGGTTTAGATTTTGCATAATTACGAAAAACAAATTTCATCAGTCACATACTTAGTTCATTGTTGACAAAACGAAATTTGATTAGAAAAAGCAAATTTTTGTGGTTTTCATGTAGAAAACCAGCAAAATTATCATAATCATCTTCAGAAGTAAGCAAGGACGATAAAAAATTTTAAAATTTTAAACGGGAGCGATTTTTTTCGAGTGAACTGCTTATAAGGACCGGGGGAGGGGTAAAGTTTTCACGTGTGTCTAACAATTTTTTTTTCAAAAATCACTACTTTTCAAGCGGGTTTTAGATGTCTCTTTTCCAGCTACAATAACGAAAATTTTCGACTCCCCCTCCACCCTCCCACACAAAAACTTGAGAACTTGATTTTATTACAGAAAAATTGTTCAATATAAAAACGAACTCCGCTTTAAGTAAAATTATAAAGTTTTTAAAAATGAAACAATTATATCAGAATGTGTATCAAATCATGCGAATGAGAATTTTTTTCCAGACTGAAAATTAAAAAATTTCTTTGCAATTCATTGCTCCCCCCTCCCCCCAAAAAGAATAACTAACACGCGATGCCTTAAATTTAAAAATTCCACGAAAGACCCTGCAATCTTTATAAAAAATCGATGAGAAGATGAAATATCGATAATTTTGTTGAGGTATGTCAATACTGTTGAGCCCAAGCAAAATTTTTTATTGTAAAAAAAGTCCCTCAGAAGTTGAAAATTCGTCACTTTCTTGATTGAGATTTTCCAAAACGGCACCAATAATTTCGAATTCTCTTCCATTCCCTCCCTTTCTTTCCAACACCGTGGTCAAGGGAATTATGGTACCTATTCCTTTCTCATAATGGCTTATTAAACGTAATTTCGTTTCCAAATTTTTTTTTTTAAAATAAATTCTGCAGAAAGGAAGAGTGTAATTTACCTCTGGGCGTGAAGAGGAAATTTTTTTGTTGAAAATTTCATAATTTAGTAGTCAAAGGCGCGCATTCAAGTATCGTGAAAATTTATTGAAAAATTTTCAATAAAATGAGCAAAGAAAAACTTTCCTAGATGATTCATTTTTTTGGATGTTTAAAAAATTTCTGGGAAAATTTCAAAATCCCGTGGCATTTTTCTGACTTTTACAGATCATCAAAATTTCTCGACTTTTCCAGGTTTTCTAGAAAATAGACACCCTGACCTACTACATAGATATATGTGCTGTACATTGTACTTAGAGCTACCCAACCCTAAACCAAAGCTACATAATTAGGAATAATGAATGTTAGCTCAAAAACACATACCTTGAAAATAACTCTTCGTCCTTAAATAACTAACGGAAAGTCTGAGTATCGAGAGTCGATCCAATTTCGACAGTATATTTTGCTCGAATGGAAGTAAATTAGCCAACGTATCCAATTCTGCGTTCAACCGTTCTCGATGACGTTTACTCGGATTACTTTTGGTGACGCCATCCTTCGGAGGTGGTTTCAAACTGTAACAGAAGAGGGGAAAAACATTAAAATGGGGTAAATCACCTACGAGTTAATACAGGTATATTTATACATCATTTACACATCGTTTCGTGATTATAAGTGTTCGTTTATCGACAGAACTTCGTAGGTAATAAACGTATGCCTATAGCGATGTATGTATTCGAATTACACGATTCAACTGCAGGAAAATCATTCATAGGCGTGCGTTATTCTATGTAGTTTCATTACTTACATTCGATCGCAATTTTCCAATTTAAAAAAATATTTGTAATATACCACACAGTCAAAAAAAAATTCTTCCAGCACGCTCGTACAGTCCACATATGCTTTGTAACTTATCTAACACAGCATCCATTCTTGCATACATTTTAATTATAAGTTTGAAAATTATAGCAGAGAAATGCCTTCTTGAATGGGGCCCCGCGACACACCGCGACCGCACTCCGCTATGATTTTCTACGCTCGCTCTTCAACTGTCTTGTAATGTCCGAGAAATAGATACTTGTCTATACATAAGACCGCTGTAAATAATACATAGGTCTACCTATTCCCCGTATCATAGGCTAGGTACTTTACCAAATTGACGTGAGAATTGCCGGCTATAACATATTGTTTATAAGTATAGTACTTATTTACCTGTATAGGCGCCTCCGCCTATAAGTAAGTACAGGGATACAAAAATTATATCCATCAAACTTTGCGTAATATACGCGTAAGTACGTTTTGGAAAGAGGAAAAACTGCGGTATTTTATAACAGAAAAAATTCCGAAGTAAGAGAATACATCGTCAGTGGAGCACCCAAGGGAGGGAGGAACATAACCCCCCCCCCCCCAGCTCGAAAAGAGAATTTTTAATTACAAACTGTGAAAAAGTGCATTTTTTTACTCTTCAAACATAATTTTTCAAAAAGTTTATTGGTGTGGTTTGGAGGTCATTTGGCACTTGTTGGAACTTTGACAAAATTTTTATGCCATTCGACTTGCCTGGGTAGAAGATGATTTTAGAGTGCAAAAACGAATTTTTACCACACCCCCGGGGCCGGGGGCCTCAAAATACGTAATTTTCAAACTAAAAATTCGATCTCCGCGAGTTTTCAACCGATTTTCTTCAAACTAGGCACGTAGATAGAGGTACTAAGAAAAGAGTGCCCTGAAATTTTTTCCGATTTTTTCGACCACTATAATGACTTTAAATTAGACCTTGAAAATTCCAAATCGCCCTGGGAGCA
The DNA here is from genome assembly GCA_033439095.1 of Pseudococcus viburni. Taxonomy (NCBI): domain Eukaryota; kingdom Metazoa; phylum Arthropoda; class Insecta; order Hemiptera; family Pseudococcidae; genus Pseudococcus; species Pseudococcus viburni. Next base: position 108,357 of record JAVBJF010000510.1, read on the forward strand.
CTGTTTGGGGGGGGGGGATTAAAAAAATTATTTTTACATTCCTCATTCTATTTTACACCACTCAGAATTTTTTCAGATTTTTTCGAGTTATGGCCTATACGCGACGTTCGAAAAACCGATAAAGAGTAGTAAAAATTCGTTTTTGCGTCCTAAAATCATTTTCTACACAGGCAAGTCGAATGGCATAAAAACTTTGTCAATGTTCCACCAAGGGCCAAATGACCCCCAAACCGCACCAGAGCCTTTCGCCCTCACTTCGCTCGGACAGTATTTTGGTCATTTTTATTTCTTAAATAAACATAATACTCAACTCCTTAAATCTGAATCAATCTTTAATGAAATTCTGCCTTTGAGAAGCAGTGAAATAATTTGCATTGAAAAATGAAAATTAATGATTTTTCACGATCTTTTGATCAAACATCACTGATTTCTCAATTAATTACAAATCTGTCAGAAAAAATCATTAATTTTGTCTGAAAGATTGGTGAAAAATCACTGATTTTCAGTTAAATTCATTTCACTAATTCAAACAGGTGAATTTTACCAATTCAGATTCAAGAAGTGTATTGATTGTTTGTTCCACTAAATTCCGCAGTTTTCCAATTTTTCTTAGCTCAAATTTGTTTATGAGTTATCAGTTTACCTATTATAATAGCAGATTACTCAATTTTTTCATTGGAATTTGACCCCCACCCCATTTTCTGAAATTCTCAGCTCTTTCCTTAAATAATTTCTGGGTGCGCTTATGTATTACGAGTTTCAAAGTTGAATATTACACATTAGTCGTAAGATAAGGTTAAAATTAAAATTCCGACAAATTCATCAAAAAATACACCAGAGACCCGTCGAAAAAGATCCGACTACCTAACTGAACAGCAAGGAGATATTCGTACACACAATTCTGATGTCGTTCATTGAAAACACACGCACACCGACATCCGCTAGACCAGTCGCAAAGAAAGTTGAGTTGAAATTTGACACCGAATTGGTAACCGGCTGCAGCGGGCGTAGAAATTACAATAATTTAATTTTTGTTCTTTCTTTTTCTCCAGTGAGACCGAAACGTCCGTACGTCCAGCGCAGCATTCATCAAGAGAGCGATGGTATTTCTATTTATCGAATGTTCATCATCACCGCGACCTATTTCAATAAACGCAGGTAAGTATTAATTAAGAGTAGCAATCGAGTTGGACGTACGTACGAGTATTTACGTTGCCACCAGTGCACCGCACCGGCATCGTCGCCTCTGTGCAAATACAAACATATTAAATACGCGTATAAACGAGAATAATTTTCTCGGCTCGGCGTAATGAGATCCAGTGCGCGTATCACATACCTATATACCTATACCATAGGTACTCTCTCATGCCCATTTTTTATATGTACTTTGCCCGAATGACTCGACGGATGAAATAATATTAGCTTGCGTACGTCTACGTACATCTACATACGTACGTACCTATGTAGGTACATAATGCGTACTTTACGATACTTTACGCAGCTCTTCGGACGCATAAACAGCAAATAATAAGGTACGGCGCGACGCGACGCGACACAGAGGTATAAAGACATCGCGTATCTATTTCTAGGAAAACATTTTCACTTTTTGAGCTACTTTTGAAGCGCAACAGATCTACCTACATCTACCAAGTAGGCACATACGAGTATAAGAAAGAAAGTTGCAAATAACGAATTTCAAATTGCATCGTTGACGTTTCGTTGAGAAATGTGATGAAATATGTAGGTATGTATGTATTACAAATTATACGAGTACGTAGATGTACCTATAGCTTCAATGAAGATGAATTTTATTGAATCGAGCGAGGGCCCAAGAAGGATATTACCCACAAAAATCAAGCCAAGGTATTACATAGAATACTTAGGTATTCCCATTAATTGACGAGAGTGTATAACCAGGAATTGTGAATTTTAGCTTCAGTGGCTGATTGCCAGTTTTTGATTCAAATCGTTTTCTCTTTGAAAAATTTCCAAAGCTGACTTAATATTGACTTCATCAAGTCGCATTAATTTTCTCCAATAGTCAATAGTGACGTATTGCTGTACTTACACGTTGAAAAATGTTTCAATTTTTACGCTTTGCAACTTTCATCCGCAATACTTTTTCATACTGGAAATTGGATATCGTAATTTTTGAGATTAAAATTATCAATGGAAACTGGTTTCAAATTTATAACCGGTTTTAACAATTAAGGATTTCTAAGAATAATTATTTTATCAACGAATAGACTGATTCAAAAGAAACCTAATCAGTTTCGAAATAAATAGGTATTTCATACTTCAATTAGAAATCATCACTATCTTGTATAATAAATGCGTACCCAACTACATATTATGTACTTACGATAGATGTACATTAGAGCAGATCAAAAAAAAAAAAATAGGTACTCTCTCATTTTTAAATCAGTGAAAATTATCGAAAATCACTGAGAAACAGTCAGAATTGCAGCACAGGAGAAAATCAGTGAAAATATTTTCAATGAAAACATTTCAGTGAGAAAAATCACAGGAGAATCAGTGAAAATTCACTGAAAAGTCAGTAAAATTTATGAAATTAGCAGAAAAATCAGTGAAAATCTTTGAAAAATCAGCTAAAATTCGCTGAAAATCAGTGAATTTTGCTGATTTTTTCCTGTGCTGCAACTCTGACTGTTTATCAGTGATTTTTCACTGATTCAGAATGAGAGAGTAGGTAAGTGTATCTCGGATTTTGAAAAAAATTGATTAGGCATCTATTTAGTTCTCTTTGAGTGCAAACTTCCTAAAATTTTTCAATCACTCAAGTATGAAGTATTCATAATGGGGAAGGAGAGAAGTGTTGTTCCCTCAAGTGAGCAACTTTTTTGGAAAAACGAAGTTTTTTTACCTTGAAAGCTCATGAAAGCAACGCAACTTTGAAAATTTTCATAATAATGGAGTGTGGCATCAATGTTTTTTTTACCCGCGAAGTGCATTTCTGATGTCATTTCATCAGAGAATCCACAATGAACCCATGTAGGAGAAGTCGCGGGGAGGTACCAAATCGAAAATTTTTTATAATTATCAAGAGGGGTGTCGAAATTTATGCCTTTCGACCAGTGGCGTCGGAAAGTGGGGTACAAGGGGTACCCCCAATCCTGACGGGGTACAAAGTATCATTTGTAACACCCCCCCCCCCCCCATCACATCAGATAGGCATTTTCGAAGCATTAAAACATGGAAAAAATGCAATTTTGGGATTTAAAAAACTCAATTTTCTCAAAGTTTCACCCTCGCTTCGCTCGGGCATGAACAAAATAACAATTTTATGGATTATTTGAGGCGACAGAGCGAAAAAATGCTTCTTTTTGCCCCCTTCCCAGAAAATCCTCCTGGTGTTCAAGTCATTGGTACTCATTTTGTATCCTCCCAAAAAAAAAGCTTCCGACGCCACTGCTTTCGACCCTTAAAATCCATTAAATAACCTCAGAAATGGATTCAGAGGGTCAAAAAACATGCATTTTGACACCGCACTCGATCATTATGAAAAATTTCCAATTTGGCCTTTCCCCGCCACCTTCCTATATGGACCCATTTTAGATTTTTTAATGAAAAGACAACGGAAACGGACTCCGCGAGTAAAAAAACATAATTTTGGATACCATACTAGATTTTCTCGAGATTTTTTCTCACCCCGACCTTCCCCCTCCCTCGTACTTGTTATAGTTCGTAGTCGAAGTGACTCCGGAACTGGATTCAGAAACTTTGAAAATCCCTGAAACCAAATTTTCAGTATTTTCCCTCGAAGGGCTAACAATTTTTGTACGTCTTTTTTTCTCATGAAGTGGTATCAAACTAGAGGGGGGGGGGGGAGAGACGTCGTCCCGAAAAAATTCCCAACTTTTTTTCAAGAGTCACCCTAAGGTAAATATTCCACAGATGTATAGTTGGAGTTACGAATGGTCGAAACGATGACATGCAACGAAGTAAACTCATGTAGACATTAGGCACAGACACAGACACTCACTACCTACATATAGGATACAAATTTGTAGCAGAGTGCACAATACGGCGCGTAGTTGCAGGTATGTAGACAAACATGAAATCAATCACAGTCACGGTAGGTGCGTATACTATTAGTTTAGTATACATACTACAAATATACATAGCACAATGTTGAAAATGTGCGTGAACGGTCGGTCAGTCATCTTTGGCGCGGCGTTGAATGTCTGGACGACACGACAACTGACGTCACACACAAGAATTACACGGCATCGGCACACCATTATGCAGCAGGAACACTACGACGACGACTGAAACACCACATAGTATGGTAGTACGATCCTCCAAATACTCTAGGTCAGGGTTGCATGACTAACGATTCGTAATTGACTTAATATTTTTACGCCTTCCGTGCGACCGCCACCACGCCAACTCCCGTTTCAAATAACATTACTGCACGCATTTTGGAAATTACCAATAGACGCGCCGCGCCGCTCTTTCGACCAACTGGTCGCGATCGCATCCTTTTTAAATTGTATAATGTATACTTACGCTGACGTACATCTACAATTCTACATACATATGTACCAGGGCTGGTGGAAAAGAACGAATCATTAAAATTAAATGAGTCGTTTTGTTCTGTTTTTTGTTCAATTCGGGTTTTCAAAAAATTAACAAATTGGTGTCCAAGTGGAAAAATGTGGCTGTGGTATATCAAGTGCAGATCCATGGGGAAGAAGGAATGGAAAAATTTATAAAACGTGCACAAAATAAAAATGTTACTGTTGTGTTATCTGTTCTGAATAGAACAAAATACTACACATTTTCATTTGTTTTGTTCTGTTCTTGTTTATTCGTTTGGAGCATTATTATGTTCTGTTCTGTTCTGGTTTGCTCTGTTCCACCAGCCTTGGTACGTCATGTACCATGTATTCTCTAAATCTGAATCAGTCAAAAATGCCAAAATTGACTGATGAAACAGTACAGGTTATGTCACTGATTATCAGTCAAATTCCACTGATTCCCCAGTTAATCAGTGACATTTTACTGCCAATCAGTGAAAAATTACCGATTCAATCAGTGAATTTTCATTATTGAATCAGTAAAAATTAATTCACCGATTGAAGTCAGTCAAAATTTACTGATTTCTACGGTGACATAATTCCGGCTTTTTAATCAGTCAATTTTGACTGATTCAGATTTAGAGAGTAGACTCAAATAAATCACAAGAACCAGGAGTCCAGCCGGATTCAGGAATCAAGATGTGAGTTTGACGCCGCGCCCGAGTCAAGGTCATAGTTTGCCTCCGCAGTCAACCTGGAATCAGGAGTCAAGGTCTGAAATTGACTCCGAAGTCAGGAGTCAAGGGGTGAGTTTGACTCCAGTCAGGATGGAGTCTGGAGTCAGGGGTCAACTTTTTGGCTGACTCTCATTCTCTGGTTATAAGTGATACAAAAGGGCTACTTTTCCGAGCACAACACTTGACAACAGCATCAAGGTACCTTGTTAGAACTCAAGCTTACAAAATCAAATGTATACCTACCTAAACCTATACCTATACAACCCATTGGAAGCTACAAGCTCTCCCAAACACATTCGATCGAACTCCTCTGCCACCCACCGCCAACACCACTGCACTGTATGTAAATATGGCAAGTGCATAAAGTAAGTTAGTACTGTTCGGTGTACATGATACGCACATGTATTGAAATTACGCGAGTATATTGGTAAAGAGGGCGGTTCTTCGAACCATGATTCACGTCCTCGTCTTTCAATTCAACGTATCAGCGGATTCAACAACCAACCGTCAATCTACATCCCATCGAACAAGGACAAGTCTGCTACAACTCTCGCGAACGAGCCTCCGGCAACACAAATTATACTCACTTATAATAGGTAGTATTTCACAGAGAAATTCATCGTAGATTCTCCACTACCTCTGTACCCTCGCGCCTTGATTTCTTCAACGTGTAAACAAACAACGAGCTAATATTACTCTTTATACTATACAGCAACAGCAGGTACTCATTTCTCACGAATAGTTCGAACGAATCGATAGGACAAACAGCACGTCTTCAACCATCTGACCAATAGACGACCTTTTCGATTCGTTTGTTGAATTATTAAACGAGAGTTCAACAACACGCGTGGTCAGAATAAAGGGTTAATCGTAAGACCCTTGCGAACGAACTGTACACACAAATTATCTACTCACAAGTCTCCTCTGAGTGTCACTTTGATGCATGTAGTTTAAAAACTATTGGCAAACTAGCATGAAAGAAGGCAACGAGGAGTGGAGGAGGCGAAATTTGCGAAAAGCATAATATTGATCCGTCAGATTATTTTATTGAGCGATTGACTTTTTCTCCTCGCACCCTTCTAACCCAGTAAATGTCCATCTGTCCATCTGTCTACTATCTCTGTCTGAATCATAGTGAAGAATCAATGATGAACAGTCAGAATCGCAACACAGGAAAGAGCCAATAAAAAATCTTTACTGAAATTAATAAATTAGTAGAAAAAACACTGAAATTCACTAAAAATCAGTTAATTTTGCTGATTTTCGCACGGAGTAACCAACATCCTGCAGTTTAGAAAATTCAAAGCACCAAAATATCCTGCGATTGCACGATACACCTAATGCGACCACCAAAACGAAAAGTTCGGTAATTTCGCAATAAATGTCATCATATCAATTTCAAAATACTTTACAGCATTCCTCCAATAAATCTGAATCAGTGAAACTGGGAGCAATTCCGACTACTTACAATCAGAAAAAAACATTTTTCACCAATTTCCCGTAAAAATCGCATTTCACCAATTCAATGAAAATTTTTGATTTTTGACTAACGAAAGTCATTTTCAGAGAAAAATGCATTTAGGTATCCGATAGTAAATATTCAGTCACAATTGCATTCTAGTTCCACTGAATCAGATTATGAGAGAGTAGGTACACTTTCAATTTGAATAACCTAAATCAGGAGCAATTCTGAGGCTGACCAGTGACCATGTGACCACTGTTTCTTCAAAATTTTTGCTGATTTTAAAGAAAAATAGAAACGGAAAACCAATTTTTATGCGGCTTCCATCATCAAAATATTGCTTTGCTTTCTCATTCAGAACTATAGTGAAAACTCACAATCAAAAGGAAAAAAACCACAGGAAAATCGGCGTAAAATCAAGGAAATCAGTTATGTTGACGGAAAAGTTAATGTAAAAAGTTACTAAAAATTAGATAATTTTACTAATTTTTCTTGCGCTTGTGCTGCAATTCTGACTATTTATCAGTAGTTTTTCAGCGGTTCAGAATAAGAACATTAGAGTAAAAACATTCATCCAACAATTTTTATATATACATACGGACAATACTTTGATGAATTATTACTATAACAGGTATAATGTATTCAAAACATCAGCCTCCGATTGGATAACGAAAGTGCATAGAACATTTGGAAAGAGCATGTCCTTAATCCCTTCTCTTACGCAACTAACATTTCAGGTAGGTCCTAGGTATCCACGTTGATTTTTCTGTGCTTCGTTTTTTAGTTGATACCCAATATTATTATCACGCCTTCCGAAAAAAAAAATACTGATGGAAGATTAAAATTGCGTTGGAAACCTCCAAAAACATCTGAAAATGATGAAATTCGGTTTCGTAAGGTCAATAGATTTAGGAACCTTACATATTATTTTTATAGTTGAAGTAAATAGGTACTACTATTACATTTTCACTGAAAAAATAACAATTTATCAACTTTTCAAAAATTCGCCAACAACAAAAATATCAACTCACACAGCTGAAATCCAGGGGGGGGGATGCTCTTTCCCAAAATTTCACTTTCATTTAACTCGGAGGTTCGATACTCATTCCTTGAGAATGATTTTTCCATAAACGCACCCAAGAGGGCTCGGGAGACTTGAGCCTCGCCCCCTTACGCACGAAAAGGAGATTTTTTACTACAAAAATGTGAAAAAGTGCTTTTTTTCCTCTTCAAACATGATTTTTCAAATAACATTATCGCCCTCGCTTCGCTCAGGCAGTATTTTAGTCATTCTATTTCCTGAATCAACATTTTTATAACTCTCTTATAGTCTGTTTTTTTAACGTTAGCCCTGAGATTTCATAAACAAAACAAAACTAGTGAAATGATTTTCATTGAAAATTAATGATTGTTGACTGATCTTTTAGTCAAAAATCACTGATTTCTCAATCAATTCCCTATCTGCCAGAAAAAATCAATAGTTTTGTCTGCAGGATTGGTGAAAAATCACAGATTTTCGGTTAAATTCATTTCATCGATTCAAACAGGTGGATTTTACTAATTCAGATTGAAGAAGTGAATTGACTGTTTGTTCCAAAAAATTCCGCAATTTTCCAATTTTTCTTTGCTCAAATTTGTTTATGTACATCAGCCTACTGAAACTATTCAGACTATGCCAACGTCACTGAAATAACAGTTTACTCAATTTTTTCATTGAAATTTAACCCCCCCCCCCACCAATTTTTCTCGAATTCTCAGCCCTTTCCTTAAATAATTTCTGGTTGTGCTTATGGATTTTTCCAAGATTATATTCGCTTTATTTGGTTGATTTTTAGTTTTTCTGTTCCACTATTAACCATAGATACTCGTATACTTACCTATCACGTTTGATTAGCATTAGGTGGGAAGTAGTTATAGGTATGGTATTGAGTAGAAGATACTGTAATTCTCATAAAATTGTTTTGTTTATTTGTTAGAGTCATCAGGTATCTAGGTATCCACTAAAATTTGAAAAATCAACCTAGTAGTAGAAATGTACATTAGAAGGAATCCCAAAAATTAATTTAATCATTATATACCTATATGTACTTCAGCTAATCGCAGCAGCTCTTACTTTAATTAATCCTCCATTAAAGTTATTATTATACAGTTGATATGAGTTGATGCATATATATGGTTAGGTACGTACATGTAAATGCTACGTGAATGACAGGCGAGGCGACAAATATAAAAGGTACGGTACAACGTACCCTAAATTTAAATTCTAAAAAAAAAACTGAATTCTATACTAAAAACTAGAAAAAAGGGGTTTATCGCGAATGTTTTTAAAAAACCTTTTTTAATTCGGTATATTATAACAAACGCGCGAAGCTACATTTAATGGGGACCGTTGTTGTTTTTTCATTCTGTTTTATCATTATTATACACAAGGGACTGTACTGCGATGTATACGAAGTTGGACGTTATCATTTCACTTGCGGATTAGGGTATCATGGTTGAAAATGAGCGCTAAATTATTATTATCATTTTCAGTATTAGCATTACCCTCGTCATTATTTCGCCTCATTCTTCTTCAAGTGTCAACCAGTATAACCTATAGCCTGCTTGTTTTTGATACAGGAAGATAGCATACCTAGGTGTAGGTATATAGGAGCAAGAAATATAGGTATACATAGATAAGGTCGCAGGTATAGGCAGCTTTTAGATAGGTATACCTATGTTCAAAAATATACGCGCACGACAATCGTATTTCATTGAGGGAAAAACATAAGCATAATGGAACAACTCGAACGGTTTTAGCTTTTAATACGAAATATGTAAATTAAACTATAAACGTACTATAACGTAGGGCATTTCTACACGGGTATTACTGCAAAGGTAGTCAAGTACTATAGCTAGTAACCATATTAAGAATATTATTTTTTTATGAAGCACAGCGAATAATATCGTATACCTATTTTTATAATATACTCGTGGTCTTGTAGCTTTACTGGTTGTGAGGGCGCGGGGGCGAGGGCGTATTAAATAAAGGCATACAGGTATACAATATTATGTACTTATATAGCTGCCGAGTTTATACATACAGCGGCGGGTATTATAGGTAGGTATACTACATATAATACGATATCAACACAAATTAATTACGTGGAAAAAGGTACCGGGCGTAAGGGACATTATGGCCTTTGTCTAAAAGAAAAGTATTTAGACTGAAAGCTTTAATGGACCATTATAATGGGCCAAAGTCACGAATGTGTATTTGTTATACTCGTAGCCGTCAATCAACTCCAATTCACGGCAGAATTCACAATAAACAAGACTTTCGAAAAATTATCCCCAGCGTATAAGTATTACTTACAAAATATAGACCCGCAGTTGCGAAGTAAGTTATGTAGGGTACTCTTATAACTAGTTGCCATTTTAAATACACAACTACATTTTTCTCGAAGCTGTTTTTCATTTCTAAAGAATTTATTATCATTTGCACAATTTTGTGCAGCAATAAAAATATGTACCTAATATTAGTGCTGGTTTTAAGTGGACTAGGGTTCGAAGATGGCCCCTCTCCCCAAACAACCAGAAATGTTCTTTAGTGTTGGAAAAACAAACATTTTTTGTTTTTCAATATTATTTCAAACATTTTCGATCTCGTTTCGCTCGGGCATTATTTTCGTTTTCAATCCCAAGAAATAGCTGTGATTTGGAATATCCTTTCAATAATAGCGTAATTTTTTGATTTTTTGTGGCACAAACCTCGTTTTTTCTATTTTTTTTGACTTTGGCATATGGTATTAACAAATTTTGCCCTCTCAGGTATCATAGAGAAATTTTTGAATTTGACCAAAAATTGACCAAAAAGTAACCAAAAAATAACCAAAAAGTAATCAAAAGTAACCAAAAAATACCTAAAATTCAATTTTTTCAGGGCAATTTAATTTACAGTTTTCTGGGGGGAGGGGGCAATTTTTTTTTGTAGTTTTCTGCAAACATTTCAAAGATAAATCAACTAAAAAAATTTCATTTATTAAATTCCTTTGTCAAAACAACAAAAAAACTAGCAAAAATCATTTTTTCAAGTTTTATCTTAAAAAATTTTGAAAAACAGCAATTTTTACGTGAAAATTTGAATTTTTGCCTGAAAGTGCGAAGAAAAAGTGACCTTTTAGACGTGAAAAGTAACCAAAAGTGACTGAAGTCCAAGATGCCTGCCCTCCCAATTAAGAAATGTACAAAAATTGGACATAAAAAATTCTGAATCTAGTCTAAATCGCCCTCCACGGAAAACTCCTACAACCACATAGCCTCATACTGAAAGATATGAGAAATTACAGAGTGCCTTCTAGAATCCAAAGAGGAAGAAATTTGAATCGCTATTACCCCCTCTCCCTTTAAGGGTATGCAAAGAATTTGAAAGTGCTCGCGCGAATAAATCACAGAAACCGCGCTCATCCTACCCCTAATCTATTTGTTGGTGCACGGGGGAGTGCACGCGAGCCCGTGCGAAATAAGGGAAAAATTTTAAAAAAAGAACAAAATTCCAATCAAAAAAATGTTCATTTCTTTCAAAGTTAGAATTTCAAAAAGGTCTCCCTGAGAGTAAGTAGGTAAGTAGGTATTTATGGAAAAAATTTATGACTTACTGAGTCGATTTTAAAAAATTGTTTTTTTTCTTTAAAATAATCATGCCTTTTGAAGGTGAGCTAAAAATTTTGAAAAATAAATTATATTTCTACACAAAAAAATTTGATCTTCTAAAAATTTTGAAATTTAATTAGGTAAATACCCGAATTTATCAAGTCCTAGTGCGACGAGGGAAATTTATTTGAAAAAATAACATTTTCGACTGAAAAAACTGCGTTTTTGGTAAATAATTTAATTTTCAAAATTTGTACCAATTTCATACAACGGGTATAGCCGGGTTTTTGGTGAAATCGGCCCCCTCTCCGATTTTCGATCTAACCCTCTCAGGTGGTGTACCTTGATGTAAAAAAAATTCAGAAAAATTTTTGGCCCCCCCAACCCCCTCCCTTTCGGAGTTATGGCCATTTTATTGCATTATTTTCAAGAATTTTTAATTTCAATGGAAGTGAAGGAAATTTTCTGTTCTTTGGCACAAAGTTGCATCTCGTAGAGGTGTATTTACGATAATTTTTTCAAAAATTTTGGTGCACTCCTTCACGTTGTTTCGCCTATTTGAAGTTTTCAATCGTAAAAAACGCCATATAAACGAAGAGCGACCACTTTTTAAAAATATTCCAAAAACGTGTTTTTTAACGTAGATTCACGTCACGTATTCACTTTTGGCGACTTCGATGCACCAAGGGCCAAAAATCGCGAAAAACCGTACAAAAATGTTATTTTTTTAGAATATTTTTCAAATTTTGAGCGTTTTGTAAGGAGAGAAATGGATGAACGAAGAAACTAACGTCGGATTCGTATTTATCGGGTCAATATACCCTGATCAACACACTTTTCGCGGTCGTTTTATTTGAAGACTCGAAATTCGCTATTTTTGTCATGAAAAATCAGTGAAAAAGGTGAATTTTGAAACTTTATGCAAAACGATCGCGAAAAGTGTGTTTATCGGGGTATTTTGACCCGCTAAACACGAATCCGACGTTAGTTTCTTTATTTGAAGGTTTTTTCCGTATAAAGCACTCAAAATTTGAAAAATCTGCTAAAACAACAACATTTCTGCATGGGGTTTCGCGATTTTTGGACCAAAGTTCAAAGAAACAGCCAAAACAAGATACTCAGGGAAAATCTACATTAAAGAATATGAAACTGTAAATTTTGAAAATTTCAATTTCAGATAGTAAAGTAATAACTTGAAGTGGTATTATAAAATGAAATTTGGGTTTTCTGATTTTAAATTTGGCCTTAGTTTTTTTATTTAGGCCCTCTAGGCGTCCCTAAGCTCATATAGAGAGCGGAAATCATAAATTACCGAACTTCGGAGTTTTTCGCAATTCGCCGATCCAAAACCAAATGGTATAATTTCTTTCAGATACGCAGCTTTCGTTTCGGTTGACAAAGTGGGCACTAGGTGAAGGTTGGAGGGTAATGTTGTGTTTCTTGCTTTAGTAATGTATTGCACATTTTCATATTTTTTAATGAAAATTTTTCCTGATTATTTTGTTTTGGCCGTTTCTTTGAACTTATACATAGGTCCAAAAATCGCGAAAACCCATGCAGAAATGTTGTTTTAGCAGATTTATCAAATTTTGAGTGTTTTATACGGAAAAAACCTTCAAATAAAGAAACTAACGTCGGATTCGTGTTTAGCGGGTCAAAATACCCCGATAAACACCCTTTTCGCGATCGTTTTGCGTATAGTCTCAAAATTCACCTTTTTCATTGATTTTTCATGACAAAAATAGCGAATTTCGAGTCTTCAAATAAAACGACCGCGAAAAGTGTGTTGATCAGGGTATATTGACCCGATAAATACGAATCCGACGTTAGTTTCTTCGTTCAGCCATTTCTCTCCTTACAAAACGCTCAAAATTTGAAAAATATTCTAAAAAAATAACATTTTTGTACGGTTTTTCGCGATTTTTGGCCCTTGGTGCATCGAAGTCGCCAAAAGTGAATACGTGACGTGAATCTACGTTAAAAAACACGTTTTTGGAATATTTTTAAAAAGTGGTCGCTCTTCGTTTATATGGCGTTTTTTACGATTGAAAACTTTAAATAGGCGAAACAACGTGAAGGAGTGCACCAAAGTTTTTGAAAAAATCATTATAAATACACCTCTACGAGATGCAACTTTGTGCCAAAGAACAGAAAATTTCCTTCGCACTTCCATTGAAATTAAAAATTCTTGAAAATAATGCAATAAAATGGCCATAACTCCGAAAGGGAGGGGGTTGAGGGGCCAAAAATTTTTCTGAATTTTTTTTACATCAAGGTACACCACCTGAGGGGGTTAGATCGAAAATCGGAGAGGGGGCCGATTTCACCAAAAACCCGGCTATACCCTTTAACGGGTTTCCAGACATTTTATGATTGTTTTCGAATTTCATGCCTTTTTTGTACTTGTACAGTGTACACACCATGCTTGTGCCCTTCCATTACATGCTTATTATTATAAAGATGCAACACAGAAATATAAATAATATAGGAACTCTCTCAATTCGAATCAGTGAAAATTCACTGAAGAAATTGTCAGAATTGAGTTACTGAAAAATCAGTGAAATTTCACTGCCAACTAGTGAAAACCGGTGAATTTTCATTTTCGAACCAATAATTTTTTCAATAACTAACTGAAATAAATCAGCCAAAATTTACATTTACTGATTAAATCAGTTGTTATGGAAAAAAATTACTGATTAAAAATTAAAAATTCACCGATTGAATTAGTAGTTTTTCATTGATTTCTGCATTGACTCAATTCTGGCTATTTCACCAGTGAATTTTTACCCAACTGATTCAATTTATGAGCATAAAATTGCGAACTACCTGGTTTAATTTTTTTAGACGTAAAAAAATAATAGGGAAGGGATTCTGCAGCGCATTATCTTTGCTTGCAAAGTTAAAAGCCGTAAACGTCGATATCCTGAAATCGTGCTCAAATACATCCGCCTGCACAACTATACATACCAAAGTATATGTATATATAGACCTACATAAGACCACACCGAAATCGTAAATTTCTACGTAAACTAAAAGCTATTGCAATAAATATTGAAAGGAATTTATTTCCGCGGAAGTTTCAACAGCCATTAGAACCGAATGAATAGAAAAATACCCCGACAACCAAACATGATGTCCATGCATTTTTCAATTTCTGTGATATGGCGTACAATTTTTATAAAATTTTCATCAATGTTTACGATATAATTTTTTTTATTGATTAAGCATTTCGAGAGATTTCAATAACAACGTAATATTTTTCAAAAAAAAATTAACAAAATGCACTTCTTGCGAGTTGTATTGGCAAGAAGGTACATACTACATACTACATACCTATAAGCTTATAACATGAAATAAATCGTTTTTTACATAATTATGTAATATTTTCAAAACGTGTAACGCAAGTGGACAACGTAAGAAGAATAACTCATTCAATCAAAGAAACATACTGAAGATTCGGGTTATTTACCAAGGTGTCTAACAAAACATACCGAAATTACAGAGCAAGACATTGGCAGGACTTTTCCCATCTAAATTTTTCAAGTCAAAATATTTTTTAATGAATAAACGAAAAACTGAATCCAGCTCATGTTGATATTCACTCATACTGGAGAACTTCAAGAACGTACTCTCTCAATTATAAATCAGTGAAAATTACCGAAAATCACTGAGAAACAGTCAGAATTGCAGCACAGGAGAAAATCAGCAAAATTTTTTCACTGAAAACAAATCAGTGAAAGAAAATCACTGGAAATCAGTGAAAATTCACTGGAAACTCAGTGATATTTATGAAATTCACTGAAAAATCTGTGAAATTCTTTGAATGATCAGTGAAAAATCACTGAAAATCAGTGAATTTCACTGATTTTTCCCGTGCTGCAATTCTGACTGTTTATCAGTGATTTTTCACTGATTCGGAATGAGAGAGTACCCTATCGCAGAAAACTGAATTTTCATTGCAGGTTTTTGAAAAAATGGATAAAAAACCTGAAAAAATTTTAATACAGGTTTCAGACGTCTAATTTGCGACCAGAATCAGCTTTAAGAATTGTCGAAAACATTTAGGTATACGACAAGCTCACTCTCTCATTCCGGATCAGTGAAAAATCACTGATAAACAGTCAGAATTGCAGCACAGGAAAAATCAGTGAAATTCACTGATTTTCAGTGATTTTTCACTGATTATTCAAAGAATTTCACAGATTTTTCAGTGAATTTTATAAATATCACTGAGTTTCCAGTGAATTTTCACTGATTTCCAGTAATTTTCTTTCACTGATTTGTTTTCAGTGAAAAAATTTTACTGATTTTCTCCTGTGCTGCAATTCTGACTGTTTCTCAGTGATTTTCGGTAATTTTCACTGATTTATAATTAAGAGAGCACATATCTAAGTATAACAATCGCGCGAGTAGAAAAATTAACAAGGAAATTGAGAAAATTTTAAAATGTAACAAAATTTTAATTAGCAGCGCATTAATTAAGGCAGAAAAAAATGGAAACATTTTTCAACGGTATTTTTGTTTTTTTCATAATTAACTGATAGTTCGCACATAATGCGTATACCTTACGGTTAAGTAAACCTATACCTAAAGTCCTAAACACAAACATGACCACGTACATTCAAAAAATATAGTATAGGTATGTGATGCGAATGCGGCGCATTTATGTACGTATTTTATCAATATAGGTACTGAGCTGCTGACTACTGAGTACGAGGTACGTGTTGTATACTATGCGAGGGCAAAAACGCCAACGTGTGAGATAGCATAATAAACAAATACAACGAATTGTATACCTATACGGATACGGATTTGATTAGGTAGCTTTTTGGCTTCCCGCTACGCTAATTCGGTCTACGTTCTCGGCTTAATTAATAAATCAACCAAGTAGCTGAGCTACACAACAACCGAATAGCATACCTATGTAGTATGTAGTTATTGTTGAAGTATTCGTTTTATGTTCCTTTAGTAATTTGTATAATTGTCGTTGTGTTACGTTATCGTTATAAGATGAGTCATGTTTAGAGTTAAGTCATCGGTGAATAGTTAGTTCCTCAGTTAGTCATTGTAAAGTAGTTGTACAGTACGTTATGTGTAGTCGAGAGACACACGTCACCTTTTGAACAGTTGAACCATAGTGTAGTTTAGTGTTATTCTTTTTGTGAGTTATTTCGTGAATATACGTTTGAGTACCTGAGTAAGTGTTTCTATACTTTATCATGGCAGCAGAGCGTTTGAGTGACGATTATCCGGCCAGTAATTAGCTGGAGAGTCTATGTACTCAACCTCGAACGCCCACGCCGAAGTTCCGAAGTAATAAGTTTTTAATTATAATTAACGTAAACGATTTCGTGTGCTAAAATAAGTCCGATGTTTTTAGAATTAAAATTAAAATCCGAAGTGTACCTGAAAATAAGTGCTAATAATACGTAAGTGTATAATACAATCTTTATTTTGATAAATTTAACTATAAACAGTGATATCCGATGCTATTTAATAAATAATAATTAATACCGATGTCAAAATTAACAAAAATTTAATATTTCCGATGTTTTTCTAATAATTCAATCATTATAGCAATAGCCGATGACGTCATAGCCGATGATGTGGTGAAAATAGCCGACGCCATTGTAAACAAACAACATTGCATCAGACCACGCTGTTTGGTCAATGTTTGTCTTGTTCAAGTATGAAATTTTCGTCTCCGAAGAAAGTTAAAGTTTTTCTTGTTATTTTAAGCATTTTTCAAGTGTTTTTGTGATTTTCGTGTTAATTAAACGTCTTTTGAACTTCCGAAGGTAAGAAAAGCCACGAATCGTAAATAATTTTAGTTAAAATTTCACCATATCGATATTTCTCGGAATCGGCGAAATGGACACCGTCAAAACGTGCCCAAGTAACCAATTCCGGAAAATAATATAAATTCTATAACATTTCGATGAAATTCCGATGATATTTTAAACCCCTTATGGGTACGTGCGAAAAATTCATAATGTAAAATGCACAGTGTAAAGTTGATCGTATATTTATAAAATCTAGACCTATTTTACGTGGTAAATGCCAGTGTTTTGATGTATTGTTTTCGACTGGCATTCGATTTAAAAAGCCTAAATGCATGGGTGAGCTAGATAGTACTCGATTATAGACAGTGACAAATCCGATGTATTAAAAATCATAACATTACCGATGTATAAAGGTAGCCGAGGTAAACGCACTTGATTTCATCCCAAGTTGCAATCTTTTCCGATGAATTTATTAATACTTTATAGAAATAATATCCGACGGGGAGTTATTCAAACCTACGGGTCTCCCATATAGGCCTTAATTCAATGCCGAAGTGGCGACTAGACGAGTTGTTTAATAATCAACTGGATGATCGTCAGCTTTTCTTATATTAAAGTAAGTCGTCTTGAAATTTAAACAGAAACGATACCAAGTCACTACGTCTATTTTCGATAACAGATATCTCATGTTGTACGATTGAGATCACTATCTAGTTCGCAAGCAGTTCGTGACGTTGAGGGGTTTCATGTGCCGTTCCTGACTCACTTCTTCCGATCGAACTGGCGATATTGAATAGCATGTGCCGTTCCTGCAGACGTTCATATCGCTGCAGATTAGTCTAGCGCTCTAAGACTGGTCTGTACTTGCCAAATGGCGAGCTCCTAAATAATCGATGCAATCTGACAATATATTAAAGCCGATGTGTTTACCGATGAATATAAAATAAGAAAATAAATATAGTTCCGAAGATAATAACTTAAACGTGATATTTCAGAAGATGTCAGATAGACGATCCCGACGTGATGATGACCGAGATAGTCGTGATAATCGCCGACCTCGGACTCGATCAAGATCGGGCGAACACCGAAGTGTATTAATCAACCCTAACGATTTAGAAAGATTACGCCGAGCCGAACAAGAATTGCATCGTAGAGTAAGTTAAATCAAAGCCGAAGTTTATTTTATTTTTCAAAATCATAAAAGTTGAAAACGGTAAAATACGTTCGTTCACATACCAATCCAAAAATTCTATAAGTAAATACTATTACAGGAGCTAGCCTCTCAACATGAGCAAAACAACTCGACCACGTCTCTAGATCCAAGCAGGTCTTCTAGTAGAGTAGAGAATAGGTCAGTCGGTAATAATTCAAACAATCAAGCCGCCTCTAATCAGAATAATTCGAAACCGTCTAACACAGGTAATAACTCCGATGAAAACGATAACAATTCGCAAAGCGAATCTTCCGAAGAATCCGATGAAAATGAAAATGAAATTGTATCTGAAGAAAATGAAAAACAGATTGAATCTGAATCCGATGATGAACAAGCCGAAGAAATTGTAGTCGAAGCCGAAGTACATCCTATTCCAGTTAACGCTATGCCGACGAATACCACAATTACGCCGATGAAATCTAAAGTTGCAAAACCTACCGAAGCAAATAAAACAATAATACCGATGCTTACTTCAAACAATACGGTTGCTATTGTCGTGTCACAACCTGAAATTCAAACTAATCCTGAAATTCCGAAGCTTAAACATAAACCGTTCGTATTGAAAGAAGAATCCCAAGCCGATGATGAAAGCGATGAGAATCATGAGCGTAATAAAAAGAAGAAAAATAAACAGACGAAACGTAAACAAATCAAATCGAAATCCAATACTGAGAAAAATTTGAAGAAGAAGAAAACTGCTACCCCCCTCCAACAATCGAAAGAAAAAGATGACCATGGACGGAGAACGGAGGAGACGTCGAATAAAAATGCCGAAGATTCAGATTATTTTGAAGGCCAAGACGACGAAGAAGATGATCGTTTTGTACATTCAGAAAAATCCGAAGACGAATTTGAAAAAGAAGAAACGGAAGAAGAACAAGAAGAAAATGAAGATTCTGAAGACTCCGATTCATCCTCTTCGTCCAGTTCGTCTGATTCATCGAGTACGGAGGAGGATTCCGATGAAAATGGCAATAAGAAGCGTAAACATAAGAAATCGAAGAAAAATTCGAAGAAATCTAAGAAGTCTAAAAAGTCTAAAAAGTCGAAGAAATCTAAGAAATCGAAGAAATCTACAACAAACTCCGCCGAAGCATCTACGTCAACGCCGAAGTCCGCTACGGGTACCGATGAACAAATCCGAATCCAACAATTTCGAAACGCACCCTAGTCGGAAAATATAAACTGACGAAGAACGAACACTACGATATATGGTATGCCAGGTTATCTAGTGAACTGTTAGGTATGGGGTTAAACCCAGAAGCCGAAAAGATCACTAAAACCGACAATATCCATATGAAAAATACGTTAATGATGCGATTGGATAAACAATATATCGAAGAAATCGTCCACTGTAAAACTTTTAAACGTGCAATTAAAATTTTAAAAGACACCAGACGTGCCGAAACCAACGCTACGCCGAGGGCTGTCAAACAGCAATTTTTCAAAATTAGGCTTTATCATAACGAATCGATTAGTGACTATTTTCATCGCATACGTAGGGCGAGAATTCAACATCATGCTATTACTAATAAAAATATTCCTTTATACGACGTTTTTAATCAAATCCGACATGGTTGTGAACGAAGGTATCCATATATAAACACCGAAATCGATATTAAAGGCGGAGATTATCCGAAGGTAAACTATACGTGAACTTAAAAATATTTTGCTTAAACAGGAAGCCGAAGCTCGTGAACGAAATGCCCCTGCTCGTGCTAATTTTGCCCAGCAACGGGGTAATTATAATAACCGACGAAACTTTGCGCCGCATGCCCCCCAAAACTTCGGGCAACGACAACCTCGACTAGTGAATCCAAATACCGACGAGATACGATGTTTCCATTGTGAAGGCCGAAACCACACGAAGGAAGAGTGTTGGTACAAGGGGCAGAAACGATGTTATGGATGCGGTGAAATGGGGCACGAACGAAAGAAATGTCCCCTTCCCCCTGATCAGCAACGCCCTCGCGGAAGAAATGAACGCAGTGAGTATAGGTCTTTCAGAGGTCGCAGACCGTCTGGAAGATCCTATGGTAAACGTACTTTTAGGAATAATAAATTTAATAACAATCCGAAGTTTTATAATAACAAAAGTAACCGAGGGTACCGAGGTAATAGAAATGGCTCGTATAATAATGTAGGATATCAAAATTCAAATCCGATGTTCTTTGCGGTACCGATGCCACAACAATTTCCGATGTATCAAAATTACGATCAACAAAATCAACGTGGAAATAATAATTCTGGTAGAGGAAATCGAAGACCATTCCGACGTAATAATAACCGAAACGATGACTCGCAGGGTAAATCTCAGCAGTCTCAAAAGAAATCCGAAAATTAATTAAGCCGAAGTTATTTTTGTTAGAAGATTGTTTAATTTCCGAAAGCTTTTCTATTATTTTAACGAAGAAATTTTAATTTGATAGGGAAAATTTTTATTTATTTTAGAATATGTTTTATTTTAGATTACGAGGAAAATACATTTAACGAAGTTCACCGAAAACCCAGACGGAATTGCTAATCGAAAAGCAAAAGAAATTTCGCGAAGAAGAAGTCAATAAAGCAAGAAAAGTTTGTAATGGATTTACCGCACGTTCAGAGCTCGAAGAGAAGTCGAAATCCCCCCCTAAAAAGTCACCGCCGAAGAAACCCTCGCCGATGAAACCCCCGCCGAAGAAAACCTCGCCGACGAAACCAAATACCTCCCCCAAATCGACTGAGCATTTCGTTAAAAAGAAAGATAAAACACCACCGCCCACGAAAAATCCGAAAAACGAGCGAGCCGAACGAAAATCTCTAATTGCTGAAAATTACGACGCATCACCGAACAAAGGCAAAAATTAGAAGAAGAAGAACGTAAAATTTTAAGAAGAAGAACAAGAACTTAATGCCAGACGTCGCGCTATCGAAACTCAAATAAATGAAAAATTAAAAGAAGTCGAATTAGCTCAACAACAAGTCGTAAAATTGCTCGATGAAGTGGAAGAATTGAAAGCGGAGTATGATACAACGATCGACAATACGCCGGAATCGCCCACGTCAGAAGAATCTGCGACCAGCGCAACAAAGATGCGGACGTCTACGGTAAAAATAACAATCGATAATCAAGAACCCCCTCCACCTCCAAAAGACGATACCGCCAGACGGAACTTACGTACCATACGAATACATGGCGTGGAATGTGGAAAAACAAAAGTTACAACGAATGAGACCGGGATTTATACCGAAGAACGTTATTCCATATTTTGTAAACAACCCGAATTATAATCCTAATGCTTTGCCGCCTACGTCTGTTGAGCAAGAAACACCTGCCGCTCACCAATCGCTGATTAATGAAATTTTACGTAAACAATATATCGAACAAGCGACTTTTATAGAGCCCGAACAACAACAAGTTCAACCGCCAGTCAAGCCGATTCGTACCATCGATATCACCGACGATGATATACCGGAAACGAACACGATAAGTACGATCGATATTACCGGCGATCCACCGATGGATTTAGGTGAAAATGAACAATCGGTAACAATCGAAACTAGCCCGACACCGGAGAATAAACAAAAATCAAAATCACCATCACCGAAACCAGCAGAAACGGTCATTAAGAAACCTGCCGAAGTTAAAACCAAAATCGAAAAGAAACCGGTGAAAGCTACGTCTAAAAGATTCGAAACCGCTAAAAAGTCATCGCAAGTAAAACCCACCGATGTAAAAAGATTAAAATCAGCCGATGATCCGAAGAAAAGTACCGATGCTTCGAATAAGGTTACCGATGTGAAACATAAGAAGCCAGAAAAACAACGACCAATATATTTACCACCGAAGCGAAAACAATATGATACAGGCTCTCGAAATGACAATGTTCAACAAGCTGGAACATCACGTGAATTCGTTCCCCGCGATCCTCGTATAAACGTTCGGGGCCCTAAAAGAAACGAAAACCAAGAACCAGCGCCGACTCCACAAACCGGCGGTACAGTGCAGGAAGATTGGGACGAAGAAGTGCGACTTAATCCGAGTCAAAATTTTACGTACAACGCCTATCGATCCGTCCTTCCTAGCTACGTCGACGAATTAATACACGAATCCCTCACTCTCGTCCAATCGCGAATTGCGGTAGTAACCGAAGATCAATTGGTGGATCAAGGAATCCGAATCGACTACGCTATCGAAGAAATAGCTGCTGCGTTTACTGCCGATGCCGCGTTGGATGCGACTACTGGTAAGAATTTAATTTTTATAGGCGATTCAGGCGCCACTACTCATATTGTTAAGGATAGTATACATATAACTGAGCCGAAGGAATGTTTACGAACAATCGAAGGTATAAATCCTGATTCAAATTTAAAAGCAAACGTTACTGGAAATATTCAAGGCCGAAGTGTTCTGTGTGATAACACTGTAAAATTAGAAAACGTCTTAGTAGTTCCGAATATAATTGATAATTTATTATCGTTCCGAAGATTTATAGATCAAGGTCATACCGTAGTTTTGAATAATAAATGGGCAAAAGTTTTGGAAGGAAATTCAAACAAAATTATTTTGAAAGGCAAATATAATCAACCGTTTTGGTATTTTATTATCCGAAGTGATCAAAATTTAGATAAGGGTTTAGTTACAAAAACTAGAAATAAGACATACAAACGAAGCCGTTCACCTTCTCCTATAGACCTATCCAACCTCTCCCTCCATCCCCCTAAGAAAAAGAAACCAAATCCGAAGGAAACGAAAATGGAAATTGACTCCGAAGAACCCAAACTTACTCTAGACGAAATCGAAGCGAATAGGCTATTTCAAATGGAACAAGACTCCGACGACCTGGATAAAAGAGAATTAATTGATAACATTCAGACAGACTACGAAATACCGCTAGAGTACAAAATTCATCCAAACGAGGGAGCGAATATTGAGCCGATGATGACTACCGAGGATTTCAGTGCATTTTCCAAAGAATGTATGAAATGGCATTGTAGATTAAATCACATGTCATACGAGAAAATGGTCCATCTTAAAGCATACAGTAATTTTTTAAAAGACGTACCACTAAATCGGAAACTTATCGAAGAATGCAACACGTGCAACATTGCCAACATGAGAAAATTACCATTTAAAGAAAGAAGAACTAGAGCAAAACGTCCATTTCACACCATCCATTCGGATATCATGGGTCCAATTACACCAAAATCATTCAATAACGGATACCGATGGATAATCACCTTTATCGACGATTATAGCAGATTTGCAATGGCATATGTTATGCACAGTAAATCCGATGCACTAATTTGCTTTCACAAATTCCTTGAAGAAATTAAAAACAAAACCGATGGAGCTGAAAATCGAACCGTACGAGTTTTTCGATCAGATAACGGAGGCGAATATATCTCAAAACCGTTCAAGAATTTTCTGAAAAGTCAAGGCATAAAACATCGAAAATCAGCACCTCGGACAAGTCAACACAACGGCACAGCCGAAAGATTCAATCAAACGATCATGGCCAGAGTTCGAGCTATGCTTGTGGATTCTGGATTACCATTATCGTTCTGGGATATCGCACTCAGTGCAGCAATACACGTATACAACAGAACACCTCACGCTGGAATTGGATTCAAATACCCACTAAAACAAGTATTCCCAGACGTAAATCTACGATTGAAACAACTCCGAAGATTTGGATGCATTGTATTTATGAAACGATTAGAAAGAATTTCACCAGTTGCGCCAAAAGGAATTTATGGCATTTTAGTTGGATACACACCCACCGGATACAAAATTTTATTACCTCAATCGAAGAAAATTATCAAAACGAAACACGCCAGACCGAAAGAATCAAGAGTGTATAAACATTTATCTGGATTACCGAAAGATGAAACTGAACCTCTTATGAAGGAAAAAGATTGGCTTCTGGAATTTGATCAAATTTACCGAAGAGATGAAAATGGAGAAAAATTACCTGATACACCGTTAGTTGAAGATGATTCCGAAGATGAACAGCAACCGACGACATCTAGTGCTCCAGAACCAACTCCGAAGAAACGAGGTAGACCTGCAAAACCGAAACCTTCATCATCTCAAAAAGACGAGGGAGAAAAATCAAACATTGCCGAAGATATTGAACCTGAACAAATTTTGTTAGCCGAAGAAGATTTACCCCTCGATAAAAAACGCGATCGATATAAAACGACATTTCGAAGCTGAATTAGAAAAGAGTTTCGCACCTAGCGAAAGTTAAACCCAAGCCCGTCGATGGCCTTGAATTTACCGCACTTTATGTTGGTTTTGAGGCACCAAACTCAGTAAACCCGGGTCTGGCGGACCCAAACGTTGAATACTGGGAAAAAGCGTAGGGACGAAATTTGGCTCACCCGAAAAGAAAACGAAACTACATTTTTTAAACCCTCCACCCCCCAAGAAAAACCCGTAATATAGACTCCTTGGTTTTTTTAAAGACGAAAAATTTTTAAAGGGGGAAGATTGAAGTACAAAAAACGGGCTTTTACGCGTGGATTTAAAGACCCTGGGGTTTTCCTTTCCCCAGCGGGGAAAATTTTTTCACCCGTTTTTAAAATTCCCCCCATTTCGTGTTTCCTTCAGCATTAATTAAAAATTTTTAATTTTGGCACGTATACCACCTCGACGTGAAGACAGCATTTTTACATGGAGATCTACAAGATATAACATATATGGAAATTCCGAAGTACATGAAAGTCGATGAACAGACGAGAAAATTGAAAGTCTTATTACTCAAGAAAGCGATTTATGGATTGAAACAAAGTCCTAAGCGTTGGAATGCCCACTTTAATCGAATAATGTTGAAAATTGGATTTGAACAAGACATCAACGATCCTTGTATCTACTGGCTTCGGAAGAAAAACATTCAAGCATTTCTCATACTTTATGTAGACGATATACTATTTGCTGGAAACAACGTAAGAATAATGGACAAAATTATCGATTTACTATTAGACGAATTGGAAATTGTAAATTTAGGCGAACCGAAGAAATTTGTAGGACTCGAAGTTATTCGTAAACGAAAAGAACAAATTTACATCTTACATCAGAAAAATTATACCATTGAAATTTTAAAAAGATTCAACATGCTGACTGCAAAATCCTATCCTATTCCGATGGTTCATCAAAATCGAAATGATAAGGAACGCCTGATGACACAATTACTCTTTGCTGGAATTGAGCCGAAGAATCGAAAAGAAAGAAAATGGTTTAAAAGCATCGAAAAGAAGAAACAATACGACGAAGCCCCCTTCCCCTACAAGGAAGCGATTGGCAGTTTGATGTACTTAGCAAACGGAACCAGACCAGACATCACTTACGCAGTTCATATGCTCAGTAGAAAACAAGTAAACCCCTCTCGTTACGATTGGGAGTGCGTTAAAAGAGTTTTTCGATACTTAGTTGGAACTCAGCATTATGGACTTACGTACACAGGAAGTGCCGATGGATTAATAGCCTACGCTGATTCGAGTTACGGAGATTGTCCGGATACCAAGAAATCTACCACTGGTACAGTAATTAAACTGTTCAATGACGTAGTTGCTTGGTCCAGCAAACGACAAGGAAACGTATCAACGTCGACGTGCGAAGCAGAATACGTAGCTTTAAATGCAGCTTTACAAAAAACTATCGCAATAAATGCTACCACTGTTCGCGCATCAACCAGAATTACGAACCCCTTCATCTGTATGGAGACAACTCCGCGTCGATTCAATGTACGGGGAAAAACCTGGTGTCCCTTCCTTACGTCACATTCCTGACATAAAAACTCCATCATATCCTAAACTTTGTCATTAACGAACCGATCATTATTGGGTCAGCTCTTCAGAGCAAGACGCCGATATTCTCACGAAACCTCTAACCAGGGAACCATTTAACCATCTCCGAAGTCGATTAGTTCAAGAAATACCTGAATTAAAATAATGTGCCGAAGATATAATTTATTCGAAGTTCTATTTACAAAGTTTTTTTTTTCCCATGTTATTATGTTTCTTTAGGTCCAAGAGATTTAAACGTAACTCTTGACGCAATCGCCGACCTGCGTCACGCCGCCGAAGTCCTGAATGTCGACTTACCAGCGGAAATCCACCGAATTTATAAAAAGTTACTTTTTGAAACAAAAACTCCCGAAGACCAATTAAAAGAAAAAAGAAAAGCGGCTCGACGGAGGAGTACGGAAAGACGGCAAATTGACCGCAGAATCGAAGAACGAGTCAAAGCATTATTCGATGACGATGGATACGAGGAGATGACAGAAGCCGAAAGAGAATCGCGCCGATGTAAATTTAACGATCGATCCGAAGAAGATTTTCGCAGGAAGAAGCAAGGACTTCCGATGTTGTTCGTACTCTTGTCGAAAGAATGGAAGCCGAAACAAACGAGTTAAATTACGATGAGGCTATGGACCTGTCACAAGAACGAACCGAAGGAAATCATGCCGAAGATATTATAGAAGACGTGCCGATGACTGAAGCGAGAGAGGAAGAGCTTTTACGAGTTTTAGAAGACAGTGCCGATGATGATTCAAAGAAGTAAAATTCTGTAAGTGTTTATTTTGGTTTCGAACCACTTTTCTTTTTTTTATTTGTTATTCGTTATTGTGAATTTATCGTTAAGTGTCTCCACTCAAAATTCAGAGGGAGTGTTGAAGTATTCGTTTTATGTTCCTTTAGTAATTTGTATAATTGTCGTTGTGTTACGTTATCGTTATAAGATGAGTCATGTTTAGAGTTAAGTCATCGGTGAATAGTTAGTTCCTCAGTTAGTCATTGTAAAGTAGTTGTACAGTACGTTATGTGTAGTCGAGAGACACACGTCACCTTTTGAACAGTTGAACCATAGTGTAGTTTAGTGTTATTCTTTTTGTGAGTTATTTCGTGAATATACGTTTGAGTACCTGAGTAAGTGTTTCTATACTTTATCAGTTATTAAACAAGTGGAATGCTTTAAATCGGAATTGGATACCGTATAAAACTTTAAACGTCGCTTCGTGGGAGTAGAATATTACCGACTAACTTATTGTGGTGTTAAATGTTAATACTTCGTTGAAAGATAAAGGGGAAAAAGTTTGGAATACGTATGCAATGTAAGTATAGCCGAACGTAGATCTAGGAATAAGAATAAATACCTAAATTAGGTACATTGCACAATGCACACGTAATTATGTACTCTTCATTCAACGTACATCATATTCTGAAAAAGAAAACTCGATCAAATCTCCAGGTCAAAATTCAGATTATGATGCCGTCACAATGGAACACAGAATTTCTTCGTTTCTCTTTACACTGTCAAATTTCCAAGCTCCAAGAAAATAATATTTGTGAACCTGGATATATAAACAACCCTTGAGCTTCAAAAATTGATTTTTGGGTTGAGGTTCATCTTTGATTCTACTCCTTCTGAAAAGTTCAAAATAACCAATTTTTGACACCCAAGGGTGGTTTCTATAAGGGAAGATGGGACAGGATGCACCAACCTAAAAGCCAAATGTTCTGCCAAATCTATTCAAATTGGCTAAATTGTCGGATTCTTGCAACAAATTAAAGCTCAAACATTATACCTTTCATCTTTCATTTCGCTGAAAAAAATTCCACTTTGGTGCATTCTACCTCAACCCTGCAGAATTTTTTGAATTTTTTTTCACTTTTTTTGCATCCTGCCCCACCCATGGGGCAGGATGCACAATGTCATGGGGCAACGAAAACAGTGAAGACATGATGAAAAATCGCGAATTTTTTTGTAAAATTTACTTAATACATTCGAGGTGGATACTACAGATATAAATAGAAGCGTAATTTTTGAAAAGAGAAGTTCTAAAACCTTTGTATTCATAATTTATGCTGCCTTAATTGATTTTCTGGTTTTTTTAAGCAAACTTTCGATATTTTTGATATTCTATCTAAAAATTAAAGCAAAAATGTGATATCCTGGAAAAAATATCACAAAAATATCAAATGGACCATCTTTAGTACCATATGTGACTTTTTCGAAAAATTCGTGTTTAAAAACAATGTTTGCATCCTGCCCCATTTTCAATTTGCATATTGCCGCACATTTTTCTTTAACGCAATGTACTAGGAAGAAAATATAGGGGAAAGTGCCAACCAAATACATCATTTGATAGGTAATTGGATGTAGATTACAAAAAAAAAATACTTGATTTTTTTTTTCACAACTTGAAAACATATTTCAAAAAAATCAAATTTCAAGCATTTTACGAAAATCACGTAAAATCAGTAATCACATTATTGATAACAAACTCATATGGTAGACGAATAATCCGTCAGGTCTGTATGTTTTTTCTGTTTTGTGTCAAATGAATACCCATCCACCAATTATTCCCCAGAAAAAATTTTTCAATCACATCACTGACGACAATAAGCCAATTTGTATCTTTCCCCCTGGTGCATCCTGCCCCACCTTCCCTTATTCAGGCTCACATTTAGTGAAATACCTATACACACTTAAAAACCAGTACAGGTACATTTCCTCGAGGGTAGACCGAAAAAACAAAAATTTTGTTTTGCGAATTGCAATGGTACGGAAAGATTGATTTTCTGGAGGACTAATCAAATAAATAGGTAAAAAAGAAATCAAATTGATTAATGTCTTCTAAAATTACGTATTTTTTCGATAATTTAAAAAAATTCAAGAAAATTTAAAATTTATTAATAAAATTAATTTTTTTAGAACTTATTATTTTAGTGACTACGTACACCAAACAGCATGTTTTATAGCTTTTTAAATTTCTCATTGCACTTCATCTAGGAAAAAAAATTTTAAAATGTTATAAAACACAGATTTTCTCAAAAAATTGTGCTTTTTGGTCTAGATAATCACTAAATGTGTAAGTTCAATTTTCGTTTTTTTGATCTCCCTAATTCAGATTTATGATGATTGCAGAAAATATAAAACATTACAGCCAGAGCTATAATCTGCAGAGGTCTGTACAAGTGTACCTAAGAACTGTTCATTGTTACATGTATTACACTTACATTGGTTAACCTTCGCACGTCGCTCCATCTAACGATGAAAATTTCGAAATAATTTTCAACAATAGAAACTTAATGACATATCTACATACGTCGCTATATCAATAATAACACCTCTACATCGTTTTCAGAATATTATGTCGCAGCTCACAGGATGGTTAAAAAAATTACGCCATGTCGTAAACATAAATTAGTATAACATAAGTTGAAGTATAAAAGTATATATTCATATATCAAAGCATAGCGGCAGTGAAGTAGGATAGACGTGAACAATAAAAATATTTTAGGATATTTATATAATACAGACCATCCCAGCCAAAATTTGAAAAAAAGTTACTTTAGGAACCTTTGACAGTCAGAAAAGTAACCAAAAAAGTCCAAAAAAGTAACCTTTTTTAAAATTTTAATTCATGATTTCATCTAGAAAATGTAAAAAAGTCATTCGAATTTTTACTTGGATGGTTCGTAATACTAAAATGACATGGTATACTTTTTTCGAATCATTTTTTTAAAGCAATTTTTGATTTTTTCTAAGCAAAAATTTTTTTAAAACAATTTTTTTAAAGTAAAAACCAAAAAAAAAAATTTTTTGCTCAAATTTTAGAAAAAAAGTAACTTTTTTGAATGAAAAGTAACTAATAGTAGCTTTTGAGCACAAAAAGTAACTAATAGTGACTTTCCTTGAAAAAAGTAACAAAGTTACTTTAAAAGTAACCTACTGGGATGTCTGATAATAACACGCGTGTAGATCGATCATCGTTCATCGCAGTTGTCAAATTATAAAAAATACATGTCTTCAACCCATTTTCTTGTTTTTGTTTTTTAGTTCAATGAGGTTACTCGGACTTTTGTCTGTGTGTGTGTGTGGGGGGGGGGGGGGGGTACAAAATATGCATTTGCATATTAGGCTTAATAAACTGGTCGAGAAGTCTTTTATACCAGAATCAAAAGAACCAAAGAATCCATCAGTTCAGCAAAAAAAAAAGCAAAATAGCTGGTAAAAACTGCTTAATTTTCACAAAAATGACAAGTCTTTGAAAAAATCAACAAATTTAAAAAAAGTCGTTAAATTTTTAAAAAAATAAAATATGTTTTTACGAAATCGAAAAATTGTGCGGAAAACCGGTCAGAATGAAGTTTTGCATTTTAGGCATTCATCTATGTACTCCACATAAATTACATTTATCGATCGATCGATCAGGATCGATATTTGGTAGATTGTAAATATGCGGCAGATATTTTAAAAGATTTTGTTTATAATTGGACAAAATTCCGGAAATTTAAAAAAATTGTTAAACTTGTTACTTAGCAGTAAAATAAAATTTAATTAATTTTACATCATGATTCGAAAAAGTACTGACTGAGACAAGTTTTTTTCTTTATTAAATTTAAGGTTTTTTTACTCTTGCAAAATTGAAACAGATTGGAAACTACAGTACACATAGGTACTTATGATGTTTTGAAATTGATGAAATGAGAAAAGAGTGGAAATTATTAAATCATGGGTCACGCTAGTGACCCCCCCGCCCTACACAGTCAGAACCGTAAAATGTAATGAAAACGTCGGAACAGCGTGCACACTATCTATTCTCTGATGAACTTGGACACAGTTTTCGTGATTTTTCAAGTTTTTTAAATTCATTTTTTTCGGAAAAGGCTTGTTGAATTAAAAAACTTTGAATTACAAAGTTTCTTAATTTTTTAAGCTCTTTCTTTTAAGACCAAAACGAACTTTGTTGGTTAAAATTTCGCGGGGATCTGGAACCTCAAATTTTGCTGAAACTTGTGATTTTAACAAAATCATTTTTTATTATAACAGAGATAGAGAAAAATTGTGTGAATGAAATTTTACGAAATTTTGGGGATGGGTTGTACTCGTTGAACCTGAGAAAATGTTCCAAGCGGATTTTCAAAATTTTGAGAATTGACCCTTCACCCCCCCCATTTGGAGCCCCAAAATTTTGAAAAACGGAAAATTAACCCCAAAAGCGTGTTCCTTGCGTGAAAATGCATATACTGTCGCAAATTTCAGGAAATTTGAACTTTTTTTGAGCTTTTTATAGGAGCTTGAAGTTTCTAAAAAATGTGAAAACTGACTAAGTTGAAGCTCCGAATAATAAATAACTGTTATTCGTTGAGCTTTGGCAATAACAAAAGCGATTGAAGACATGTATAAACTATACATGTTTAAAATCTCAAATCATTTAAAGCTTTCTAAAGCTTGTTACCCTTTCTGAAAATTAATGTTAATTTCAGAAGGAGAGTTTTGCCGAATTTGGCGAATTTAGTGATAGTAATCAATCCTTGAGGTGGAGCTATTTCTCCTCCTCTTTTTTTACACTAGTTATAGTCTTTTTAGATTGCCTATTACAAAAAGTGGAGTCGTAATAACGATATTTTTACATTATTTACCATGGATTGCTGATTACTTAAAAAACACATGAATGAACTTTTTTTAGCTTCTTTTTTTCAATTCTGTAGTATTTTTGACAATTTTCACCAGTATAAAATCTTCTCAGTATTTTTAAACTCCAATTTTTTTTTCAAACAATTTTTTGAGTAAAATTTTTTTCTAAACCTTTTTTCAACTCAAATTTTTTTCTACGATTTCTTTCTCACTCCAAATTTTTCTGACAAAAAGTTTATCAGCTCTAATGTTTTGCAAATATTTTTTCCAACTCCAAAGTTTTATTTTTTCCCCCATTTCAAATCAATTTTTTTCTCAATACTTTCATCAACTTCAAATTTTTCTGAATTTTTTTATCAAATCCAAATTTCTTCCAACTGATTATTTCAACTGAATTTTTTCTTAAGTATTTTTTTTCAACTCAACTCAAATCAAATTTTCTCTCAACTATTTCATTAACTCCAAATTTTTCTGAAAAAATCTTCATCAACTCTATCAAATCCAAATTTTTTCCGACTGATTTTTCAGCTCAATTTTTTTATAAATTTTTTTTCCAGCTCCACCTTTTTTTGGCAAAATTGTTATCAACTCCAAAAATTTTTCTAAATGTTTTTCAACTTAATTTTCGTTCAAAAATTTCTTCAAGACTCAAATTTTTACAAAATACGTTTTTTTCTTCTCAATATTCTAAACTTTGATTGTTGACTGGCGTCAGTTTTTAGTCCACAACTGTATTCTGCTTATCCATTCCATTTAACCAAAACTACGTATAAAAAACAACTGATATCATCAAAAAAATCTCTGAAAAAGAAGTAGTCCCCCGCCCTGTAGGGGTAGATATGTTAGATATTTTTTGTTACCTTATGACGGGGAGTTAGCATAATTTATCTACGAATAATACCTATCTAATTTCAATTTTTGTTCATCAGAAGTATTTTGGTAATAAAAAGTTCTGATATCATGGTGAAATCCGCCCTAACAAAAAAATTCTCCCACTTCTGGGAAACAAAGTGAAAATTTTTTTATAGTATAATGTTATGATATCATGGCAAAATCCGTGAAAAAAAATGAAAAAAATTCTGGGGCGGGCAGAGCTCTTACATAATCTTAACAATCTAACCTCAATCCAAGAGCTCTGTCCGCCCCAGAATTTTTTTCATTTTTTTTCACGGATTTTGCCATGATATC
Source organism: Pseudococcus viburni (assembly GCA_033439095.1). Lineage (NCBI taxonomy): Eukaryota > Metazoa > Arthropoda > Insecta > Hemiptera > Pseudococcidae > Pseudococcus > Pseudococcus viburni. Next base: position 141,324 of record JAVBJF010000510.1, read on the forward strand.
ATAACATTATACTATAAAAAAATTTTCACTTTGTTTCCCAGAAGTGGGAGAATTTTTTTGTTAGGGCGGATTTCACCATGATATCAGAACTTTTTATTACCAAAATACTTCTGATGAACAAAAATTGAAATTAGATAGGTATTATTCGTAGATAAATTATGCTAACTCCCCGTCATAAGGTAACAAAAAATATCTAACATATCTACCCCTACAGGGCGGGGGACTACTTCTTTTTCAGATTATGAATTCTTCAAGGGGAAAAAAGGAGACCTAAATTTTTTACATCAGGTCTCGCTGGTTTTGAAATTTTTGAATCGCCAAAATGTCAACTTGAACGTGAAATTTTGCAATAGGTAGGGTAAATGAAAATTTGCGGACAGATATGTATGTCAAGTGTACCTTGAAATCAGAAACACTAACAAAACTGTGGCGTGATTAATTTCACGTTATAATCAACTCAAATTTTTTCACCTTCTTTTTCTTCGCCGTCGATCTCCTGTCGGTAAAATATACCATACCTTGAAATATAACATTTTCTTATGAACATTAGATACAGTCTTCAAAAAAAGATAATCGTATCGTAGACCTATGTACTTCGAGACCGGAATTAGGTACGTCGAAAATTTCTTTCTAGAGGTTGGACGATGGTAAATGATATACTTGGATAACGATAGCGAATCACGTTTCCACTTACTCGGCATAAATTATTCCGCGGGTATACTTGTCAGTCAAACTCGACTATGTTTTTTACACCTTCATTTACATGTAGAAATCGATCGTAAAAGAAAAGAAAAAAAATAACACCCTCGACCTCATTTGGATTTGATATACCTACTTGGGAAAGTTTTGAAAATTACCACCAGCGATTTTTCAATAATAAATGATATCGAAAGTCGAAACTCGCCGAGCCTTCGTAAAAGAATATTCTACAAGTAGATTAAAGGAGAGTCGTGGATTTTTTTTTTACACTAACATAAATAATGTAAGTATAAGATCCGCGAAGGTTTTGTACGCACATTTCATTCTTACAGGTACGAATATAGGTATACATTATATACACTGAAAAAACAAATAAATAAATTTTATCCAAAAAAATAATAACGGGACACCACTCACGAAATTGGCAAAATTTATTCTAAAAAAATAATATTTATCGCGAAATTTGGTCAAATTTATTCCGATGCATTAAATTTTACCAAATTTTGCGATAAATATCATTTTTTTGGATAAAATTTATCATTTTTTTGGGTAAAACTTATCATTTTTTTCAACACTTTTTATTTATTTTTAATTTCTCATTTTCTTCAGTGTAGGTACTTACATCAATGTACCTACTACCTACACAAAGTATATGCAAAATTTTACGATCTTCGAAGGAATGGGTCAGAAACACCCGATAAAAAATCACATGCAGGTATTCATACGCATCATTCAAGAAAATGAAAAAAAAAAACAAAACGAAACCGAAACAAAAAACCAGTTTGATATATCGCACCAACGCCAGGGGCCCGGCTTACAGGAAGTAACCGCGCAGGGAAGACCTTTTCTACTAAATTAACTCGGTTAATTTACGCTTGAATTGTGCAGCGAATATAATTCTATCAAAATCGCCGCGCTGCCACTGCCGCTGCCTCCGCGAATCCAGTACAAATTATTTTTGTCGGTCGAACTGTTCCAACAGATACGAGTGAATTGCCGCCTCTGCAGCAATCGCCGCACCAGCAGTCAATATCGATTAAGTGAAAATTTTCAATTCTTTCATCTTTACCTCATATAGCACACAAACAAGCATAGCGCCCGGCTGCTAACCGCCGCGCTGCGCCTATCGTATCGTATTTACACCACCGAAACTAGACGACATAGACATGTCGCACCATCCTCCCAAAGCAGCACAGAAGAGCATCATACAACATTTTCATAGGTATTCACAGCTAGATATGTGGACGTAAGACGTAATACCTTCTCTCTCAATTATAAATCAGTGAAAATTACCGAAAATCACTGAGAAACAGTCAGAATTGCAGCACAGGAGAAAATCAGTGAAATTTTTTTCACTGAAAACAAATCGGTGAAAGAAAATCACTGGAAATCAGTGAAAATTCACTGAAAATTCAGTGATATTTATGAAATTTACTGAAAAATCTGTGAAATTCTTTGAATAATCAGTGAAAAATCATTGAAAATCAGTGAATTTCGCTGATTTTTCCTGTGCTGCAATTCTGACTGTGTCACTGATTCGAAATGAGAGAGTAGATAGGTAGGTACTCAAGTACTTAAATGTACATACTCTCTTAATTTGAATCAGTCAAAATTGACTGATTTAAATCGACAAAATTGAGTCACTGTAGGAATCAGTGAAAAAATTTACTGATTCAATCAGTAAATTTCCATTATTGAATCAGTAAAAATGAAATTTCACTGATTCAATCCGTAAATAATTACTGTTTGAATCAGCGAAATTTTATTTTTACTGATTCAATAATCAAAATTCACTGGTTGAAATCAGTAAATTTTGATTGATTGAAATCAGTCAATTAATTTTTACTGATTCAATAATCAAAATTCACTATTTGAATAGGTAATTTTTCACTGATTGGCAGTAAAATGTCACTGATTAACAGGGGAATCAGTGGAATTTGACTGATTAATCCATGACTTGATTTTCTCTGTTTCATCAGTCAATTTGACTGATTCAAATTAAGAGAGTAGGTATAATATGCGAACATCAAAATGACCGAAAAAATCTATGAAAATTTACAGCTACCATTGCAGTGGCGTCGACAGAATCGAAAATTGGAGGGAAGCACAAAAGGGGCCCTGTGCTCTCTAAATCTGAATCAGTCAAAATATCACTGGTTCAATTTGTAAAAGTAAATTATTTCTCAGACAACTGATTGATCAGTGATGTTTTTTAACATTCGTAATACTGTAGAATCAGTAAAATTTCAATTTTAACTGAATGATTCAGTATAAAATATCACCGATTCATTTCGTACATTACAAAATCTACTACTGAATCAGTAAAATTTACTGAAGTTTTGGTAATTTTTCAACTGATTTAAAAGTATTTTATTTTTTTTTACTGCATGAATCAGTGAAAAATTACTGAAGTTTTGGTAGTTTTTTTACTGATTCAGAGATGATTTTTTTTTTTACTGAATGAATCAGTGAAGTTCTACTGATTCGGCAGTAACTCAATTTTGTAGATTTCAATCAGTCATTTTTAACAGCAAACCAGTGAAAATTGACTGAACAACATTTACAATGGAAAAAATCACCAGTTGAAACCGTTAAATGGAAAAAATAACTACTGAATCAATGAAAATTACTGAAATTTTGGTAGTTTTTTAACTGATTCGAAAGTATACATAATTTTTTTTTACTGGATGAATCAGTGAAATTATATTTTTTGCAGTGAATTTGGCATTAACATGATTCTGACAATTTCATTCAGTTATTTTCACTTTATTTTGACTTCAAATCAGTGAAAATTAACTGATTCAAATTAAGAGAGTGTTGGACAACTTTTTTTGCTTTTTCGAAGTTGGAAAGGGGGAATGACTTTTTTCATCCACTAAAAATGGGGAGGGGGTAAAAAGGGAACCTTCTTCCGCACTTTTGTCTCAAATAGATTATAGAAGTGTAATTTTGTTTATGTCCGAGCGAAACGAGGGCGAAGCTTTGAAAAAATTGGGCTTTCAATGCCCTAAAAAGACGTTTTTTTATGTTATGTTTTGAAAATCCCTATCTGGTGTAAGTAAGTGTAATGTAAATTTATAAATACAACATGATTTTTTTGGGGGGGGAGGGGGCCAAAACTTCCCCCCGGCAACGCCCCTGTACCATTGCACTGAAAAATTTGCATGCATAGGTATAGTCAATATCTGCATACTTATTTATCGGGTATAGGTAGATTAGATACAGTATGCATGCACTACAACGTACTTATGCATAGATAGCCTGTAATGGTTGCAAAAAGATACAGACGCTTTGACAACGTATACTTAATTCAACAATCTCAAAACGGAGCTGGGCACGATTCGTACACGACTTTGCCACGTATAACACAGGTCAACATAGAAAATGCTGTTTGAAATTTATTGGACAATTTTGATAAGATTTTTTGCGCTGATCGCGGGAAAAATAGAGAAAAATTTCCGCACGCCAGGATTATTTACAATTCAAATTTGTTGAAAAATTGTTTTACACTTTTTGATAAGTTTTGAGACCTAAAATGAATTATCTGGGCAAGTTCGGGAATATTGAAATACATACCCTATACTGAGCTTATATACGAAACTTCCCCTTCCCGCTAATTTTTTTGGGGTCAAAACCTAAAATGTCCGTAATATAAAAAATAGATCAAAATCAACTATCAGGGTTGATAAAGTTGAAAAAAATACAGCCCTGTGATAACACAGGGCGACAACAAAAAATGTTTGCTCTGTTTCTGGGTTCTCATGCCGAAATTCTGTTTCTAGACATCAAAATACATCACCTTGCTCAATCCTGGCTTCTAAAGTTTGCTTTGGGGGGGGGGGGGTGGGGGGCCAAAAAACTGATTTTTCGAGGTCAATAAGCCTGAGCATTATGAAAACATTTTTTTTAAAACTAATCTTGTAGGAAATTTCACGGCGAATCCAATGCCGCAAACCGCAGACCCGCGTCTCTTTTTTAAAAAAAGTTACAGCTCATTCTTTCCAAAATTTTGTGAAAAAATCGCATTTTTTTGTTTTTTTTTTCGCAAAGAAGTGAAATTTGAGAGAAAAGTAAGGGTTTTAAGGCTATAATGACCATGGCGAGAGTTGTAGGAAATTTCACGGCGAATCGAATGCCGCAAACCGCGGACCTCTATCTCTCATTGAAAAAAAGTTACAGCTCATTCTTTACAAAATTCTGTGGAAAATCACATTTTTTGTGCCTTTTTCGCGAAAAAGTGAAATTTGAGAGAAAACTAAGGGTTTTAAGAATGAGCTGTAACTTTTTTTCAAAAAGAGATAGAGGTCCGCGGTTTGCGGCATTCGATTCGCCGTGAAATTTCCTACAACTCTCACCATGGTCATTATGGCCTTAAAATCCCAACTTTTCTCTCAAATTTCACTTCTTTGCGAAAAAAAAACAAAAAAATGCGATTTTTTCACAAAATTTTGGAAAGAATGAGCTGTAACTTTTTTTAAAAAAGAGACGGAGGTCTGCGGTTTGCGGCATTGGATTCGCCGTGAAATTTCCTACAAGGTTAGTCCAAAAAAAAAATTTCAATTTTTTTTGTAATGCTCAGGCTTATTGACCTCGAAAAATCAGTTTTTTGCCCCCCCCCCCCCCAAAGCAAACTTTGGTCAAAAAAAATATTTTTTCCTTTATTAGTTACATAAAAGCAACCCAAATTTGGCAATGAGAATCCAAAAACAAAATTCGTGTCGCCCTGTGTAATCTGTGGCAATTTAAAGTTGAGGGTACGGTACTATTACCTAGAAGATCGAACAAAGTCATTATTTAGGTAACCGAACGAAATTCAAAAGGTATGTATGTGTCCAACTCGTATAAAATTGTCAAAGTTATAAAAACTATATCGAAAAATTATTCAGACTCCAGAATATGTTTGAAGCCGGCAAATCACCTGCAGATATGAACGACATCGTGATTCATTAATCTTGGAGCAGTAAGGTGATTACCCATAGTCTGTACAAGTTCTCATTCGAAATGGGAACATTTCATTAAACGACGTAACTAAAGTAAGTAGAATGCGAAAATTGTGAAGCTACAAAGGAGACCATGAAAAAAGCGTTTTTTTTGAGAGGTTGAAGTCAGAGATTCCCTTAGTAAAACTTTGCATTTCTATTATGGAGGCCAGACCTCCTCTAGCCTCCTTTTGGTTACGCTTATAATACATTTATGATTGTACAAGATTCCTTCTGAAATCAAAAAACAAAGATTTGCAATTTTTTCGCGATACTTTTTTGACTTCTGAAATAATCCCATGTTGATGCCCCTCTGCCAAATTCAGGCTTGCCGTTATTTTTCAAATATGATTTTCCTCGACTTTTTCGGGGTTTCGGATTAATTTTCGCGAGTTTTCTACGCCTGCGCCTTTTTACTTTGCAGAGCCACGTGCACTTTTATTTTAAGTAATTTTGACCGGAAATAAGCTCCAGAAAAATTAAAAGGTACTCTCTCATTTAAAATCAGCGAAATTTTCACTGATTGAATCAGAAAAAACAAAATCTCAGACACTTCAGTGAAATTTCACTGAAAAACAGTGGTAATTCACTGATTTTCAGTAAAAAGTAGATTGACTGATGAAATCAGTGAATTTTCACTGATTTGTTTCTGTGAAAAATTCACTGATTCAACCAGTGAACATGAATCACTGGAGAATCAGTGAATATTCTTTGATTCAAACAGTGATATCAAACTATATCACTGGGAAATCAGTGAAATTACTTGTTTTGTTTGTTATCATTTGTAAATGACGGTCGAGCGTTTTCAAAGTTCGTGCGTGTTTATATGTTAATAATGGATGATAATTGACAATTTTTACGTTTCATTATTCAAAAACAGTATCATGGAGTGTCGAAGTGCTTGTGTTTAGTTCCCGATGACATCTTTCGCGTATTTTTAATTGATAACGGTATAACGAAATGTTGCGGGGCTTGTGTTGGTTGTGTTCAATAATGAATGACAACTTTCGCTTGTTTTTGATTGAAAATTGTGTCTCAAAATGTCGGAAGGGTCCGAAGAAATGGTATTTTTAATAATAAATGACCAATTGCCCATTTTCGCGTGTTATCAATGAAAAACTATATCCTGAAGTGCATAGTGATTATAAAATTATCAGGTGCGTAACTAAAAATTACTATCAAAATATCGAAATGCGTGTATGTACTTAGTGATTTTCTTTCAATGTGAATAAACAATCATCTAATTTCATGAAATAATTGCATGTTTATAGGCAAATCCACGAAAAATCGTGAAATTGAATTTCACTGGTTCAATCAGTGAAATTTCTTTGAAATTAATTTCAGTGGAATTTCACCGAAACAAATCAGTGGTTTTCACTGATTTCCCTGTGCTGCAATTCTGACTTTTTAAATCAGTGAAATTCCACTGACTTTCAGTGAAATTTCACTGATTTCAAATGAGAGAGTACATTGTTTCCGCTTCGAAATATTCAAATTTTTAGAAATATCGAGCTGGAGGAAGCGAGAGCGAAAATTTTTGAAGAAAAAAGTTTCCAAATGAAACTGAGAAATTTCATCATTTTTTCTTTATTTCAATATTGAAGGGAATGTAAGATCTTCGACCTCTGTATTTTACAGACGATTCAGATTTCATATGCCCGAGCAAACGAAGGAAAGATTTGAAAAAATTGCGATATTTAAAAAAAAATTAGTTTTTCCATAGTCGCTTTAAAAAAATTTCATGAATTCGAAGTAAAAATTCGAAAACAAACGAAATATCTAGGGTGAAAACTAAATTTTCCGATGCCATCAGGCACAATGATAGTATTAAGCTCGAATGTTGAATCGTATACGAAAACGTTCCTTAAAACCATAAAGGTTAATACCTTAATTTTTAAGGAATGATTTAACATTCGGACCTTAAATTTTTTCAAGTAATCAAATTTGGCAATTACAAGACAAAACCAGTCCTTCTTTGGTTTCTTGTCATGCAGCGACACAGCTGATTTTTCCACAATTCACCGAATTCACGAAAAATGCCCAATTGCCCATACATATTTATAGGTATAAATACTCGTCGAAATAATTTGCGAACCCGAGATTCCATTCCAGACGTTTCAAGAGCATAAAAATAAAAGCTATACTATACGCAGGGGTATAATTAGAACAATATAGGTGCATCACCGTAAGACTACCGATTTGAGATTTACGCATTTGAACGAGCAAACGGAAGCGATAAACTCGATAGTGACAATACTCAAGAAAAAGAATGTATCCGATGGGGGGCTGTTTATAGGTACACAGTTTTCTTTCTCCATATCTCTCGAGATTATATGTGTATAGGTATCCGCGCTTCTGCATGCCGTATAATATATAAACTCGTAATAACGGTTATGAATTATGCGCGTTGAATAATCAAACTAGTTACGCGTCTTCAAATTAATAAAACATCTATTAATAAAGAGGCGAGTTTACCGGTTGTGCTTCTGCGGTATAGAGAGAGATAGAGAAAGAGAAGGCAGAGAAAGAGAGAAAGAAATGGTGAGGTGTATGCAGTTCGTCCAGCAGCGCGAGAGAAGCGGCCGCAACTGCGCCTACGGTAGCGTAGGAGGGCGCCTCGATGTTAAAACTAATAATTACAGGTTTTCATATATTATAGGTAGAGGTACCTAATATGAGCCAAGGAAACTTCTTCAGTACACATCGTACATTAGTTTTTCTCTATAAACAATACATATATATTTGTATGCGGTAATACATAATACATGACAAATTAAAATTGAATAACGTGACAATTCCTCCCCCCCCGCACGATTCCATTCATTTATCCATATTTTGACGTCAATATAAGAGACCCCCCCCCCCAAAAAAAAAACATTAACGAACTCGCATTCAAAAGTGTGGTAAATGAAGTAGAATCATCTCCACGTTTCATCGCAATATTATTTTTTTTTAAATTTAATGTAGGTACCTAGACCTACATTATCGGTATATGTACTGCTGGATCCTCCTGAACAAAATTACCTACTTTTAGGAACAATTTCAATATGAAATTAGTATATTGTCGAAAAATTTGAAGAACTCAACTGAGCGAGACTTATTTTTTAGTCTTCGGTAGTACGAGAAACTATTACGAAGTCAGAAGTAGGTAGGTAATTGCACGCTAACAAATTAATGAATTGGGAGCAAAGATGAGAAGAAAAGAATATAAGCTATAAGAACTCATGATCGATTCGCAACTACTGTTCGAAAGATGCCGCCTCGTGGAGAGGTAATTAATTTTTACGATCGTTTTACGAATTACCTATATATTATAGCACATGTAGGTAAAAGAAAGAACTGAATACGAGTACGAAAGGGCGAAGCGGGTAAAAAACTTTGAAAAAATTGATCAGTTTGTAACGGCCTTTTGACGACATACCGATCGTAAAAATAAAATCTCCGTTTGTAGCGCGATCAATCTGACCGCTTTCTTTATAATCGTTTAATTATTCACTTTATTCGGACTCGTTCGCCAGCTATACCGTGGCTGACTCACTGACACATGATGTACAATAAACAATACGCGTATACTTCTGAAAGTCCACAAATAGTGAACTTAGGTACCTACCTACCTAGGTAGTACCTCTACCTACTACCAACTACCTATACATTGATAAGTAAGTATATCAAGAGAATCATGTAATGCAATTATGCAAAATGAAAAATAAAACTGAAATGAAAGGAATCGAAGAAAAAATTCTAATAATTTTAAACGAAAGTATGGGCAAGGTACCAATCTATCCATCTACCAGGTAGGTACTGTTACGTATTACGTACGTAATACCTATTACCATACATATATCTATCACCATCATATCAGTATATATATGGATCATACTAACCTTGCGAGACCCGTTTTGCAAAAGGAGATAATACAGGCACTGTGAGGCCCGAAACTTTAAAAATCGGCATAAATGAAGGGTCGGGTAATAGTGCCGATGTGTGGAGCGGAAAAAATAATAGAAAATGAGACGAATTTCACTGTGCAAGCGCCATCCCTTTAGCTTGATTCGTATTTGAATGGCGCATGGTTGAAATTTCCAAATGTTGCTGTGTGCAGAGAGGCGAGGTAAATTATATACAAAGATATACAAACGACCTTGCGAGACCCTCTGCCTACAGACTCCTGAGTATGCATACATCATGAAAAACCACTTTATATGGCATGACGTTGCGAGACCCGATTTCGGGCCTCGCAAGGTAAAAACGGGCCTAATAAGGATAGCGAGATATCCAAAACGGGTCTCGCAACGCTGCAACATGCCTATATTTTTATTTTTTGGGATCGTTATTGTGTTTTGAATTTATACGGCCAATATTAGGATTAGGTATACCGTAAAATATATACGCGAATAAGGTTCAGTCGCGGTGGTACCTTGTACCATAAGTCACGAAGACTTACCTCACAAACGAAAATATTTTTCGGGTAATACCTAGATACCTAATGTAATCTCTCGTACCATTTACTGCAGCTAGCTTAGCTGCCTACAAACCAATACAGCCGCGTGTTTGAAAATGTCAACTCATAATTTGGAAAATTCTACAACACTCAAAAAAATAATAATAAATTTTATCCAAAAAAATAATAACAGGCACCATTCACAAAACTGGTAAAATTTATTCTGAAAAAATAATATTTATCGCAAAATTTGGTAAAATTTATTGTATAAAAATAAATTTTACCAAATTCCACGATGAATATTATTTTTTTTTTTAAATAAATTTTACCAATTTCGTAAATGGTGCCTCGTTAACTATTAGTTTTTTTTGGATAAAATTTATCATTTTTTGTAACCCGTTCTATTTTTTATTTCTTTGAGTGTTTTTTCAGTGTAATCACATCAACGATCTTATAATGCTGGAAAACATTTCAGGAAAATAAAAAGTCGATGTACACTGTGTAAATTAGGTACGTTTGAACGCATTTTAATTATTGTACCTATAAGCATATCAGGGAATTATCCTCAGGTAACACTCATATGTAGGTATTAGGTAAGTATTCGCGAAAAGACACGACGACGCGACGAGTCCCAAGAAAATAAATCATAATACTCGGCAACAGCAGCGCAGCGTGGGAAGTCACACAATCTTAAGAATTGAACAACTGAAGTGACGAAGGCCTATGTGACGTTAAAATAAGATAGAACTTTCGCAGTGGGGTTTCCTTTTTCAAATACCTAGAATATACATACGTTACACGAGACTCAATTCGAATATTCATAAATTATCGAAATATTTGCAAGCATAAATTACATTAATACTAATTCTCTAAAATCTGAATAAGTCAAATCTAGCGAAATGCTACTTTTTGGGATCATTGAAAATAATTTTCATTCGAAATCAGTCAAATTCGCTGATCTTTTAGGCAAAAATAACCGATTTCTCAGTCAATTCATAACAATTTTTCAGAAAAAAAATTAGTAATTTTTTACTAAAAAATTGAAAAAATTAATTTAATTGATTCAAAAAGGCAGAATTTTACCAGATTTTATTTTATTCAGATTCAGAGGGAATATTCTTTACTCTATCGTTAAGTATTATATAAATCAGTGAAAATTATCGAAAATCACAGAAAAACCGGCAGAATTGCAGCACAGTAGTGAATCAGTGAAAAAAAGTTTACAGGAAGCAAACAGTGAGAAAAATTGCTCGAAAATCAATGAAAATTCACTGGAAAGTCAGTAAAATCTCTGAAATTTGAAAAAAGAAATCATTGAAAATCCGCTGAAAATTAAAGAATTTTGCTAATTTTCCTGCATGGGTTGCAATTCTGACTATTTATCAATGACTTTTCAGTTTTCACTGATTCAAAATAAGGGAGTACGAATTCTCAGAACTACCTTACGTTCAGTAGATACGCATAAAATATCGAATGTACTAGAGTTCGACATTCAAATTAGACTTCAAACTTGCATTCACGAGACTATCTACATTAAGTACTAACTTACTTCAAATTTTTGAAAAAAAAAATCAAAACTCTCCAAGTAGATATAGGTAGGTAAACATTTGATCTCTTAATTTGAATCAGTAGAAATTCACTAAAGAAATATAGCCAGAAAAATGTTACTGAAGAATCAGTGAAATTTCACTACCAATTAGTGAAAAATTACTGATTCAATTAGGAAATTTTCATTTTTGAACAGTAATTTTTTCAATAACTATACTGAAATGAATCAGTAAAAATTTACATTTACTGATTGAATCAGTAAGCTTTCATTGATTTCTGCAGTGACTCAATACTGGCTATTTTATCAGTAGGTATGATTTTCACTGATTCAATTTAAAAGAGTGCTCGTGATTAGTAAAAACGCATTTTTCGCGATTAGATTCAATAATTAGATTTTTAGACTGTGAAGGAAAGCTCAAGGACGACTGAGGCTGATATACTTATCTTATTAAAAAAAACACAATACGTAAAATTAAATTTGCGAAAATTTAAATAACTGCAGCTTTAGCAAAACTTGTAGCGATTTCCAAAATGATTTCATGCATAAAATCACCCTTAATACAAAAGCGCAACCCTGATGCAGTTTTTGCTTTGAAAGCCTATATAAATGCAAATTCAGCTATCAAGACCCGCGTAAATTGGGCGCTGTCAAAATAAACAGGTTTCCATTATGCGAGGACAGTCACCTGTTGCATATAAAAAGGATGGAACTTAGCATAAGTTGTGCGATTCTTTTTGAGGAAATAGGTTATTTCTAAAAAATAGTAAATAGCATCAGATAAACAGATCAGGTTGAAAAATTCAACTTTCCATAAACAGACGAGTGACACGTAGAAATTATTATTCGCTCTCGAAATAGATATAACGATATAAGTATACGTGTTATTTGACAAGGTCGTAAAGGATGGTTGGATAACGCCTCGAAGCCATTAACACACAAAACAAGCTGATGTTGCTGGAATACTCCAATTCTACCGAATATTTAGTTGCTCGCAAGATACCAAGAGCCAAACTACAGGTGTATTAGGTTAAGAATTACGTGCGTTAATTCTTTCGTTGTACTCACGTTCAATAAGTTTCAGTTTTTCAGCATATTGATCACGATCGTGCATATGAAAATTTTATCGGAGTTTCATTAGTTATAAAGTTCTTTTTTACCTTTCTTTGCAATTTTCCAACTTCCCTAAATATTTTTTATTAATATCACTCAACTTCAACATAGGTATGATATTTATATCATACTCTCTCATTTCTGAATCAGTGAAATTTATCAAAAATCACTGAAAAACAGTCAGAATTGCAGCACAGTAATAAATCAGTGAAGATTTTTTCACTAAAAGCAAGTCAGTGAAAGAAAAAGACTGGAAATCAGTGAAAATTCACTGTGATATTGATGAAATACTGAAAAATCGCTGAAATTCTTTAAATAATCAGTGAATTTTCTCTGTGCTGCAATAATTCTGACTGTTTATCAGCGATTTTTCAATGATTCGAAATGAGAGAGTAGTAAAGGGCGATCCCAATAAATGTCTGTGTGTGTGTGTGTGTGTGTGGGGGGGGGGGGTTGAATTCAAAAATGCTGAATGAAACAATTGGTTTAAAATTTTGAGGAAGTTGTAAAATTTTTTGAACATTACCTTTTTGTTGAGAAGCTAAAAAAAACTTAGGTAAGTTAATACACAATCATCTAATGTAAATTCTAAAAATGTTAAAAATTCATGCTTTTCGTATAGAAAATTATCAAAATTTATGCTATTTTTATGTTTTCATGCCACTAAACTGACATTCGTGCTATTTTCATGTTTTTCATGATTTTCATTCCCGGTAGACATCATGATTTTGCGGAGAGGGGTCTTCAAAAGCTAAAGATTTATGATTTTTTTCGGCATTTCAGTGATTAAGGAAGAAAAGTTGAGATCCTATACACCTCACTGCTTGAATAAACCTCTACATGGGTCAAAACAATGAAAATTAAAAGAAGATTTCTGAATCACTGCTGTAGGCTTACTCATAATTTTTTAACAAGCCATTTCTGAAAGATGCTTCATTTAATAAATCTCTTAATCGTATAAATTCGTCATACTTATTAATCAACTTCATTTCGGCTCATTAATCCTTTCATTTTACCAAAAATTTGGTTGATTTTAAAATGAACATATCTAAATTTTCCAAATTCAAAAATTCTGTCAAATATCACAAAAGTTGTCATTACCTATTCAAAATTTTGTCGTGAATTTAAACCAAAATTTTCAATTTTTAAATGTATGAAATCGTCGATCCCCATTGTCCTCATTTACGCCTGTTCTGATTTCATGTGTACGTGATGCCAAAAAAAGAATTATATTGTATCTATTGCTTATCTATTCGATTGGAAAAAATGTACCAACACATGGCGTCATGATTTTTATGCTGGGGGGAGTAGATATCAAGAAATTTTCTAAACAAAAATCACTACTTTTTTACTACCTTACCGTACTCCTCAATTTTTTGTTTCAAATTCTTCCCACCAAAATAATTTTTTGATTCATAGTTCATCATTTCTAAACAAAGGGGTAAACTTGATTCAATTTCGACTTTCAAAAAACCCCTAAAAAAAATCTCACATCAGTGGTGTAGACAGGGGGATCCAAGGGGTCCGGACCCCACCTCCATGAGGTCAAGAATTTACGTGAAAAAAAAATGCCTTCTTGAGGCATTAAAAATCAACTTTTCTCAAAGCTTCGCCTTCGCGTCATGTACGAAATCACAATTATAATTATAAACTATACATATTTTAGGTGACTATGACTATGCGAAAAAAGGCTCCCCCTTCTGGTATTCCAAGTCTCCGTACCCACGTACCCTCCCAAAAAAGCTTCCGACGCCTTTGCTTGGATTAGTTATTAATTTATTATTTTTGGGTTTTAAGGTCAAAATAATTAGTATGGAATTTGTTTGTTCCAAAATTATACATTTTCATCAGTCGTTTTCCTAAATATTCTATGCAAATCGCCTAAGAACTTAACACCTGTGCGACTCTTTAATATTTATGAAAATGATTCAAATTTTGAATTTAGCGCTTTTATAGTAAAAATGAATGTATAGTCGAGCCAACTTAAGAAGGAGAGCGCTCAAAACGAAAAGTTTCTATTTTGTGGCCAAAGGTTTTCATGAATCACTGGTAACTCACGGCACATCACCATTAAAACCCCATATTAAATTCAAAGTAGAAAAAGTAACTTCACGATAATTAGCAAAAAAATTCATCCATTTGTGAAATTATTCCCTATTTCTGACAAAAAAGTACACATTTTGTACATAAAAATAAAAATTATGTAATGTTTTTGATGTTGTATAGTTTCGTTAGAGTGAAGATGCACCTCGAATTTTCAAAGTAAATGAAAAATATTCAGCCACGAAACAGAAACTTTCGTTATGAGCACTCTCCTTCTTAAGTTGGCTCGACTATAGTGGGAAATAGAGGGGGTTAAACTCAAAATTTCACAAAAAATATGAAAATTTAGAACTCCTCTACCACCAAGAAATCGAATATCTTATACTTATAGAAACCAGTACAAAAAAAATGAACGCATGCTAAGATAGAGTTGACACGTTCATCTTCTAACAAATTGAATATCTAAGTACGTTTATGTACATATTTATGAAAATCCTGTTTGTACCTATATATGGTTACCCCAATTTTACAAAAATGACTTTCCCTGACTTTTTCAGTTTTTTCAGATCAATTTTTTCGGGGTTTTCAAATCTCTTCACGCAAAATTCTCTTTGAAAAACAGTCCCTAAGTATAAGAAATTAAGGGACGCATTGTTTTCTGCTTTATAATACATATTAAAATTTTCTAGGATGAATAGGCAAAAGGGTTGATACCTATGTACTTATAATTATTTCAAGATGGAATTTTAATGCAATAATTTCAATTTTTGAAGAAATGAGTGCCTATAAAAGTTTTGTCTGAGCAAAGCGAAGGCTAAGATTTTAAAAATTTGCGATTTTTAGCAATAAAATAACAATCATTTTCAATTAGTTTCTGGTTTGAAAAAAAATTTATGACATTGGAGCAAACATTATATTTTTGTTCTGATGAGCAGAGAAAATGACTTTTTAAATTTCAACTTTTTACTACTTTTTTACTACTTTTAAGTAGGTACATACTTCTACTATCGGTAGATACCTTGGTGATCAAAGTGGTGGAGAATTGTAGAACAGTCAATATACTTATTACTTTCAAATTAGAGACATAAGTTAGCTAAAGATATACCTACTAAGTAAACACTAACAATTCACAGTAATCAGTAAATTATTTCTGCTGTCCAAATAAAGTCATTCACATAAGAACATGCAGATACGTATGATGAGGGATGACAAGAAGTCGATACGTCAATTTAGGCACTAGGTATCAGGAAAAAACCAAAGTTGGCATTAGGTGGGTATACATGGAAAGGGACTTACAGATATAGGTATGGTACTTGATAATATCAGAGAATTTTCTCAACTCAAATGTGATTTTCTTCAATTTTTCAGATTTCTTCGACTTTGAAATGCAAAATTATTTTACATGCTTTTAAAAAAGTCATCATCAGCTGCAAATTTTCCGACTCGGATGCCATTTTTCCGACTAAAGACGCAAATTTGCGTTTCGTGACTTTGATCATTTCACATTTCAATATTAAGTATTATAGGTTCGTATCAAATATACCACCTTTATATATATATTATAGATATCATATAGAAGAACACAAGCTAATACCTTTTTCCGTTTCTGCGGCGTCTCTTGGTAGCATACACCGTACTCAGAGGATTCATGCCTAGCATAGTAGTCGTTGGAGCAGAAGAATTTGCAATTACAGGACCAAGAGGTTCAGTGGGATACACCTCAATGGGGACAGCCCCTATTCCGCATCCCCCTGTCCCTAAGTACTCCGTTTTGAGCGCGCACAAATCAATTCAACACATTTCAACGAGATTGCACATCAGCATCAGCATCACGGTCGCAACGAGCGACGATACAAATTATTATTACTTTTACTACAAAAACGACCCGAAGTCAGCGAGGTACGAAACGGCAAAGGCTTCGAACAAAATTCCAGCAGCAACCAATTCCATCTCACATCTCAATTCGAATCGCTTACTACATCGAAAAAAACGCGCACATATACGATAGAGGCGAAAAAAAAGAGACGATCTCCGAAGCCGGTACTACGATTCGATCAACTGATCTCATAAATTAAAAGCACATGTTACTCGAGCGCGCACAACGCGAAAAACTTGAAGACCTCAACAACTACAATACGTGCTACTGTATGAGCTAGCCCCAAATACAAGCACATTACTCGAATGGGCAAGTTTGTGCCCCCACTTTGGTCGCTTATTTATCGAAAAAAAACACGCCTTCGTCTTTCGCGAACCACCAGTAGCGTGCCACTAATATCATCGACCGAAACAATGGCCGCGTTTAACAGTCTCTGATAGGAGGAATTCCACTCGCGGTACTGTTAACATTGCACACATATATTCTGTTATGTTGGAAGGGAGTTCGCGTCCGCGCGACGTATCTGGTATTTACACAAACACATACGCTCGATCGCTTCGTTCAATAAATCAACAACATAAACCAACTGTACCTGTATGGTGTACCTGATACCTAGCCATGTCTAATTGTCTACAAAGGTCAGTCAACATCCAAGATTCCCATTTCTACAAATCAGAAAGTACAGGGTGACTGAAAATTACTTCCCCAAAAAAATTTAAAATTTCGGTAAAAAATTATTATTGATAGGGTAAATTTTTTTTGGTCATATTCTACTAATATAGATCGTCTTCTAATCTCTGTATAATTTATAACCAGAAAAAATTCAATATTGCGCAATTTTTCCCTTAAACCAGAGCATTAATTCAATAATGCTGAATTAAATCACCTGACTCCAATTTGTGAAGCGCTGAAATGCAATCCTCCTTATTTCAAAATTGAACGCACTGTTTTCAGATTAACAGGGTTCAATTCAAGATTTTGAGGAACTCGTCACCTATCCACAGAAATTCCTAGATTTTATTCCACGCAATTTTTAAATTTCGTTCGACTAGGTTTAGCTATAGCATTGCAAGCGAAAATCAAATTATTCTTCACAAAAAATTCAAAAATGATTGAGAATTTTTGAAGAGGCCTGTGTGCGAATAGTAATGGACCAAGGATGCTGCCAGAGTTGAAATTTTTTGGATAAGTTAATTAGGGAATTTTTGCTAGGCATTTTTTTTTGGGAACTACTTTTCAGTCACCCTGTATTTTAGGCAGAGACTTGAAATTTTCAGACAGTCATCATAACATCAGTAAATATCACCCTGTAAAATTTCGTGGCGATCGGCCCAGTATAGGTAAGCTCAATTTCTATGATAGTTTGAAAATTTCGATTAGCAATGGAGGGGGTTCGACATTCGCATGACGTAATGAGAGGTAGGTAATTCAGTTTTTGAATTTCCAAAAAAATAGCTTGATAGACATTTATAGACATCTATACCTAGTTACCTACGAAAAAACAGTCAATTTTCAAATTGTGTTGAGGTGATTTCACAAATTCGTTGATCAGTGCGTGAGCATAATTGAGCATAGCAGAGATTTTTAAGGCGAATGATTCGATGAGGGTTTCCTTGGCAAATTTCACGGCCAAAGTTGACGAACTCGAACGTGACACACCTGCATCTGCTACCTGCGATACAAAACAAATACGATACCTTACACAGGGCAATTTTTGACTTAAAAAATAATCTGAAGAACCGAAATATTTGAGTGCGTTAGATTCCGTGCGAGCTAACAAATGATAAGTGTCCAAAGTTGCGACACCACTTTACTTGACTGCTGGCTATAGAGCATGCATGAAAACCATTGAATATACCTATTCTCTCATTTCTGAATCAGTGAAATTTATCAAAAGTCACTGAAAAACAGTCAGAATTGCAGCACAGTAATAAATCAGTGAAATTCACTGATTTTCAGCGATTTTTCACTGATTATTCGAACAATTTTACAGATTTTTCAGTGAATTTCATAAATATTAGTAAGTTTTCAGTGAATTTCACTGAAAACTTACTAATATTTATGAAATTCACTGAAAAATCTGTAAAATTGTTCGAATAATCAGTGAAAAATCGCTGAAAATCAGTGAATTTCACTGATTTTTTCTGTGCTGCAATTCTGCCCATGAAAAAATGGCTAGATATGATTTGATAAAAATATATTTGATATGGTGAAATTTTTAATAATTTGATCAAATTTGATCACTATATCATATAAAATTTGATAGGTATAAATAGATCTAAAAAACATCTTCGTA
Source organism: Pseudococcus viburni (assembly GCA_033439095.1). NCBI lineage: Eukaryota > Metazoa > Arthropoda > Insecta > Hemiptera > Pseudococcidae > Pseudococcus > Pseudococcus viburni. The sequence goes on from JAVBJF010000510.1 coordinate 160,317, forward strand.
AATCAAATTATATCTTCACAGATCAAATTATATCTTCCTATATCAAACTTTATCTAATTGAATGTAAAGGGATTTCATTTACTTTTATATAAAATTAAACAATTTCATTTTTTTTTATAAAATTGAAGATGATTTCATATAATTTGGACTAACATTTTATCTATTTAGATAAAATTCTACATATTTTGATAAAGCAATCTTTTATATAATTGCATATAAAATTAAATAATTGGATGGTTTATATAAAATTATACATAGTTTTATATAAACCATCCAATTATATAATTTTATATGCAATTATATAAAAGATTGCTTTATCAAAATATGTAGAATTTTATCTAAATAGATATAATGTTAGTCCAAATTATATGAAATTATCTTCAATTTTATATAAAAGTAAATGAAATCCCTTCTCATTCAATTAGATAAAACGCTACATCTTTGGATGAAACTATCTCTCATGACAAAATATTTCATGGAATTGAGATTAGCAGTGCTTCAATAAGAATAGATATAATCAAATGTGATCAGATATGATTAGATATAATTTTATATAGTTGTAATTGATTTCCCTTTTCCTCTTAAAATGTAAATTTGGAGGCTCCAACCCCCGAGAGGGGCAATAGAATTTCACCAAACAAGTTCTATTTTTTTTTATTAATTATGATTAGGGCTGAGATTTTTATGCGCTATCAAATCGATTATAAGCGCTTATAAAAAGCGATTAAAATTGCCTAAAAAAGCATTTATATGCGCTATCAAACCCCACCATGCAGCATATCAAAATGTAGGTATTTTTAATCTGAATGCGGAAATGCTTTCAAAATTACTAAATTAGAATAAGGAAAGAAGTAAAGTGAGAAAATCATCGAACTTTTATAAAATTATGAATTATGAGAAGAAAAAAAATCGAACTTTTATAAAATTATGAATTATGAGAAGAAAAAACATCGAACTTTTTATTTTAAAATTTTCGTGAAAGCGATGCGACTACAAATCGAAAACTCGTTCGACAAGTCACAGACAAAATCTTGAATTTTTTTTTTAATTTTGAAGAGTTGATTTTTTTTAAGCTCAAAATTTCAACTTTTATGCTGTTTTTTAGTGATTTTTTTTCAAATATGCGAGAACGGTCGAAATAAGCGTTAAATAAGTGGTTTAAGGGCCTTTTTTTGGCTAAAATAAGCATTTTCAAGCAATTCCGTCGAAATAAGCAAAAATATGCGATATCAAATTGCATAATTCGGCGTAGAAATGCATGAATCGCAAAAGAAACCATGGTATGCGGTATCTACTATCACGCTATCAAATATGCGATATCATAAAAATCTCAGCCCTAATTATGATGTATCAAGAAAGTGAAAAAAAATTCCAATTTGATTAAAATTGGGGGAAAAAAATTTACCCACTTGAAATTTAAATATCACTTTTAGTTCTAATTCTCAACCCGATGTGGTGGCGTGCTCCTCTAAATCAAGATCATGAAGTAACATGGATAAAGCAATGAACAATAAGGAGGTTAATTAGATATAATATGATTAAAATTGATCACAAAATCTTAGATATAATTGTATATGTCAGATGTGTCTACAAAATTCTATGCATACATATCTAACCAGTTCTAAATTGATCACAAAATCTATTTAAATACGAATAAACATATTTATATCTAGATAGATATAAACAGATAAAATTCTATAGACACATCTGACATATAGAATTATATCTAGGATTTTGTGATCAAATTTTATCAAATTATATCTAGCCATTTTTTCATGGGTGACTGTTTATCAGTGATTTTTTACTGATTCGAAATAAGAGAGTAGGTACAATAGCATATTTACATTTTTTTTTCTTCAAATTTCAATACTGACCTATCACTCATTTCTCAAACAACGCGCATGCCGGACTCGCACCGATTGACCATCGATATCTTTAAAACAATTAAAACACCATAAAAATCAAACTATTGAACCGATTGTCACAAAATTTTCCAGGGTGTTACACATACATATTGATATTATCATTATTGTCTGAAAATTTTAAGCCTCCATTGGGGAGGGAGAGGCACGGGTCCCCTCCCATTGATCAGGCTGAAATTTTTTCTGTGTAATACCATCCTACAAAGGAAAAAATTGGTGGGGTGGCACGACCGATATCTAATTCTAACAAAAAATTTTTCACATATAAATGTGGATAACCTTAGTCTTGGTATTAACGTATTTTTGAAAAATACCTAATTCGTTGGCTATGTGAATTTTCAAAATTTGGATGATTTGATCGTATAAAATGGGGTATATGCAAGTAGTTTGAGCTGCTAAACACGGATCTGTTGCAAATTTTTTCGTATGCCAATTTCGTGTACAAAGAAAGTGAGATGTTCAATTTTGAGCCTTCTGCTGTATACTTATATTTGAACCACATATTGCAGAAACCGCGTAAGTCGCCAAAAAACCGAAACTCATGTTTTCACGGATTTTGGTTCTCTGGAGGTAGACACACCTTCTGAGAAAAATTGGTGTTGTGGTACCACATCCCGCACTGCCCGTAGCGGTCTAAAGTTTACATGTAGTGCAGAAAGAACGTAACTTCGCGACTTACGGCGTTTCTGCACTACGTAATGTTCTTTATCTCTTTCACGATCATAAACTTTAATCGCATTGCTTTTCAAATTTTTTTGGACAAGGTGTATTAGTTTGAAGAAATGGAGTTTTCCTGTTGATGATTTTTAGGTGAATGGGTCAAAATATCGAAGAATACGCGAGTGCGGGGCCATAAAATTATAAATTCAAGTATTCTGAGTCCGCCTGGAGTGTGCTCGAGGTCTTATTTACGTGATAGCTCGTTTAATTCAAAAATTCTGGACTCGTAATGTAATGTAGTGCAGAAACAGCGTAAGTCGACGATTTTTGAACGCGTCTGTACAGCACTAGGAGGACCTTTGAAAAAAAGTTTTTTTACAAAAAGTTTCCTTTTTTTATGGTCTTTAAGATGGCGCAATTCATTTTTACCAAAAAAATTTCATATCCAGTACAATCAGTTTTTTGTTGTTTTCTCAAAATTTAAAAAAAGTGACTTACGCGGTTTCTGCAATATGTGGTTCATTTGTACTTGAAATTACAAAAATCGCAAAAAAGGAATAAAATGGAAGTGAAAATCGGAAAAATGATGTATTTGTATAAAAATAAATACATATTTTGGGATGTAATTACACACAAAAAAAATTTCGACCAAAAATTACCACTTTGTGAGTGAAAAAAGTTGTGGAAAAATGGTTTTTTGCATTTTTCAAGATGTTCTACCACCTGGAAAATTCTGAAAAAAATGTCACGTTGTACATAGGGACTAGGTACATGAAATATATTTTTTTCAGAATTGTGCCTCTGAACCATCATGTAGAAAACTCGATTTGAAGTTTTCAAATACGAGTTTCAGCTAGAAAAAAAGAATCGAAATTTTTTTTCAAACCATCGACTAATACCCCTTAGTGTAGTGTACCACCCACGCAAGTTTGAAAAAATTTGGTTGAAAACTCGCGAAAATAAAAATTCTTAACGAAAAGGCTGAAAAAAATAACGTTTTGGCCCATAACTAAGGATAGGAGAGGGGTAGGGATCCAAAAACTTTTCCACAAGGTTTTCAGACCGTAAGAACCAACTTCTATCGGTTAGTTTCGAATTTCAGCTCGGGGGCAGATTTGCCTATCTTGACCCCCGCGCCGGTACCCTTTGAATTTATTTCAAAAAAAAAAAATTCAAATAAAAAAGAAAACCCAAGTATTTCAAAGCAAAATTGTAAAGTTTTGAAAAATGAAACATATTATGCCGCATGATGTCTACTAAATCAAGCGAATAAAAATTCTAATTTTTCCGGGTTGAAAATAATTTTTCTTTAAATTTTATCTCCCCCCCCCCCCCCCAAAAAAAAACCACATAGCTACCTAAAATTTATAAATAATCCACGCTATACCTTGCAATCTTTTCAGTTTGTACCGATAAATAAAGAAATCAATGGGGAGGTAAAATATAAATCATCTTGTTGAAACATGTAAAGACCTCCATTTCACCCGCCCCGCCCATTTGAGATAGGGGGGTGGGAGTGGGGTCAATCGTTTGTGCTAGGTTTGTGCTGGTTTGTGCTGGCATTAGTTTCGTTTGTGCTCATTCTCTTTCCCTGAAAATGAATATAGGTCAGGGTGGGGCGCCTGAAATGGTGCCCCGCCCATTCGAGATAGAGGGGTGGGAGTGGGGTCAATCGTTTGTGCTAGGTTTGTGCTGGTTTGTGCTGGCATTATTTTCGTTTGTGCTCCCTCCCTTTTATGGGCGGGGCAGTTGAAATGGTGCCCCGCCCATTCAAGATAGAGGGGTGGGAGTGGGGTCAATCGTTTGTGCTAGGTTTGTGCTGGTTTGTGCTGATATTATTTTCGTTTGTGCTCCCTCCCTTCTGTGGGCGGGGCGTCTGAAATGCTTTCTGAAAAACCTTGAAAATAAAACTTGAAAAAAATTTCAACAGTACCAATCGTTTGTGCTACTCACGGAGAGGTTTGTGCTGCTTTTACATTTTGAAAAAATTTACATTCTAACCCTTTTTTTGATTTTCACAGATGTTCTATGCCCTGGGCGGGGCGCTTGAAATGGTGCCCCGCCCATTCGTGATTGAGGGACGAGTGTGGGGTCAATCGATTGTGCTAGGTTTGTGCTCGTTTGTGCTGGCATTATTTTCGTTTGTGCTCCCTCCCTCCTCTGGGCGGGGCATCTGAAATGGTGCCCCGCCCTTTCAAAATTGGGAGACGGGTGTGGGTTCAATCGATTGTGCTAGGTTTGTGCTCGTTTGTGCTGACATTATTTTCGTTTGTGCTCCCGGCCTTCCAAGGTGGAGCGTCAGAAATGCTTTCTGAGAACCCTGGGAAATGAATCTTGATGAAAATGGTTTGCAGTGAGTGGCGAGCATTTTTTTTTCAAAGTCCACTTGATTTTGCGCTCTGAATTATTTTCAAACTGGTTTTTTCCATTTTTTAAACTTCTAAATTTTTTCAACACAAATTTTTCAAACATCTCCTTCTACATTTTTTCAACAAACTTTCAAACTCTGAATTTTTTAAACTTCAAATTTTTTCATTTTTTCAACGTAAATTTTTCATTCTAAAATTTTTTTCTCAAAATTTTTCAAACTTCTACATTTTTTTAACGTAAATTTTCAAACTACCTATGAACTTTTTTTCCTGTAAATTTTTCCAACTTCAAAACTTTTGAAACGTAAATCGGAGTCTTCTTCAGGAATATTCCGAAAAATACAATTGAAAATTATTTTTAACAACAACATCGAAAATAAAATAATGAAACATACAATAAAGACAATTATCATTATTTTTTTTTTTATTGTATATTTCATTATTTTCAATGTAGTTGTGAAAAATAATATTCCTGAAGAAGACTCCGATTTACGTAGAAGTGTTGAAGTTTGATAAATTTAGAGGGAAGAATTTACAGGAGAAAAATTCAGAATTTGAAAATTAACGTTGAAAAAATTGAAGTTTGAAAAATTTACAAGAAGAAATATTCAGAGTTTGCAAATTTACGTTGAAAAAATTTGAAGTTCGAAAAATTTACAGAAAAAATTCAGAGTTTGTAAATTTTCGTTGAAAAAAAATGTACAAGTTTAAAAAATTCTGAGCAAAAAATTTTGGACTTCAAAAATTTGGGTTGAAAAAATTTTGAAGTTTAAAAAATGGAAAAAACCAGTTTGAAAATAATTCAGAGCGCAAAATCAAGTGGACTTTGAAAAAAAAATGCTCGCCACTCACTGCAAACCATTTTCATCAAGATTCATTTCCCAGGGTTCTCAGAAAGCATTTCTGACACTCCACCTTGGAAGGCCGGGAGCACAAACGAAAATAATGTCAGCACAAACGAGCACAAACCTAGCACAATCGATTGAACCCACACCCGTCTCCCAATTTTGAAAGGGCGGGGCACCATTTCAGATGCCCCGCCCAGAGGAGGGAGGGAGCACAAACAAAAATATTGTCAGCACAAACGAGCACAAACCTAGCACAATCGATTAACCCCATACTCACCCCTTAATCTTGAAGTGACGTAGCACCATTTCAGGCGCCCCGCCCATGACCTATATTTATTTTTAGGGAAAGGGAGTGAGCACAAACGAAAATAATGCCAGCACAAACGAGCACAAACCTAGCACAATCGATTGACCCCACTCCCACCCCTCTATCTCGAATGGGCGGGCCATCATTTCAACTGCCCCGCCCATAAAAGGGAGGGAGCACAAACGAAAATAATGCCAGCACAAACGAGCACAAACCTAGCACAATCGATTGACCCCACACTCGTCCCTCAATCACGAATGGGCGGGGCACCATTTCAAGCGCCCCGCCCAGGGCATAGAACATCTGTGAAAATCAAAAAAAGGGTTAGAATGTAAATTTTTTCAAAATGTAAAAGCAGCACAAACCTCTCCGTGAGTAGCACAAACGATTGGTACTGTTGAAATTTTTTTCAAGTTTTATTTTCAAGGTTTTTCAGAAAGCATTTCAGACGCCCCGCCCACAGAAGGGAGGGAGCACAAACGAAAATAATATCAGCACAAACCAGCACAAACCTAGCACAAACGATTGACCCCACTCCCACCCCTCTATCTTGAATGGGCGGGGCACCATTTCAACTGCCCCGCCCATAAAAGGGAGGGAGCACAAACGAAAATAATGCCAGCACAAACCAGCACAAACCTAGCACAAACGATTGACCCCACTCCCACCCCTCTATCTCGAATGGGCGGGGCACCATTTCAGGCGCCCCACCCTGACCTATATTCATTTTCAGGGAAAGAGAATGAGCACAAACGAAACTAATGCCAGCACAAACCAGCACAAACCTAGCACAAACGATTGACCCCACTCCCACCCCCCTATCTCAAATGGGCGGGGCGGGTGAAATGGAGGTCATATAAAGGCCAAAATTTTTGCGAAAAAAGATCTTCAAAGGATGAAAATTCATCAATTTTTTCTCATTCAGGTTTCCCAAAACATGATCAATAATTTCAAATTCTGTTCCATTCCCTCCTCTTCTTTTTCAACATCGTGGTCAAGAGCACCATGGCATTTCTTTCTCATCACAGCTCATTAAAAAGTCAATTTCCAAAAAACTTGCGAGATTTTAAATGAATTCTGTAAAAAGAAGAGTGTAAATTACCTTGAGCATAGTGAGGCAAATTTTTTTTGAATAATTTATACGTACATAATTCAATGGAAAAAACATGCATTTAATTTTATTGTACATTACGGTTAACAAAAAATGATGACAAAAAAATCAAGGAAAAGATGTAATAATTTGGCCCGAGCGGAGTGAGGGCGAAATTTTTTGAAAAATCTATTATAAAATAAGCAAAAAAACACTTTTTCAAGTAATTTATCCTTTTTGGGGGGATTTTATAATAGTCCCAGAGAAAATTCCAAAATTCCCTGACTTTTCCAGGTTTTCCAGAAAATGGGCAACCTGTATGTATAAAAACGACGATTTGAACGCGGTGTGAAGAAAGAGGAATAGAAACAATAGCATTGTATTTTTCCTCCATACGAAAGAGGAAGGTAAATAATGGATCGACGCGAGAGCATCAATCAAGGGGCCTTGGTGAGATTTTTCAAAACATGGCAAATAATTTTTCTTTGCTTTCTCTTCCACTCCCCCCTCCTTCTTCCAACATTATGATCAAGGGTATCATGGTATAGGAATCCCTTTCTCTTTCCTAAAATCTGAATTACTAGGTCAAAATCCTGCCTTTTTGAATCAGTGAAATGAATTTAACCAGTCAGAAATTACTGATTTCTTTCTGAGAAAAAATAAATTCACGGAAAAATCAGTAATTTTGACTGAAAAATAGTGCAGCGAGGGTGACATTTGAAAAAAAAATTATAAAATGAGCAAAAAAATACTTTTCATATGATTTATCTTTTTGGGGAGCTTTTTGAAAATTTCAGGAAAAAATTCTAAAATTCCCTAAATTTCCCAGATTTTTCAAAGCAGGAGTCGGAGTTGAACTCACTCCAAATTGACTCCTACTCCGGAGTCGAGCCGTAGTCCGGAATCAAGGAAACAGGTTGACTCCGGAGTCAAGCAGGAGTCAGGAGTCAGGGTGGGAGTTTGACTCCGGAGTCAAGGTGGAGTCAGGAGTCGAGGTCTGAAAGTGACTTCAGAGTCAAACAGAAGTCAGGAGTCATGCTTTCTCCTTTGACTCCAGGAGTCAAGCCGAAGTCAGGAGTCAACTTTTTGGCTGACTCCTATTCCATGTTTCAAAGATGTAATTAAACACCCTGTAGAACTCTTTTGACATTTTAAAATCAAAACTTGTCGAGTAAATATTTTGTTAGAACTATCTAGTACCCACGAATTGTACAACTAAAACGCCCAAAGCCCAAACACATAAACGTTACAGCGCAGCGGTTAAACGCGTTGGGAAACGGAACCAAAATTAGTTGTCACTTCCGGAAGTTCACAATATAGAAATTCATTTCCATTGTTGGATCTTTTTGTTCAAGTACGAATGCGTATACGCGGGATCAGATTGTAAAAATATATAAAACAATCGAAATCTACAATCTTCGAATCGTTTCCTTCGCAACAAGAACTATGCATGTAGATGTACACAGAACATAGGTACTAAATAGGTAGTTAGGTATACCATTTTTGTGAGCGAAATATCTAAAATACAACGTAGCTGGACGTAACTGTGCGACCTTAGTACGGATGAACATTTCCACAGGTCCATTTTCTCACAGAAACAATTTTGAAGCCATCGCGAATCAACGGAAATAACATATCTAGTAGGTACCTAACTACCTATATAGGTAGGTACTTATTTATATCCATTCCACATCGACAGACATCTGGGGAAGGAAACCACGCAGATGGATATACAGGTAGCAGACAATACAAGTACATCGAGCACCGAAAAATATTGAAATTCTATCGGAATAACGAAATTTTCCCGACAAATCAGACATCGTCGCAGACGAGTTCGGCGCAAATTAAAAGAAGACTTGATCTAGTTGTATGGCCTTTAGCTAATATCGGCTCCGTTTTACGCCGCAATAAAAACTAAACAAAAATCACTCGATTATTATACCGTGTCGATATCGTGTCAGACCTTCGTCAAAATATTTTCTGACAGGCTCGTTCATTATATAAGATGCAGGTTCAGTAATCGGCGCCGCAGCGCGCAGATCATGTACCGCGTCACTGCTATACGAAAGTTAAACTCCGAATATAGTAATAATCGAAAATTACGTTTGTAGGTACTAATATAGGTACTGAGGTAGATCTAGATAAGAATTTTCTCAATTTTTATACAGGTATAATACTACGTGGTATGTAATACTTAAACCTATCTATGTAGACCTAGACGTACCTATACAGGTTTGTCGATTTCTGTTCTTCCTTCACTTTATTCACAAAAATATAGGTAGGTAGTAGGTACCTAGCACCTACCTATAAGAGTGAAATTCAAAAGCTTATTATCGGTAGGTATAGTCACTGTATCTACCTATATTGCTATATTTTCGTATAAGGTAACTCTCCCCTTAAATTCTCTGCATTAGAAAAACAGGGTGTCCACAATATTTCAGAAATGATTTTCCCTGACTTTTCTAGGTTTTCCAGACCAATTTTTCGAAGTTTTTCAGACCTTTTACATATTATGATATTCAAGAAGCTTGGAGGGGAGGGGATAATTTTCTCGTGTAATGTATTTACAACCCAAAATCGTGCAAAAGAATGATTTGAAATGCATGGAGTCTTGACGAGTTTTTTTTCTTCAAAAATTAACACTTTTTAGATGCCTCTTTTCTGGCCACAAAAACGACTCACATTCGATTCTACGATTTCTTCAAACTCAACCTACCTCCTCCACACAAAAACTTGAGAACTTGAATTTATTAACAAAAAAAATGGCAATAAAAAATGAATTCTCTATTTTAAAGAAAAATTATTATTTTGAAAAATTAAACAAATTAATGTCAGGGTGTCTACCAAATCATGCGAATGAAAAGCCGGATTTTTCTAAGTTTGAAATTAAAAAAATTTCTTTACAATTCACTGCCCTCATCCCCTACACCCAAAAAACACACTCCGCGCAAGCTCCTATAAGTGTCAATGTGAGTCCGAGCGAAGCGAGAGCAAAAATGTTTATGAAAAAATACCATCAAAAGTTAAAAATTCATCGCACTTTTCCTCATTGAGATTTTCCATGACGTGGCCAATTAAGTAATTCGGATTTTCTTCCATTCCCTCTCCTTTATTTTCAACATCGTGGTTAAGGACATCATGACAGTCTTTTCTCATAAAATCGACTTTAACTGATTTCTATAGAATGAAAGCGTATGCGCGAGGAAAAATTTTCAAGAAAAATCTATAATTTAATAGACAAAACGTGTATTTAAATATCAATTTTTTTGCACATCGCAGTTAACAAAAAATTATGAAAAAAAATTAGTAAAAAGACGTAACAATTTACCCCAAGCGGAGCGAGGGTGAAATTTTTTGAAAAAATTCCAGAGAAAATTCTAAAATTCCCTTTTTTTTAGATGCTCAAAATTCCTCGACTTTTTCAGGTTTTCCAGATTTCCCAGAAAGTGAACGCCCTGAATAAGTCTATTTCAACTCTCTAAATCCGAATCAATCAAAATTTGGTGAAATTCTGCCATTTGGAATCTGAAAATCTGTGATTTTTGACATGGATATATCTTAAGGCCGGGGGGGGGCAAAATTTGAAAAGCGTCACGGAACGTTACGTAACGCTCCATGTTTTTGGATCAAGACATAATGACAATATGTTAGACTTGAAAAAATATTGATTTTAGATGAGACATAATGATATTATGTTGGACTTGAAAAAAAATTGAAAAATAAAAAAAGTGCATTAAATATTTTGAAAAAAAAAATCCGAAGAAAAAGAATAAAACTGAAAAAAGTATTTTAAAATGTTGAAAAAATCAGAAATTAAAAAAAAATATATGTATTTAGATCAGACAGATTGTAATTAAATTAACAATAAATTATAATAAATAAATTGACATCTTGATACTAAAAAAGTCCGAAAAAGTAACCATTTTTGAAAAAAATTTCAATTCATGATTTCACCCAAAAAATATTAAAAAGTCATTCGAATTTCTACTTGAATTTCAACAAAATCACACACTATAATTATAGTCAAGTATCAAGTAATGCCATGGCATACTTGTTTCAAATAATTTTTTTTTCAAAGCAATTTTTGATTTTTTTTTCAAGCAAAATTTTTTTTTAATAATTTTTTTTAAAACAAAATATAAAAACATTGATTTTTTGCTCAAATTTTTGAAAAAAGTAACTTTTTTGAATGAAAAGTAACCAATAGTAACTTTTGAGTACAAAAAGAAACTGATAGTGACTTTCTTTGAAAAAAGTAACAAAGTTACTTTAAATGTAACCACATTTGAACATATCCATGATCTAATATTTTTACCTCTAAGGAAAAAGTACGTTAATTTTTTACTGATCTTTCAGTCAGAAATTACTAATCTCTCAGTCAATTCCCAGAAAATATCAGTAATTTTCCACAGAAAGATCAGTGAAAAATCGCCGATTTTCAATGAAATCTATTTCACTGATTTAAAAAGGTAGAATCTCACCAAATTCGACCGATTCGGATTTAGAAAGAACATTGTGCAATAGATGCCTTTATCTCTGAAAAAATTTATTTCAGTCAAAGGGTATAGCCGGGTTTTTGGTGAATTTGGCCCCCGTTCCGATTTTCGATCTAACCCCCTCAGATGGTGTACCTTGATGTAAAAAAAATTTAGAAACATTTTTGACTCCCCTCCCCAACCCCCTTCCATTCGGAGTTATGGCCATTTTATTGCATTATTTTCAAGAATCTTTAATTTCAATGGAAGTGAAGGGAATTTTCTGTTCTTTGGCACAAAATTACATTTCGTATAGAGAATTTACCATAATTTTTTCAACAATTTTGGTGCACTCTTTCACGTTGTTTCGGCTATTTGAAGTTTTCAATCGTAAAAAACATCACATAAGCGAAGAGCGACCACTTTTTGAAAATATCCCAAAAACGTGTTTTTAACGTAGATTTACGTCACGTATTCACTTTTGGCGATTTCGATGCACCAAGGGCCAAAAATCGCGAAAAACCGTACAAAAATGTTGTTTTTTAGCAGATTTTTCAAATTTTGAGTGCTTTATACGAAAAAAATTGCCAAATAAAAAAACTAACGTCGGATTCGTGATTAGCGGGTCAAAATACCCCGATAAACACCCTTTTCGCGATCGTTTTGCTTAAAGTCTCAAAATTCACCTTTTTCTCTGAGTTTTCTTGACAAAAATAGCAAATTTCGAGTCTTCAAATAAAACGGCCGTGAAAAGGGTGTTTATCAGGGTATTTTGACCCCCTAATCACGAATCCGACGTTAGTTTCTTCGTTTAGTCATTTTTCTTCATACAAAACGCTCAAAATTTGAAAAATATGCTAAAAAACAACATTTTTGTACGGTTTTTTGCGATTTTCGGCCCTTGGTGCATCGAAATCGCCAAAAGTGAATACGTGACGTAAATCTACGTTAAAAACACGTTTTTGGGATATTTTCAAAAAGTGGTCGCTCTTCGCTTATATTGTGTTTTTTACGATTGAAAACTTCAAATAGCCGAAACAACGTGAAGGAGTGCACCAAAATTGTTGAAAAAATTATCGTAAATACATCTCTATACGAAATGTAATTTTGTGCCAAAGAACAGAAAATTTCCTTCACTTCCATTGAAATTAAAAATTCTTGAAAATAATGCAATAAAATGGCCATAACTCCGAATAGGAGGGGTTTGGGGGGGTCAAAAATTGTTCTAAATTTTTTTTACATCAAGGTACACCATCTGAGGGGGTTAGATCGAAAATCGGAGCGGGGGCCAAATTCACCAAAAACCCGGCTATACTCTTTGGTAAAATTCTGCCTTTCTGAATCAGTGAAATGAATTTTACTGGAAATTAGTGATTTTTTTTATCAATTTTTCGTCATAGAATTAATTTCACTGATTCAGAAAGCCAGAATTTCGCCAAATTTGACTGATACAGATTTAGATAGATTCGTCATTATTACGTTCATAACTAGATCGGGAAAAGAGAAAGAAAGTGACCGAATTTCATGACATCATGACTTTTCGAGTTTGCATATGCTAATGACACAAAATCACACTGGAAAAGGAAATCTGAAGCTGCTACGTATAGTAGGTATATAGCGTCATACGACAGATAGGTACATACGTAGTACGTACCTATACCTAAGTACCTACTTTGATTTCCTATAGGTAGGTATGCAGGTAAACTTGACTAGTATTTGAATATGCTATCTTGCACTCATTATATGTAGCATTCCTATTAGAAGAAAGTTCACTCGATAACTCCAGAGTATACCTAGGTATTGGCATATTCTGACGTTCGGTGCGAGATTTATACGGAGGCGTGCGAACTCGCATAGCACACATATACATACCTACTTCACTCCGTGCACACTCACTCCACGTCCGCAGTCATATACGCACCCTATTGCTCGCGATTCACCGAAAAATGTACCATACAAGAACGTACGCGATATATCTTCATAAAGATATTATTTCAAGATCGTCGTATATAACAGTTAGGAGGTAATTTTGTTATATCACTAACACTGGAGGGTGGTAAAAATATACACCGCGGGCGGTAGTCCGCGTTTATTTATACATGAAACCGAAGATTTTTAACGTATGCCGCATAAACTAATGCATCAGAAAGTCATCTATAACTATAAAAATCTTTCTTTCACAGATTTATGATAGAAAAGGAAAAAAAAAATCCTATACATTTTTTTCCACTCCAGTTTTTCTTGGCCACGTAATATACATGGCGAGGAAGAAAGAGAAAAAAAACACACGGATACAGAAAAACAAGGCATCGTAACACTGCTTTTCTATAACAACGGTGTAAATTATATCGTCTGGCTATTTAATTCGTTAAAATATTATGAAGATATCGAAAAAAGTAATTTGTGATATTACTATATTAATGCAACTTATCTACTATATGGGCAAACGTATACGTGTTTCCTTTTCTGTCTTCGTCTCTTTTTCTACCTCTATCTTCACACCGCGTTCAAATCGTCGTTCGAACGTATAAGTACATAACAGCAAAAACTCTCCTATCGCTATAATACCGCCACTCCGAAATATTATTCAAATTGGTTTCTAATAAATTTTCAAACAATATTATTATTTACACAGTTCGCCGAGTACAGAGCGCAGGCGTCTCGCGTCTAGTACATTATAGGCAATAGGCATATTTGTACATAGACATTACACAAATACATCTATAGGTTCAAGTACCACGTATAGTACCTGTAGATGTACACGACCACGACACACATAGACATACCTACACCTAGGTATCAGGTACACCATACAGGTACAGTTGGTGTATGTTGTTGATTTATTGAACGAAGCGATCGAGCGTATGTGTAAATACCATGATACCTACGTCGCGCGGACGCGAACTTCTCCCAACATAACAGAATAAATTCGCAAAAAAAAAACGCGAACTATGCTTGCGTGGGAAGCTATGGGAATAAAAAAAAAGCCCAAATCACTAATTTGATGCATTCGCAGACATTGGTAATAAGGATCAACAGATTAATAACACGAAGTGAGCGAGAGGAAACGCAACCAGATCTAAAATATGACGAGGATGTGAGGAAATGAGGAATTTAAGGACTGAAATAAATGAAAATTGGAATTTTTTCATTATGTTGCTTTGAGAGGGACGAGAGAACAAATATGCACATTGGGGTGGGGCGAAGAAACCCATATCCTAGATTTGAACGAAAATTGGTGAGGTAGTTGGTAGTTGAATTTGAATTTTGAATGGGGGACCTCCCACAAATAATTTGAACTCTTTAGCCCAAAATGGGTCTGAGCTGGAGGTCTTCAAAGTAGGGCTATTTTCGAAAAAATTGAGTACGTTTTAGAGCTCCTAAGGAAGTTTTAAGTAGAGGTGCGTTATGGTCGAAAAACCTCGTTTTCTTCGAAAATGGCTCTACTTTGAGGATCCTTAGGTCAGACCCTCTTTGTGCTAGGAAGCTCAAATTTCATGTAAACTACCTCACCAATTTTCCTCCAAATCTAGAATTTGACAATTTTGACGAATTTCGGAAATTTTTTGTCACTGATTGATTAACAATACGCATCTCAAAATTCTCAGTATGCCTTAAATGTCGAAAATTTTGCAAAACTTCAATTGCCCACTTCAAAAAATTGCCGAATTCTTCAAGAAGTTGGGGAGTTTTTTTCACAAAATTAACAGCATTTTTGAAAATAATAAAGGCACACACTCTCCCCTAAAAATCCTTCCAATTTAGGCCTGAATGTTAAATCATGCCTTAAAAATTAAGATAACCGTTAAGGAACATTTTTGTGGCTTCTGATCGGTTGAAAATGCAATAAGGAACCTTTAAGGTTAGGTACCTCAACTTTTAAAGTGTGATTCAACATTCAAGCCTTAATTTGTAGCAGTATACCTACTTATCTCTTTTCAGGACTAAATATAAGAAATTTCTGTATTCCTTATAGCCATCAGGCAATGAGAATACTTATCAACTTTCAACTTTAAAATTTACTTTTCCTTATATTTATGTCTATAGATGTAAGTAACTGCATCCCTACCTATACGTAATACGTGCAGATAGGATATACTTATCAACATAAAATTAATAACTCACCAATGCACAATAATCTGCTCATCTTCATCCTGAGTAGGTATCTACTCTGATTTCTGGCAATTCAAGTGACCATCATTCCACGAGCCTGCAAAACAAACCAAACAAAAAATACGATTTTTATAAAGTGCAAATAATAGGTAAATATACATATTTATTATAAATTAGAATAGTATAATAAGTACATATGTGAGCCTGAATATAGAAACCACCCTTAGGTGTAAAAAATTGATTGGTTTTTGAGTGGAGGTTCTCCTTTGATTCTATACCTTCTGAAACGCCCAAAATCAGTGTCAACTCAGAAATCAATTTTTTACATCTAAGGGTGGTTTCTACAGTATGACACAAAAGTCTTGGTAAGCTGAAACATTTCTCAATATCTCAGAAGTGAAAAGAGATATCAAGACGGTTCAAACGGCAATGTATTCCTGGTATCGAGGACATTGAATATTGATAATCAAACTTTCAACCCGACCTATAGGATGCTCACAAATTGAGAAACCGGTTTGGGTCAAAAAATGGGGGTCCGGGTTTTCTATTGAAATAAAGTCTACGCACTGGCGCGATTAAAATGTGATAGGTTTTTTTGAAACCGGTTCAGCGGTTTTGAACCAGTTGTCAATAGTATCCAAAAAACTGGAGATATGAAAAAAAGTTTGAAACAAAAGTTGTAGAGAAGAAAAAAATGAACATTTTTTGTTTCATAACTTTTTTTCCACCTTGAAATAGAAAGAAGTTGTCGTAGAAAAGGTTTGAGTATAATTTTTTGTTTTCCAAGTCATAACTCTTCTCCATCGCCAGATGGAAAAAAAATTAGGGAACGTAAAACATTCAGTTTCCAATTCTTTACAACTTTTATTTCACATGTTTTTTGATATCTCCAATTTTTTGAAACCGGTAGTTTCTTTGGATGATTTTTTTTCCAAGTCGATAACCGGTTATCGAAAAGTGGAGATACCGAAAAAAGTTTGAAACAAGAGTTGTAGCGAATTAAAGACTGAACATTTTACGTTCTGTAATTTTTTCTTCATCTTGCAATGGAAAGAAGTTATGGTATAAAGGACTGGAGTACAATTTTCTTTTTATGTCATAACTCTTCCTCATTGCTAAATGAAGAAAAAATTACAGAACGTAAAATGTTCAGTCTTCAATTCGCTATAACTCTTGTTTCAAACTTTTTTCGGTATCTCCACTTTTCGATAACCGGTTATCGACTTGGAAAAAAAATCATCCAAAGAAACTACCGGTTTCAAAAAATTGGAGATATCAAAAAACAAGTGAAATAAAAGTTGTAAAGAATTGGAAACTGAATGTTTTACGTTCCCTAATTTTTTTTTCATCTGGCGATGGAGAAGAGTTATGACTTGGAAAACAAAAAATTATACTCAAACCTTTTCTACGACAACTTCTTTCTATTTCAAGGTGGAAAAAAAGTTATGAAACAAAAAATGTTCATTTTTTACTTCTCTACAACTTTTGTTTCAAACTTTTTTTCATATCTCCAGTTTTTTGGATACTATTGACAACTGGTTCAAAACCGCTGAACCGGTTTCAAAAAAACCTATCACATTTTAATCGCGCCAGTGCGTAGACTTTATTTCAATAGAAAACCCGGACCCCCATTTTTTGACCCAAACCGGTTTCTCAATTTGTGAGCATCCTATAGGTCGGGTTGAAAGTTTGATTATCAATATTCAATGTCCTCGATACCAGGAATACATTGCCGTTTGAACCGTCTTGATATCTCTTTTCACTTCTGAGATATTGAGAAATGTTTCAGCTTACCAAGACTTTTGTGTCATACTGTATATCCAGGCTCACATATGTTATTGTTGATATACCTTATGCACAAGTATTCTGTAAGGAAGCAAAAAAATATCGAGATGAAGTAATTTTCGAAAAAATATATAACGACAAGCCCGTACATGGTATCTATCCAAAGAAATAGGGCATTTTACCTAAATAAAATGGCACCGAATTTTGAAATACAACTTTTTTCTTCTTGAATGAAGTTTTTTCGGGGTCAATCAGCCCAAAACTGGGAGAATTAGAGAGGAGATCTCAAAACCACTGCCGATTTAAAGTTTTTCATGCGAGTCATTCTTTTCCTAACGATAAAAAAACCTGACGAGATTTCCTCCCTACCTTTCAAAAGTTCATTGAGAAGGCTGAACCCCCCCCCCTCAAAAAATGAAATACTGCATCCTGATGAATCATTCATTGTGTTTCAGAAATACTGAATCCGAATTTCGACGCAATTTTTCGATTTCACCTACTCTGCTTTTTGTATCAATTCTCAAAGGGTGAGAATTCCGAAAAATGTTCTACGTAATGTTTGCATGGTATTCGAGGACGCTGAGTTCGAATTTCAGCTCAAGTGTTAAATTTAATCCCCTTTAGTCTACCGATACTTCGAACGAAGAAAAATTCTAAAAAAAACATAACAAGATAGGTTTTTGGTTATATAATTTTAAACTTTTTCACCAATAAAAATACTGCAAAGGAGTGAACTTTAGGTTTACTAATGAATTTATGAGATGGTACCTCAGAAAACTACGTTTTTCAAATGGCAAATCATACCTATACCTATCAAAATCTAGAGCTTTTTATCCGCCAAAAACAATAATGTCTCATCAATGTATGTAGATGCATATTGGGGTTGGGTAAGTACATACATACGTAGGTATATGATGCTTATACGAAGGTCTATAGGTATACTCTCTCATTCCGAATCAGTGAAAAATCACTGATTAACAGTCAGAATTGCAGCACAGGAAAAAATCAGTGAAATTCACTGATTATTCAAAGAATTTCACAGATTTTTCAGTTTATTTCATAAATATCACTGAGTTTTCAGTGAATTTTCACTGATTTCCAGTGATTTTCTTTCACTGATTTGTTTTCAGTGAAAAAATTTTCACTGATTTTCTCCTGTGCTGCAATTCTGACTGTTTCTCAGTGATTTTCGGTAATTTTCACTGATTTATAATTGAGAGAGTAGAGCGTCCCAAATTCAATAGTTCAAAATTGATCAAAAATCCTTCAAAAAATTGTAAAATTTGATTTTTATTAATCTCGTGACTCTTTCAATTTTTAGATTGCATTTTACGAACATAACGAGTTATT
Organism: Pseudococcus viburni; assembly: GCA_033439095.1. NCBI lineage: Eukaryota > Metazoa > Arthropoda > Insecta > Hemiptera > Pseudococcidae > Pseudococcus > Pseudococcus viburni. The sequence goes on from JAVBJF010000510.1 coordinate 179,236, forward strand.
TTGTTTGTCTCTTTGTGCTCTTCGAATTGTCAAGACAGAGTATCTAACAAAATTTGTTGAGCAAAAAACTCGACTTAGCTTGATTTTTTGCATAACTTTTCCGAGCAACCCCCACCCCCTCCCTCCAGTCCTGAGTCTTTACGCCAGTACCCCCCCCCCCCCAACCAACAACTATATATTTGTGTGCTTGTAGCTATTTATAGAAAATTAAAATTTTAACAAACACATTAAATTCAAAAAAACATCATTTTTAATATAGCATATATTTTTGAAAAAAGCTTGACTTTTGAGTAAATCAGGGTAAATTTGTCAAAAGCTTGACTTTTCAGGACCGGTATGACCTTTTTGAAAAAAGCTTGACTTATCAGGACAGCTTGACCTCTTAGACACTCTGTGAGACCATTCATCTAAAGTTACAAAAAATGACAGAAAAATCACAATTCATAAACATTGACGGATCGTAGTCATTTTCAATCGAAGTTTAAATACCCTAACCCCACTCGTATAGATGTACCTATTTACACTTTATACGTGCATACATTCCAATTACTTATTTGAAGCACCTTACTCGCAGACCGCAATATTATAGCGTATAGGTACACTACACGTACACATACAGTATCCCACAGATATGATATACTAAGACAGATTTATAATAGGTATACAAGTTGGCGTTCATGTTTACAATAGTACAGCAGGAAGAAGACCACGGCTGTACTTATAGAGCAGGGTATTTCAAACCTCCTGGTATCGGTCAACCAAATCACTGAAGACGAAAACGTGCGCTGATTTATCGGTAATACTGATACAAATTATGAGGGCATGCCTGTCCCAGTAGGACTCCCGCGAAGACTGCCTAAAGGCTGTTCTCTTCCAACTTCATACTATACTCGTAGGTACACATCATCGTACATATGTATACATTTACGTAGAGGGACTCGCAAAATACATTTACCTGTACGTACATTTACGTAAAAGTAAACTACCTTCATCTTTCCTCAACTCACAAGTGCAATAAACCTATACAGGGTGTCTACTGGATGTGAAAAATGAAAATTCTTAATATTTTCTTATTTTTCTTTCCACTTTTATACAATTTTCTTGTTCTGAATTTTTCCAAAAGATCCCCTCCTCGCGTATACTCGTTTTAAAGAGAATTTCGAATAATTTTTTTGACGCATTCTCCTTTTTGTATACTCGTTTTATAGGCAATTTTTTGGCAATTTCATTCCGATGAGATATTACTTATTAGGTACCTAAAAAATTATACAAATTGACGAGCAAAATAAAAACGTTCAAAAGTGTTGCACATATTCTCGAAATCAACAGGCAAGATTTTAACAAGACCTTTTAAACAAATTTCGCAGAACTTTTCTCCTGAGCTTTAGAAAAACATATCCTGCTCCCTACTCTCCAATATTTTTCAACTAATAAATTTCAATAGTTTTCTAATTGCCTCCTTCTCCTCTCCACCTCAAAACGCTGTATTCCAATTTGTCTATGAATTTGACCTCTGCGAAACCGGGTAAGGAATTTTAGACCAAAAAAATACTTTTGGAACAAATTTTATAGATTTTTTACCAACATTATTCGTATTGAATTAATATATTATGTAACACGAATGAGGTGAAAGTGAAATTTAAAAAAAATAAAAATTTCAAACACAAAATATAGAAATCTTGGATGAATTTTTCCAAACGTCAGAAGGAAAAATAATTTGGTCTGAGCGAAGCCAGAGCAAACATTTTATTTTTAAAAAAATGGACATTAACATCTTTTCTTCGTTCGGGATCACAGGGGCAAAAGCTAAGCAGGATTTTCAAATGAAACGAGCCAAACCTGAAGGCAGCAACAGTGGTAGAAAATAAAAATCGTGAAATTTTGACTGAAAAAGTTGAATCCTATATTTTAAAGAAAAAGAAATGGAGATCCTGGGGTGCATTCACTTCGGGTTTGAAATTATGTTTACACGATTTGAAATTGTGTATAAACATTATTTCCTCGTCGTTTCTGAATGATTTGAATCGATCATTTTGTCACGTTACCAAAATTAAATGGCTATTTTATAGTAAATCAAATGACAAAAAAAGTGCTAACCAGCAGTTTCTGAATTCAAATGAACGAATTTGCACATGATAAAAGTTTATACACAATTTCAAATTGTGTAAACATAATTTCAAACCCAAAGTGAATGCACCCCTGCTCAAGTGAAGCGACTGCAGAAATTTTTATTAAAAATTTAAATTGAAAAAACATTTAAAGGCAATTTTTCGATTAAAAAATTCAAGAGTGAAATGTTAAAAATTCTTGCTTTTCTGTGGTTTTTTTTGCTATACCTAAAGAAATTCTTGCTACTTTCTGGTTTTTGTAGTGATTCTTGCCAGTAGACACCCTGCTATGTTATTTCCCATATCCTATGCATGTGCGAGTACGTTCTAAATTCTTGTTTTATAACCCCCGTTCATTGGCAATCGCCAATCGTCAATAGTTATGGAATATTTCAAGATATTTCGCGTATAATATCGCGTACTTGGTCTTTTTTACTATTAGTAAGCCCCCTGGCCGCTTCGCGGCCCAACCCCCTCCTCTCCGGTACTGTTTTAAACTGTACATAAACATGTCTACAAATTAATTTTATTTTAGACTATCAGTTCATGAAAAATGTTAAACTGAAAGAAATATTTAAGTTTCGAAAGCTGGCTCCAGACTATGCGCGTTTCGCGGTGATTCGCGCATCGTTTAAATCCCGAAACGCGATCAAGTGCAAAATAACTATTCCTATTTTTCACAAAATCGCATTTTGGGATTTAACCGATGCGCGAATCACCGCGAAACGCGCATAGTCTGGAGCCAGCTGAAGAAATAAATTTAGTTTTTTTTTTTAAATTAAAAATTTGGTAGAAGTGAAGTTCTGTTTTCCAAGCTACTTTGATTATATATAGTTTACGAAGTATATATAATCAAAGCAAGCAAATCTTCCTGTCCTGTAGAGTGTTGATAGAATTTATTTTCATTTTTCAAAAATTGAAAAAAGTGAAGATTGAAGTAGAGAAAATATGAATCTAAAATTTTTAAAAATAACATTGGTTTAAAATTTTGAAAATTTCAGTTGACAAATTAAGAATTTGCGGTTATTTAGTTTTTCAAAATCTTGTTTAAAAATTAATTTCCCAACATTTTTTAACGCCATCTTTTTCAACATTTTGTTCAAATTTAGTTATGCTATATGCACAAAATTTTTCATTTTTTGTAAAATTGAAAGGTGTGAAGACTGAAGAAAAGAATAATATGAGCCAAAAAATTTCAAAATATTAGATTAAAATTTTGAAAACTTGTGATGACAAAATTTAGAACTTACAATTATCGAAATTTTCAAAAATGGGTTAATAATCACTTTCTTAGCATTTTTTCAAAGTTAATTTTTTCAAAATTTTGTTAAAAATTCAATACGGTATAGGTACGTAGTGATAACTCGCGTGATGCTGCTTTAATGTATTCTCATCTGACAACTTGAAGAAAAAACACCTTTTTATTTTTTTTTCTGGAATGAACAACATTATAGAGTATTTTTTTTTACAGTTCTGCGTACTGCCATAAACTTAAACCAAAAATGAAGTCAGATCTTGGGATCTCTCTCAAATTTTTTTCACGAGTTCCTGTCAATCGTATATCAGGGTGTCTCCCCAATTTTTAAAAATCAAACTTCGCGACTTTTTCGCGACCTTTTTTTAAGGTATCTACATCTAGTATCTACCTCTCAATTTGACCCCCCCCCCCAAAAAAAAATCAACGAGATCAAATTTATTATAGAAAAAATTTTATACACGGAAGAAAATACGTCTTTAATTTTTAAAAAATACAATTTTTCACAAAAATTTTCCAAAAGTGAGTTATTTTATGGTGAAGAAGAGAAGTAGTTACATGTCCGAGCGAAGGGAGGGTGAAAATTTTAAGAAAGATCATGTTAGAACGGATAAAATTGTTAAATGATTATTGAGAAATAAATTCATGGAAAGTTTAAAATATTAGTAGATTTGGCCCGAGCGAAGGGAGGGCGAAATTTTTTCGAAGAATTTATTTAAAAAACATCAAAAAAAGACATATTTCCAAATGGTTTTCTCCTTTAAAACATTCCTTAGAAAATTCCAAAATTCTCCAATTATTTTAGACTTTCCTGACAATGGACACAATATTACCTTTGAAATTCCCAATCGTGAATCGTGATCGCTACTTAGTCTCCCACAAGAACATATTTTTCCTCTTCAAAATATTAAATTGTCTGAAATAGAAGGGAAGAGGACGAAGAGGTATATAATTTAAGAATGGGTTTTTAAAATTTATGAGCCCGAGCGAAGCGAGGGCGAAAATTTTTAGAAAAAATGTTCAAAAAAGTGAAATTTGTTTACTTTTTCTGTTTTGTAAAAGGCGAAAAAATGGAAGTAATTTCGGAAAAATTCGCGACTTTTGATGAATTTTGGGTCAATTTCGCGACTTTTTCGCGACTTCAGCGACCTAAATCTAAATTCGCGACTTTTTCGCGACTTTCGCGACTTTTGCGACTGGTAGACACCCTGTATATTCACATATAACCACCATGATTTTTTGTGGTGAACGCTCAAGTTTCATGATAAGTACAAAAGATGAGTGCTACCCTTTAAAAATTTGAAAAATTGCAATAATTGAGAGCTATTCACCTTCTTTTTCTAAACAACAAATTTTCAAGATCGGATCTCAACCCTCTGTAGGGGACACAATAGTCCTCAATTTTGGTCAACATTTTTTTAAAAAATGGAAAAAGTGAAGTAACATATCGATTTCTACTAATTCGAAGGCGCTGAATTCGAATACTTTCCTCTGAACCCCATATCAGCCCCTTGATCAACGATGAAGTTAAAAATGGAAAAAATGAAAAACGATGTGTGGCGTGTCGTTTGTTAGGTTTTTGAGGACACTGAGTTTGAATATTTCCTTATTTTTTTGATTTGGTCCTTTAGTAGCCCCTACGACATCCAATTTTTAAAAAAAACGCGTGCAAGAAATAAATCCTAATAATGATGTGGGCGTGTGGTATATGTGACGGCGCACAGTAAAAGGGACCCTACGTCCAAAAACCACTTTTCGAGAAAAACGCGTTTAAAGTTCACCATTTTTGAAACAATTGTTGTAATTTTTTTTCCAGAGCGGAAATAAAATTGCGAAATTTTCAGCAAACAACCGTAAGGTCCCTTTTATTAAAATGAACTTGAACATTGAGCTTTTGAACTTTTTTGAGGTACAAATTGCTGAAGACTGTTATTTTGACCATTTTTGAAACAATTTTGGTAATTTTTTTCCAGAACATAAATAAAATTGCTAAATTTTCACCAAAAAACCCTGAGGTCCCTTTTATTTTTCAAAAAAACCCTAACGTTCCTTTTATTTCTAAATTTTTTTTCGACTTTACTCAAGAAAAATTGGCGTAACTCGCTTAAAAATCTCTTTTGAGGTCTGGGACCACTTCCATTCGAATTTTGAGGAAATTTTCTATCAGAATCAAAAAAGAATTTTGACCTTTCTACCCTAAGGTCCCTTTTATATGCGCCTTCACATATGGATTCTCTTTAATTTGAAATCACCGAGTTTGAATATCGACTTACTTTCCGATCAAAGCCCTATACCCACCCTGACCCCTCTCCTAATTTTTTTTGCAATCTTTTTGAAGAGCGGGGAAGGGTCAGATCGAAAAATTTAGTTGTCCAATTGTTGTCAGACCCCTGACTTGCAAAAAGGTATTACTTGAAATTTTTGTCAATTCTTTTGAAAAATTCTCATTGAACAATATTTTTTGGAAATACATTCTACATAAGGTAAGGTCAATTGGGGTAATTGTAAATTTTTCGGAAAATTGAACCGATTTTGTGATACTCTTTTTCGTTTTACTCTGCGAGTAAGAAAGCAAAGTGATTGAAATTTTTACCATGTATCAATGAATGTATAAGGAGTAATATGGCGGTTTGTTTTCATCGATTCGATTATTCATTCCGAAATTATGGACTTCGTTTACAATTGGACAAGAATATTTACATTTACCCCACAGTGGTGGGGTAAATGTAAATGCATACATTGTGCCTCATAAAAAACGTATCCCTCGGGTTTTTCTGCATAATTTGGAAAAAAATTATAGAGATTAAATATTTAAACGCGTGGAAAAACTAACTTGTAAAAAAAAATCAAAAAAAATCAAAACCAAAAAAAATGATATTTTGTGTTTAAATTTGTGAATCCCATTTAAATAACACGTGTTTACAATTACCCCACACCTGAAAAATTTGATGGGTATTTGTAAATGCTGCAGAAAAATATTTTCTCAGCTTCAAAAATCATAAGAATTGAATTTCATCATTTTTGAATGTCCGTAGAACTAAATTAATGCATCAAACACCAACTTTTTTACTTTTTTCTATTTTTTCTCGAATTTTGAAGATTACGTAAATTGTGTGAAAATCGAAATTTGATATCATGTTTTTTTCATCGCGAAATTTTTCATCACAGCTGTCACCAAGAACCCGAAGTTTTTTATTATAGTAAGACCAATTATTCAAAGTTTTTATTTTTGGCAACTCCAGCTCGCTAGATGCATTTAAGTATTTACAGCACGACTTGTTTACAATTACCCCAAATGACCTTATACAATTTTTTCAAAAGTTTTCGAAAAATTAAATTTTTATTCATCAATTTTTTTAAAAAATTTTCACCATTATTAATTAAATATTATAAATCAATAATTTACTTTTTTTCGAATTCATCACAATACCTACAAAACGTTTTTTTTACAATTTTTTGGCATCAAGGTGGCGTACCTATGATCATTTAGAGTTACTATATTTAGGAGTTAGTGAGGAGAATAATGTCCTCAGTGGAACTCGGAAATAACGTAATATTTGTGTCCAACAATCTCAATTCATAAGGAATCGACACTCATGATGCAAAAATTACTTCACCATGAAAATTTGGGGGGGGGGGGGGAGATTATGCCTCCGCAGTTGTAAAGTAGGTATGAACTCGGCGATTGTCTTGACGTATTTGTTTGCCATCAGTATTAATCAATTCATATCAAGTTGTTTTTTTGCAATGAAAAATCTATCTTTGTAAAGTTTACACTCAAAAGGGGTAGGGGTAAGATAAAAAAACTACTGAGGTAATTTTGTCCTACAATTTAAACCCGAGGAGGGAGAAACTCAATTTTCAAAAGTTATAAAACTCACATTTCACAAAATTTATAAATTCACATTTCACGACTTTACAGCAAATTTAGGGAAGGGGTTGCCCACTTAATACACTTTTTCCAACAAAATGTATTTCCCATTTTCATGAATGGTTGAAATATTTTTTGAAATTGTAGCTCCAACCTTGCACTTCGAGGAGAACTACATCAAAAAATATTCAACCATTCATAAAAAAATTTAAAATACGTCTTGATGGACTATTCATGATACTGAATAGGTTCCCATTATTGAATGTTCAGTAACTTTAGTTTTTAATAAAGTAAGAAGTAATGATTTTTCAAAAATAAAAAAAATGATGCATATGGGAAAAAATGAATAACCACATGGATTTCTTCATCGCTTACATATGTATGTGTTTAATCTCATCTGAACCTATCTAAGTATTTTGGACCTACCAATTTAATCATGGTAGGATGTAACTGATCGAGGTTATAAGCTTCCGTTTTATACGCATTCATTTCTTTCAAACCATCTTATCAGTTCTTCGAATAAGATGAATACTGCTGATGCAGCGGAAAAAACGTCGCTGTAAAACTCGCGCCAAAATTCCTCAAACTTTCAACTCGCTCTTGCGGATCGCCTAATTGAAATTTCGAACTTTTTGGATTTTTCTGGGGATGCTGTTATTCAGAGGATTCTATCGGTCCAAGTTAGAACCCCGTACCTGGTACGGTTCGCGATCTAGAGAATATCAGTCAGTAACGTGCGTCCGTATATATATGATATGAGAAACGAGTGAAGAAACTCAATTAAAAACAACCAAGTTTTCATACACCTTAATATGTATGCAATGTACATTACATATCTGTAGGAACGAACTAATAAATTGGAGAGGGAGAGACGAGTTTCGCAACTCAAATATACCTATGACATCAACGTCGTTACAAAAAAAAGGAAGAAGGTTTCGCCTAAAACCCTATAAATTTGTTGCCATTCGGTAGTGGTACCAAGAGGTAAAAGTTATTTGTATCAGAATTAGATTGTAAGTAAACGTAGCGTAGTACCAAGTACATGATTTACGGTATACCAAATACCTATAATGTATAACTTTTATGCTTTTGTTTCCCCTTTTCGCTCGCTCACTCGTTTGTTTTTCTTTTCTTCGTTTTCTTCTTCTATTTTTTTTTTTCGTGTCGCTCTAAAATACTCGTAGGTACTTAGGTAGTAGGTACGTCGTACCACAATAGATTTAAGAACTCGCGATATTTATTAGTAATATACACATTCGCGTTCCATAACCCACGCCCGTCTGAGAATTGAATTTATTAAACGAAACGCAATCGTGATATTTCTAATTATAAATTCTTCTATAGTTCAGAACGAGCAGAAGAATATCAATTAAAAACCTATTCACTGTATAGGCAATACCGGGGGAAGATGTTTGAAAAATCGAATACTAATAAATAATAAACCAGACTAATATCTTTGGTATTCGTTTTCATTTTGTACTTTGGTGTACGGTGCTGCTGGTGGTGCTGCTTCGCGTTCATTATTGGTATCTGGTTTTGCTTATTTTAATTCCCCGGCCGGTGCCCCGTACTCAATTCGACATAAATAAAGAATCTATAATCATCGGTGTTATCCAGCTGTGGCGCCACTTTTCGTTGCTACTGCCTATTACCGCGCAACTTTTATTGCAGAGCTCCAACGCCGCCGCCACCACCTCCTCTCCAATGCAAAAACAGCAGCACCAGAAACCCCCTACCCAATACCTTCTTGAGACATAAATACTACAAATTTTATATCGTAATCTTATGTTACTTGATATAAATTTTATAAGCATTTCCCCTCCTCATGAAAAAAGGTTCATCGCGCAACTGAATCAAGTATAATTTTCAAACAATTTAATAATTATAAATATTACGACGAATTAAAAATGTACCTCCATGCAAAATTTCTGTCACCAAAGCCGTTTGGGAGAAAAGCAGTGGTGCCTAGAATTGTAGGATTTCGAAAAATCAGGAAACTCTTAAAAGTTTGCGACAGATACCAAGCGAGGTAATGCAGAGTGGAACATATTTCGATTTTTTTTTTGGAAAATTGGAAGTAAGGATTCAAAAAAAGTTGTGAAATGACCTAAAAAGAACGTTTTTACAACTTTTCTTCAATTTCCATTCCAATTTTCCCCAAAAAAGCAGACGTCTCAAATTCAATCAATTTCATAAAATTTAGCAGCATTGATGTTTTTAGGCATTTTTTACACCTAATATCGATCCCAAATTTTTCCCTTTACAATATCTATTTATTATTATCAATTGTTTTATGTGGCACGACTATTTAGGAGTTAAATGTCAAAAACTGTTCACTACAACGAGAAAACTTTCATCTGCGAACTTTTATGTTACTGGTTACAACCTAAAACACCTTGACCAACAAGAGGCAATAAGACAGATTGTTTTTCAAAAATTACATAATTTCATTTTTAGTCCGGAAAATAGGTTTGTCGAGTTGAAAAATTTACTCAACTGAAGACTTGGGGAACAAAATTATTCTGGACTAATTATATCAGGTTGTTTACCAAAATTTATTGAGCAAAAAGAACTCCTAAATTAAAATTTTTACGAACAAATTCAAAGAAATATAATTCAAAAAAATCGCAATGAGCTTTTTTTTAATTTAAATTATAAGTATTCATTATAAGAGTAAATGGAAATTTTTTTCAATTTTCGAAAAAAATATTGACTTTTGACTCCTTTGAGTCAAAAAGCTTGACTTATTTATCTTGACTACCTTGACTCAGCTTGATCGTTAGACACCCCAAAATTTGTTGAGCAAAAATCTTCGACTTAGCTGACCTTTTCTTTGCATGACTTTTAGACTTTTTTATAGGGGCAACCCCCCCCCCCACCAAAAAAATCAATTTTTACGAAATACTTCAAACAAATATAATTTTTTAAAAAAATAAATTTTTACGAATAAATTCAAAGAAATGTGATTCAAAAAAAATCGTGATGAGCTCTTTTTTTATAATTATTCATTAAGGGTGAAGGAATGGAAATTTTTTTCAAGTTTTAAAAAAAGCTTAACTTCGCATGACTAGCTTGACCTCTTGGTCAAAAGCTTGACTTACTTGACTTGATCGTTAACTTGAGACAACCTATACATAAGAGTATTCATGACTAGGGAACGGATTTATATAAAATTGCATGTTTTTCTATGTCAAAGATGATGGGGTAAGTATAATGATCGAAATTTTTACGAATCAAAAAATGACCTGTAAAATGAGCCCAATTTGATAGTGCATATTTTGACATATTTCAGACGTTTTAAGAGCATATTTCGGCTTTTTTCACTAATTTCTTGCATATTTCACAATTTTGAAAATTCCACCCCACAATTATTTCGTTTTTTAGCCATTTTTCACCAACAAAAATGACAATCCTGCGAAAAAAAATGGTCGAAATTTTTTTTTAATATTCTTTCCCTGCGAAGTGAGGCATAAAAGATATTAAAACGTTTCACTTCGAGGAGACTGTTCCCAAACACTAATAAACGTCGATCGTATAAACAGATGATTTTACCTAATAGCTAGTTTCTTCTCACAAAAGAAAAATTGAAAAAAAAAACAGGACACCGAAAGATTTCTTGAAACAACGCAATAACTCGTAATTACCAATATAATAATGGCAAATTCGTCGAATGTTAGTCACGACATATCTGGGGTAATTTCAGCTGCAGCTACAGCAAGTGTAGCTTTCTTACGAGAGTTCGAGTCTTCGTATACTTATTACAGTACAGACAAACACCGACAAAACAATATCAATCATTGAACGTTTAACTAACGATTTACTAAAATATCGGTCTTATTAAAAATAATAATACGCGAAGGTGGCGATGGCGTCCAAACGTCCTGAATTTATCTAGCCTCAGGATCGAAACATCACAAGCTGTCACATTTTGACGTTCGAGCGTTATTATTAATATATCTATACCCACTACTTGGCCTATGCATTCGCTATTGTCCGTATAGTTATACTTGAGGTAATTTCTCGCTATAATCTGAAATAACTTCGATGCACTAACAACGCAGCTTTTTAACAGCAAAATATTACGCTTTGTCCTTTCGATTCTCCTGCTCTTTTCCAATCATTTTTTTTTTTTACATGGGTAGATACATCGAACACTCAGACCTATATTTAACTGCATGCAAACTTCTATAGGTACCGGTATCGTACTTATATGAATAATATACACATACAGTATGGTCTCATCTCGCACCTACGTCCTCGGTACACTGCACTACGATAAAATGAAAGAAATTCTAAATTCTTATAACACATTTTGACATCTTCAATCTTCATACATACGATAGTCGACAGGTAATATAAAGTATCTACAAGCTGCACTTCTGTTCCATTTTTGGAATGGAAAACAACAAATTTCAATCAGACAAATATTCTTATCGTTCTTATAGATATATTCATTAGGGTGGATCGAAAAAAAAAACATATCTTGGATTTCGACCAAATTTGGTGGGGTGGTTTACTTTGAGTGGGAGACTTCACAAAAAAATTTTGAGCCCCCGAGGGGCAAGGGGAGGGGAGCAGGACGGGCTCAAAGTGTACCTCCTTTTGAAAAAAACGCTGTTTTTTGCGTTTTTTAGCTAACCAAAGTTGTGTCAGAAGCCTTAGTAAGACTTAAAAGATGCGATTTGAGTTTCTACATCTCCCTAAACCATCGGCGTCCTTCTCCGATCAAAACTCTGACTGCCACCAGGTGGTTGAAAAGTTGCAGATTGCAATATTTCAATAATATGACATTTTCACTGAGCTGGAATGATTTTTTTTTCATCGAGTAAGTAAACAAAACATTTTTTCAACCACTGAAAGTGAATTTTGAAAAAAAAATTGAAAATTTTATACACCAGTGCAGCCAACAGCAAATCATGAAATTCCAAAATACGGAATTTATATAGACTTTGAATTGATTATGTTTTCGCCTGAAAATATTATGTATTTTTTTTTTCAATCAATGAAAGTATATTTCGAATTTTTTTTCGAAAATTTTGTATGTCAGTGCAGCCAGTTACAAATCGTGTCATGTTACACTATGGAATTTACGTTGACCTCGAATTAATTTTTTTATCGTTTGAAATATTCACTATCATTTTGTTTTCAATTATCAGAAATGAAAATTTTTAAATTTTTCTTTGAAAATTTTTAACGTCAGTGCAGCCAGTTGCTAATTGTGATATTCTGATATTATGAACTAGAATGCATTATTTTTGCGTCACGTGATTGGATCGATTTTGAGGAACGAGAAGTATTTATTGCCAATAAACTTCGAAATCAAAACTTTTTTAAAAAATTTGAGACCAAAAAGGATTATCCTATTTAGGGTTTCTACATCTGTATTTTTTTTACTAGGTATTCAATGTTCTTAAAATAATTACATATGTGTACGTGAATCTAAAAAGGTCCCACTTTGTCGGGATTGAGTTATGACCGGAGCGTAATACTAGATAAAATTTCGGATCATTTAAGACCACTACGAGGCTCCATGGTGCAAATCTCTCAGAGATACGCGCATTTGAAGTTGAAAGTTCAAAAAACACGATTTCGAGAAAAACGTGTTTAAAGTTTTTGAAAAAAAAAAAGTAATAAAGTTTCAACTTCAAATCCGAATATCTCTGAGAGATTTGCTCCATAGAGACTCGGAAAGGTCTCATTCGATTAGAAATTTGATAGATTTTCAATAAAAATGTATGCCGAAACAATTTTTACTTGATATAGATCATGAACAATTCGAAAACTTTGAAGTAAAAATAATACAAAATTGTAGGCGACGTTTCTCTCCATAGAAGCGAAACGCAAGGTCGGATCGAGATGCGGTTTGCGGCATTCGAAAGAGCAGGGTTGCCACTATCAGAAACGTCGAAAATCCCAAAAACGTCATTTTCGACCCAACTTCAGAAAAATCGCTATAACTCCGTAAATAATCCCGACAAAGTGGGACCTTTTTAGATTCACGTACACATATATATTTGTAAATCCGGTTCCGCGTCTTTTCATTTTTCTAGCATTCTCTTACGCAGCTGACTGCCTTGCAGCGTAATTTCTCAAAAATTTCTTCAAATTCAAAACATACTTCTATTGATTGGAGAAAAAATTGGTTCAATCACTTGACGAAAAAATAATGCATTCTAGTTCATAATATCAGAATATCACAATTAGCAACTGGCTGCACTGACGTTAAAAATTTTTAAAGAAAAATTTAAAATTTTTCATTTCTGATAATTGAAAACAAAATGATAGTGAATATTTCAAACGATAAAAAAATTAATTCGAGGTCAACGTAAATTCCATAGTATAACATGACACGATTTGTAACTGGCTGCACTGACATACAAAATTTTCGAAAAAAAATTCGAAATATACTTTCATTGATTGAAAAAAAAAATACATACTTAATATTTTCAGGCGAAAACATAATCAATTCAAAGTCTATATAAATTCCGTATTTTGGAATTTCATGATTTGCTGTTGGCTGCACTGGTGTATAAAATTTTCAATTTTTTTTTCAAAATTCACTTTCAGTGGTTGAAAAAATGTTTTGTTTACTTACTCGATGAAAAAAAAATCATTCCAGCTCAGTGAAAATGTCATATTATTGAAATATTGCAATCTGCAACTTTTCAACCCCCTGGTAGCAGTCAGAGTTTTGATCGGAGAAGGACGCCGATGGTTTAGGGAGATGTAGAAACTCAAATCGCATCTTTTAAGTCTTACTAAGGCTTCTGACACAACTTTGGTTGGCTAAAAAACGCAAAAAACAGCGTTTTTTTCAAAAGGAGGTACACTTTGAGCCCTGCCAGCTCCCCTCCCCTTGCCCCTCAGGGGCTCAAAAATTTTTTGTGAAGTCTCCCACTCAAAGTAAACCACCCCACCAAATTTGGTCGAAATCCAAGATATGTTTTTTTTTTTCGATCCGCCCTAATATTCATCCATGTTACCAATTTATATTTATTTATTTGAGTAGAAAGCTATGCATGGCTTGATTTTTTTCTCGCAGTGTCCTCGCAATCATCCCATTCTTAAAAAAAAAAAAGGAGAAAAAAATGTTTTCCTGCACCTAATTTCTTTTTCGATAAAGGCAAATGATTTAAAATGTTGAATGTTATTTCATGTTTTTCTTTAATCTATTCGGATAGTTGAGAATCGTATACATATACCTAATAATACCCAATACCTATTTCAAGTTTCCTCTCTATTATATTGACGAAGCACAATTACTAAAGATGAATGTATTATTAAAAGATGAAAATAATTCCCAAAGAACTTTTTCCATACCATCCTACCATCCTCTATTATTATATCTAAAATTCTATGGTACCTAGAACAGTAAAAAAACCAATCAACTTTCGACAGATCCATTTTACTTTTTGATTCCTTCCCTTCTCGATGCAAGAAAAAAATTAACATTTTAAATTATATACAACTTGAACTACTTTGGATGAAAGATTTTTCGACATTTAATTTTGTCTGGTAGATTTGAAAAAATTAACTTTATACATTCCATTTAATTATTCCAAGAAAACACAAAAAACATCACACTACTTCAACAGGAAATAGGCAACGCCAAAAAAATTCTCCAAAAAAGAATTGGTTCCCCGCCCTCTTGGGGTTGAAATATAAAGTATTTTCTGGATGCGCTTGTCAACTGTGAGTTAGTTGGTGGTAAAGAATGCATTTTAAAATCTACGAATAATTTGTGCTAAATTTAACTTCTGTTCAACAAAGTATTTCATTAACAAAACGTTATGATATAAAGGTGAAATCCGCCCTGATATACTCATCCTCCCGCTTCACCAATATTTCTCTTATTGGCCAAGTTTTACACAAGAAGCAAAAATACCAAAATTTAGAACTGGAAAAAATGAAGAAAAAAAATTGGAAAAAATTGGGGGCGGGGACAGCCCCCTGGTTTCATTATCATAACAACTTACTCTTGGAATTGGGCGTGTCCCCGCCCCCAATTTTTTCCAATTTTTTTTCTTCATTTTTTCCAGTTCTAAATTTTGGTATTTTTGCTTCTTGTGTAAAACTTGGCCAATAAGAGAAATATTGGTGAAGCGGGAGGATGAGTATATCAGGGCGGATTTCACCTTTATATCATAACGTTTTGTTAATGAAATACTTTGTTGAACAGAAGTTAAATTTAGCACAAATTATTCGTAGATTTTAAAATGCATTCTTTACCACCAACTAACTCACAGTTGACAAGCGCATCCAGAAAATACTTTATATTTCAACCCCAAGAGGGCGGGGAACCAATTCTTTTTTGGAGAATTTTTTTGGCGGATATCAGTTGTTTTTATACGTAGTCGAGTGTGCAAACTATTTGAATTCAATTTTTGAAATTTTTTCACAACTACAATTTTTCAGCAATGAAATTTTTTCCGAACTAAAATTTTTTCTGAACTTGGAAGTATTTTCTACAATTTTTTCAACAATAGTTTTTTCCCAAATTAAAAAAATTGAATGTTGAAAAAACCATTATGTTGAGAAAAAAATCAAGTGTTGAAAAAAGTGGAGGTGACAGTTGAGAAAAAAAATTAGTTGAGAAAAAACATCTGGCCCTGTTTCACAGATATACAGTAGGTGGTGAGCTTTTTTTTTTTCTCAAAGTCTGCTTGATTTATGATTTTGCACTCTAAAAAAATTTTTTACTCAAAATTTTACAAACTTCTACATTTTTCTGATTTTTTCAATGTGGAGCTTCAAACTCAGAATTTCATAATTTTTTCATCGTAAATTTTTTAATCCTAAATTTTTTTCAATGCAAATTTTCCAAGTAGAAACTTTTTTGCTCAAAATTTTGCAAACCTCTACATTTTTATGATTTTTTTCAACGTAAATTTTCGAACTCGGAATTTTTTTCCTGTCAATTTTTCAAACTTCTGCATTTTTTCAACGTAAATTTTTCAAGCCTAAACTTTTTTCCTGTAAATTTTTCAAACTTCCACATTTTTTCAACGTAAATTCTCAAACTCTGAATTTGGTATTCTACTGAAAAATTCAACAATATTGGGTCAATGTAGCTATACACAGAGTATTGCACTTTATTATCGAACAAGTTGGATGATTGAATAGTTGAAATATACTTTCAAACATCCAGTTTATTCGATGATTAATTGGAATACTTGTACGTAGCTACCTTGACCTAATATTAATGAAATTTCAGTCGAATAGATCAAATTTTCTAAAATATAAGTGGTAGGTAAATTGTATCACTAAGGAATGTTATCCGAAGCCGGTTAAAATGACCGCTGCTTCGGATGAAGTTCCTTAGCGATACAATTTGCCACTTATATTTTAGAAAATTCTATGTATTCGACTGAAATTTCATAAATATGTTATGGTAGCTACGTACAAGTATTGCAATTACCTAATTATCAAACGAATTGGGTAATTGATAGTATATTTCAGCTATTTGATGAAGTATAAGTTGAGGTAGCTACATACCAGTACACAATGATTATACTTAATTGAATAATTGAAATATACTTTCAATCATCCTTGCAATACTCGTATACGTAGCTATACATAGCTACCTTGATCCAATATTAGGTATTTAAATTTCAGTAGAGTACATCATGAAACTATCATTGTGTACTTACTCGTATGTAGCTACCTCAATTTATACGTACCTCATCAAATAGCTAAAATAGACTATATCTACTTTCAATCATCCAATTATTTCGATGATTAATTGCAATCCCCGTATGCAGCTACCTTAACCTAATATTTATGAAATTTCAATCTAATACATCACATTTTCTAAAATATAAGCGGTAAATTGTATCGCTAAGGAACTTTATCCGAAGTCGGTTAAAATGACCGCTGCTTCGGATAAAGTTCCTTAGCGATACAATTTACCGCTTATATTTTAGAAAATTTGATGTATTCGATTGACATTTCATAAATATTAGGTTACCTAAGCTAGCTACGCAGGAGTATTGCAATTATTTAACTAACAAATTGGATGATTGAAAGTATATATTTCAGCAATTCGATTAAGTATAAGTCGAGGCAGCTACGTACTTACTAGTAGTACACAATGGTAGTTGTATTGAAGCTGCGGTCCTTTTGGTTGACTCCGGTTGAGATTGACGTTGACATTAAACTGATACTATTCATGAGATATGGGTAGATGATAATGATAACCGGTGCTACTGAACATGTTCGTATGTAATTTTTTTTGCAAAGTATTCGGACAGATAAACACAAAGGAATCCACAATAGAAATATGTATAACATACAAGTACTTGGTTGACTAAGAATGAGAGCAGCAGATGGAAACTTTTCATTCTATTAGTGGTGATCTATGATTAATTTATGTTAAAAAAAAAGCTCAATTATCCAATGACATTTAATTGTAATTGTAATCAATTATTACTGGGATAATTTATATCGTTTTGTATACATTATCACTTATCATGATACATCAGGATATCACCATCAACAATTCATAACCAGTGTTACCATTTTCAAAACTATACAAATTCACTGTTAAACTTCAAAGTTCAATTTACATTAACTTTTATGTTGAGATAAAAAACTTCAGAAAGCTTGAAATGGTTTAAAAATTTTAACAAGATGTAGTTTTTGCAATTCTTCAACCTCTTTTGCTATTGTCAACGCTCAAAAAATAACAGTTCTTTGTTATTTGGAACTTCAACTTGGTCACTTTTCACATTTTTCGGAAACTTTAAGCTCATATAAAAAGCTCGAAAAAAGTTTAAATACCCTGAAATTCACAACATTATATGCATTTTCACCCAAGGAACACGTTTTTGGGATCAATTTTCTGTTTTTCAAAATTTTGGGGCCCCAAATGGGGGGGTGAAGGGTCAATTTTCAAAATTTTCAAAATTTGGCTCCGTCAGTATCTCCGCATGGATGAATAATACCCATCCCCAAAATTTCAAAAATATTGACCCGACCAATTTTGCCCAACTTTTGGTAAACTAAGTACCAAAACAACCAACTTTGAACAAAAACCAAAATCCATATCTCCGCAAATATTTTATGTATCAATTTTATTTTACATTTAAAAGAAAGAACTTGAAAAATAAAGAATATTGCCGTTGAAATTTTTCAAATTTAATAATTCATTTACGAAAAAAAACGATTAGAAAATTCGAAAAATTCACGGAAACTGTGCCCGAATTACTCAGAGAATATTAAGTGTCACGCGGTTCCGACGTTTTCATTTACGTTTTTGACATTGTAGGGCGGGGGGGTCACTAGCGTGACCCTAGATTAGGTATACATGTTTTTTAAATAATATTATTGAACAATAACAAAATAGCGTCTACAAGATCACTGTAAGGCGTAATGTATCTGATTTGGCATCCCCTCCCCTTCCATCACAGTATCGTTTTCAACTTATTTTAAAATAAATACAAATTTCGGTAAATTATGGCGGTGCTCCATAGCTTCTAATAAACTTCCTCTGGGTTTTTGCAAAAATTCCTATAATTCTTAGCAATTAACGGCAATTCATAAAAATGAATTCATAATAAAGAAAGGGCATTGTAAAATAGGTGCTTCATAAAAACGAAGGGATACTGGACTGGAGGTTATTTCTTCGAAAAATCATATTCAAGAGGCAAAAATTCACAATCTTTCAATTTCAACAAGGTAAATCGAAGTAAAAACTGAAAAGAAATGGTAAGTAGGTAGCTAGGTACCATACGACAAACACAGACACATTTAGCTTTTGAAAGAATTTTCCAGAATACAAAGGTATAAGGAAAATTTTGATTGATGGAGGCCTGAAAATTTGAATGTTGTCACATCAATTTATACCTACAGGTACTTCAATCAATACAGCTTCCTATATAATTTTTTGGCTTATATTCTGAAATAAGTACGTGAAGTTCGAGTAGAGCAAAAACGAAAATTTTTACAAAAGAACAATTAAAAAGTTTTATCACTTGTTCGTATACTCTCACAATTGAATTTTCAATGTTGGAGTAACTGCAATATTTAAAATTTAATTACGAGAGAATAATTTGCTATTTTTGATGATTTTTGAACGGGGTTCGCAATTTTTGGGACTAGGTAAACAACTCGATGCAGTAGATATAGCCTCTCGATTATCCGCTCAAATCGGACCTGAAGGTAGGTCAGATGTCGAAAAGAGCGCAAATAATCCTATATCATAACATGAAATGATAAAAAAATTAAAAAATTAAACTTCATAAAGATTTTTCCCCTTAAAATTTATTAGTAAAAAGCGAATTTATCCCGAGCAGAGCAAAATTGAAAGCGAAAATTTTCGTTCAAAAAAAACAAAAATTGAAATTGCAAAATTTTTTCCCAATATTTTGGTAGGTAGTCGCGAAAGTACTTATATAATTGGTGAGTTTTTATGAAGTTTGGGAAAAATTTAGCAGCCTTTGCGAAACCAGTATCACGTTTTTTTCGCAACCTGGTACATCTATACTCTCTCATTTCGAATCTGTGAAAAATCACTGATAAACAGTCAGAATTGCAGCACAGGAAAAAATCAGTGAAATTCACTGATTTTCAGTGATTTTTCACTGATTATTCAAAGAATTTCACAGATTTTTCAGTGAATTTCATAAATATCACTGAGTTTTCAGTGAATTTTCACTGATTTCCAGTGATTTTCTTTCACTGATTTGTGTTCAGTGAAAAAATTTTCACTGATTTTCTCCTGTGCTGCAATTCTGACTGTTTCTCAGTGATTTTCGGTAATTTTCACTGATTTATAATTGAGAGAGTAGATATCTACCTCGATATACATGATACCTATCGCTAATTTTCAATGTAAAAAATTAGATACCAAAATTAATTTGTAAAATCAATGCATTTTTTTAAGCAAACTTCACTGAGACCACTGAGAGAATACTCAAACTTGAGAAGCCGATATTTTACCAAAACCAAAGTGTCCGCAATAGGTACTTAAGAAATTCTTTTCTCCGACTTTTCCAGGTTTTCCAGACAAATTTTTGAAGATTTCCAGGTCTTTTATGAAGCATGAAAGAGAGGGTAAATTTCTCGCATGATGCAACGAACTTTTTCAAAAATCACTATTTTTTAGATTTTTTGATTCCTTTTTTTCGGCAACAAAAGCGACTCAGATTCAATTCTGAAAATTTTACAAAAACTTAGAACTAATTTAGTTTATTACAGAAAAAATTTCAAAAAATAAGAAGAAACTTTGTTTTAAAGCAAAAACATAAAGTTTTGAAAAATGAAACAAATTATGCCAAGATGTCCTACCATATCATGCGAATGAAATTACGATTTTTCGGGTTGAAAATTTAGAAATTTCTTCACAATTTATAACCTCCCCTGAAAAAAAAACACGTGACTAAAATTTATAAATTCCAACCTTTTTGGCTCGACGAAAATTTTTGCAAAAAAAGACCTTCAAAATACCAAAATTCAACATTTTTCTCTCATTGAGATTTTCCAAAACGTGGCCAATAATTTCGAATTCTCTTCCATTCCTTCAAAAAAAAATCAGCCAAGATATGTAATAATTTACCTCAAGCGGAGCGAGGGTGACATTTTTTGAAAAATTTGTAACAGAATAAGCAAAGACATGGTGTCTACCGATTTTTCAAAATCAAATTTCGCGACTTTTTTTGCGACTTCTTCCCAATGTATCTAGAATTCACTTCTCAATTTGACCCTCCCCCCCCCCAAAAAAAAAAATCAACGGGATTACAATTATTGCAGAACAAATTTCATACAGGGAAGGAAATACTTCTTTAATTTTTTAAAAAATACAATTTTTCACAAAAATTTTCTTAAAGTGAGTTATTTTATTTTAAAGAAAGTAAATACGCCCGAACGAAGCGAGGGTGAGAATTTTTACGAAAAATCATGTTAGAATGGATAAAATTGTTGGATGTTGATCGAGCAGCGTAATAAGGTATTTTTAACACAATGGAAAACTGGCATGCCACGAGCTGATATAGATTTCGCGGATTTTGACCCTAAAATTGAGAAATAAATTCATGGGAAGTCTGAAACATTAGCAGATTATCAATATAATGATGAGATTATTTAGCCCGAGCGAAGCGAGGGTAAATTTTTTTTTAAAGAATTTATTTAAAAGACTGCAAAAAAGAGACATATTTCCAAATGATTTCTCCTTCTGAATTTTTAAAACATCCCACTGAAAATTGCAAAATTCTCCAATTTTTTTAGATTTTCCGGAGAATGGACACGATACTTCCTTTGAAAATCCGAATCGTGATCGCTACTAAGTCTCCCACAAGAACATATTTTTTCCGCTTCAAAATATTCAAATGTCTGAAATAGAAGGGAAGAAGGTTTTTAATTTAAGAATAGGTTGTAAAAAGTTATGAGCCCGAGCGAAGCGAGGGCGAAATTTTTTAGAAAAAATGTTCAAAAAGTGAAATTTCTTTACTTTTTCTATTTTGTACAAGACGAAAAAAATTTAATTAATTTCGGAAAAATTCGTGACTTTTGATGAATTTTGGGTCAATTTCGCGACTTTTGCAACCGGTAGACACCCTGAAAGAAACACTTTTATAGTCTTTTTGGATTTTTTAAAAATTCCAGAGAAATTCCAAAATTTCATGACTTTCCAGATTTCCCAAAAAGTGGACACCCTGAAAACGCACCAAGACTAATATACAAGAGAAAATCTTACATGGGAATCGCAAAAAACTGTAAATACACCGCCCCAAATTTTTAAAGTGAGGGAAACAATCATACCATTGGAAAGTGTAAATATTATTTTTTTCAGCGATGTAGTAGGTCTAGGTACTAGATAGGTTTTTTCTCTAAACTTTGAACATTCAAAGTGGTATACTTACAGTTTTTTGTGATTTCTGTAAAATTTTCCACATATCGGACTAGAAGCGTTTTAGAAAAACATTATAATTTTCAATTATGCTTTTTTAGGGTTTTCCTCATTTTTTCACTTTTTACTCGTAGAATTTTTAAAACAATTCTTCGGCGTTTCTTTCGGGAAAACACAGAAATTCTTTAACATTTCCTCACCAAAAAATTCTGAATAGCATAACTAAAATTGAACAATTGATGTTAATCACTTCAGTAGTTGGATTTTTAAAATTTTGCGTTTTTCTCTTTCATACATTTACATTTGATTAATCGTAGTCCTCTGCTCGTAGGAAAAAAACTAACGGTAGCCATTTTTTTTTCACTCCTTCGTAGATAAAATTGTTTTTCCCAAACAAAATCTTATCACAAAATCAGGAATTTGATAAATGATGAACTTTCGAGAAATAAGACTACCTACGTACATTTATATTTTTACTGTGTAGTGTATACCATATACGAAAGCTATAAGTACCTACTACAAATTACTCATACGCTGTACCTACATTAACACACATAGGTATTGCATACAAGAAACAAATGTGTTGAAACCGGTTAAAGAATATGAAATTCTCATTTTGCTCAGCTCTATGAAAGAAGACGAGTATACAGGTAGGCAATAGGTATATATTTTCACTACCCTGTTATATGTAATATGTTATTACTACCGGAGCAGAGGAACGTCCTCTGTGATTACCGGTGAGGGACGAAGTGCCGGATCGAGCGTTAATAATTGTCGTATATATTTGTACAGTGGGCGTACACTCGGTACGCCAATGAAAATTCATAATATAATAATATTAATTCCGGTGTACGAGTGCGATAAAAAAAAATATACAAGCAGACGCCATCTTTTACAAAATAATAACCATCTGATAATGCTATATTCCGGGCCAAACACACAACGACCCTGGTTCTTGTTGTGTATTCGGGCGTTTTTTTTCTGTTTCTCTTTTTTTTTTCTTTTTGGAATCCAGAATTACTTGTCGAAACTTATTATTAACTTGGCACTATGTGTGTGGGTTTTTATATGAAAAAAAAAACCATCGACAACGTCGGCAAAGGAAAAATGCGGTCTAAAATTTTTATCAATTTGTTGAAATCTTTAAGAACATAGGTAATTACCGTACTCGAGCTCGAGCTGGAACCAAAGCACACAAATGCATTTTCCTCTCAATTACATTTCATTAAAATTCATAACAGCGCAGTGGTTTTCTTGGAAAAATTTGCTGGTAATTACGAGGTATTGCGTTTGGTTAATTCATATTTCGTAAGCGTAAATTGCTTTTTTGCTCCCTTTTCTGAATTAAGTTGATACTTTATTCTGTATTACAAAAATTAATTTAAAAATCTAAACTCTTAGTAGGTAGTAGGTAGTATACGTAAACATGAACATAATAAATAAATAATTCACTAATGAGTTATGATTAACTTGATTGGATGAAAAGAAACAGATTTTATAGTGACATTCACAACAAAATCCATCTGCAAAAGATCAAACGCTATAAAGAAAAGGACTACAATAGTTCAGAAAGCTGTCGAAATAATTTTCCTGCAATTACTACCTATAATTTCTTGAAAAATAACATTTTTGAACGAAAACATAGAAATAGAGCTCCTTATTCAATCTAGTAATTTTAGGTGAATTCTTTACCGACCTAAGTAAGCTGAATAGGTGTTATCACTCTCTACTCTCTCATTTCTGAATCAGTGAAATTTATCAAAAATCATTGGAAAACAGTCAGAATTGCAGCACAGTAATAAATCGGTGAAAATTTTTTTCACTGAAAGCAAGGCAGTGAAAGAAAATCACTAGAAATCAGTGAAAATTTACTGAAAACTCAGTGATACATATTTAAGAAGGTTCATGGTCATTTTCCCGAAGCCGAAATCCCGAACGGACATTTTCCCGAATAAGATTTTTCACGAAAAAAATGTTCACAAATCCGTTTTCCCGAATACCAAAATCCCGAATACAATTCTCGAATGCAAAAATCCCGAATGAAGAAATATAGAATTTCACGAATCACTTTTTTTATTATTTCTACGGAATGTCTATTGCATGGTGGTATAACAGTAGTTTTTTTTCATCCTCCAGAGGTTTTCGGTAGCATAGTTTTTCAGGAGGTAAAACCACTCAAAAATGGCATAAAATTTTGTAAATCAAATTTTTTTCAAAAAGTTGGTCAAAATTGATGACAGCTTGAAGAAAACTGATTTTTTGAATGTGTTTTCTTTTATTTGTACTACATTGCACTTGATTTTCATTGATTTTTTTACAAATTACCACCTTATTTACTATTTTTTTTTTGATTTATTGCAACAAAATAAAACTACCGGTAGTTTTTGAAAAAACCCGGTAGTTTTCGACT
This sequence comes from Pseudococcus viburni, assembly GCA_033439095.1. Taxonomy (NCBI): domain Eukaryota; kingdom Metazoa; phylum Arthropoda; class Insecta; order Hemiptera; family Pseudococcidae; genus Pseudococcus; species Pseudococcus viburni. The sequence goes on from JAVBJF010000510.1 coordinate 203,725, forward strand.
ACTGAAGGCCAAAAAAACTATCGACGATTTCGGTAGTTTTTAGCAAAAATAAAATAAATTTTATTTAATAGTACATTGATTTTTTTAATTCGGGAAACAAAGGATTCGGGATTTTCGGTATTCGGGAAAAAGGATTCGTGAAAAATCTTATTCGGGAAAATGTCTGTTTGGGATTCCGGTTTCGGGAAAACGGTCCATAACCATTTAAGAAATTTACTGAAAAAGTTGTGAAATTCTTTAAATAGGTAATCGGCGAAAAATCGCTAAAAATCAGTGAATTTCACAGATTTTTCCTGCGCTGCAATTCTGATTGTTTATCAGTGATTTTTCACTGATTCGGAATGAGAGAGTATTCCAGAGAACCCAGAGATCTCGGTTTCCGTTTAGAGATCAAAATAACGTCAGAAATGGGCTCTAGGAGTCAAGACATGCATTTTGAAACTTCACTCACTAAAAAACTTTTCATTTCGGTCATTTGCACCCCTGCGAGGCCTCTTTCGAGTTTTTTTTTTGAAAAAAATACCCCGGAAATAAACTCGGAGGTCAAAAAACTTAAGATTTCGATACCACACTCGATAGTTTTGATGAATTCTCAATTATGACTCATTCTTCACTCCTAAGCACCACTTTTGGAGTTTTTGGAATAATTACTTTGGAAATGAACTCGAGAGATCAAAAAATATGAATTTCGATATCATACTCGATATTACCTGAACTTTTTTTCGCCTCAACTTCCTCCCCCTCGCCCCATAGGCCTGGGTTTGAGATAAAATTAATCCTAGAACTGGATTCAGGAGTTTCGAATACCTCCTGAAATTTCGATATTGAAAGCATAATATCTACCGTAAGGTTTTTGAGAGCTTTAAATAAGTATATTTTAAAATTATTTGTCCTTTAAAAAATAGTCTCTTTCAACTGAAAATGCCGGTCACTAGATATTTGCCCGATTCAGAATACCAGTATTTTGAAATCTCGAACGCCCTTCCCCCGAAAAATATTATCCCAATCGAATTGGCATTTGTCCAAATACTACCACCAGCCCGATTGGTAAAATCCTATTTACTCGAATTTTGAAACCCCGAACACCGTTCCCCAAAAAATATTACCCCGAACCTGAAATCCTGAACAAAAATTTCCCCGAATTTCGTAATGTCACACACTGAAATCGCGAATCCATTTACCCGAATACAGAAATGATTTTAGCAGGACCGTTCAAACACAACTTTTTCCGCTGATGAGCGTTGGAAAAACATGTCCCCTCCCTATTCTCCAATATTTTTTCAACTGGTGGATTTTAATTGTTTTTCAATTGCCCCCTTTTGCTCCTCCTCTTTTCCTCCTTAAAAAGTTGTACTTATTCTCATTCGTCTATGAATATGGTCCCAGCGAAATATAGGACAACAATTTTGAAAAATAAAAATTTTAAATACCAAAAAATTACCTACTCCTTGAATGAATTTCACGGATTTTTTACCAATTAAGGCAAAAAAATTAAAATATAAGAATCAATAAATTTTTTTGGAAAAAAGGTAAAATCTTCAAAAAATAAAGATTTTAAACACAAAATATTGATTTTTTGAACGAATTTCATGACATTTCTATCCATATTATAAATTCATCAAAATTCCAAACATCTGAAGGAAAAACAATCTGGCCCAAGAGAAGCGAGAGAAAAAATATTTAAAACTATAAATGGTCCAAGAAAAGAACCGGGTGAGTCCAAAAACTCTATATTACAGAAGGAACTAGAATGTAATTTTTTTCCATGCTGAAAGATCACAATGAGCTTCTAACATAGAAAAAAGGGGGAAAAATTACGAACTTCCAAATCCCTTTTCTTATGTACAGTTTTTGGACTTGGCGGATTCTGTTCGTCAACTGTTCACATACCGAAACTAAATACATAAAAAATTAATTAAATTGACCTTTTCTTTGCAGCATATTTCAACGATCAAAAATACAAAATTTCCGACTTTCCTCAGAACGTCAGACTGATGAACCATGCTGATGACTCAACTACCTATACAAAATTATAAAAATGTGTCTTTATATTATTTCTTTACTCAAATTATGCCTAACCGAACTCTAATAGATTTGAAATTTAGGAATCAAATTTTAAAAATCGTAAAAAAACGATAAAATTTGTAAAATGAAATACTTACAGAACTGGCAAAATTCTTAGGCAAAAGTTACGTTCATTTAAGGGTATGCTCTCGTTTGTTATCAGTGGAAAAATTTAGGATCGTGAAGCATTATTGAACAAAATATTTAAGATCGTGAAATACTCTGTAGCCGTAATATGTGTTTTAGAATAACTTTATCTTTTGAAATATTTTCGAAATTTTCGTCAATTTTTAGAAAAAAATTGTTGTTTGTCTAATTTTTTCCGAGATTTTCTTTTTTTTTTCAAAGATGGAAGAAAAAAGAAAATCTCGGAAAAAATTAGACAAACAACAATTTTTTTCTAAAAATTGACGAAAATTTCGAAAATATTTCAAAAGATAAAGTTATTCTAAAACACATATTACGGCTACAGAGTATTTCACGATCTTAAATTTTTCACTGATAACAATGGGACAGCATATACCCTTAATGAAGAAGCAACAAACATGTTTTTTAGCAATTTTTTTTTCATTTTCCAAAAAAATGAACCCCATTAGGTAGATACCCATAAGGTTTTAGCATTTTATTAAGTAGATAGATAAATAATCTTTAATAAAATATGTACAGATTCGAGACTAAGGTTAATATGGTAGGTATTTGATTTGCAAAAAAAAAAAAAAAAAAAAAAAAAACAGTAAGAAAATATTTGTTCACTCTTGAGTCCTAAAAAGCGAAACTAACAAGAAACTCATCAAGTACATAGATAATCTGAGAAAAAATCAACAGATTCGTCTACTTCTCATGAACGCGGTTTTCTCATTCTACCGCGATAATTACCTATACATAGACTGTACAAAACATACGAAGTTTATCTCGAATTAATCATTCTTGTTACAAGTACACAAGTATTTTCATATTTAGACCACTTAACGTTAATAATTTAAAATTTTCGGCGTGTAATTCTTTTAATGATTCTAATGAAATACGGACAACAGCGAGTATCTACTTAAATTTCAACTTTCAGTTACTTATTATGTATACGCTATTCTCATTAAATACGCTAGGTTTTGAGAAATTCGACATTTCAAAGTAGTCATTTTAAGCATCTAATTTCAAACACGTAGGCGTCAATAAATAGGAAAAAAGTTAACAAGAACAAATGAAGGGCAAGCAAATTATGCTTATTTGCGACGAAACTCGAATTCAGATGTTAGTAAAGCGAATAATTATACAGTCATTTTATTAACAGAAAATTCTCGGGCGTTAGGATGATAATATAAAACCACGGAGCCAGATCTATGAGGCGAGGTACTTAAACAAAAACCGAATTCAAATTCGCACAAAAATTTCTATTCTTCCTCCTGATGAATTGAAAAAAAAAGGGGGTACTTCGAAACGAAGTAAATTTGACAAATACACAAACGACTTCAAAATGTTCAATTCATCTTCATCTCTTCTGAAAATTCATTGAGTATAATGAGAGAAAAATGAATCTATATAGGTAGTTAGGTCGGTAGGTATATACCTAAAATTCAACATTATGATTCGATATTTTCCATTCGCAAATTTTTCATTTAAAACACAAGCACTGCCTAGTGGAAGTACAGTACCTTTCTTTTAAAAATTAAAAAACACAAGTCAATTGAAACTCATGTCATAACAGGTAAATTTTTGACGAAGGTAGGTTACGGCGCTCGCGCGACGCCCAATTCATTCAAGATGGTATCGTACTTGCTTAAACAGTCCAACACAACGTTAAATAACCCCCTCCACACAATGGCTATTCCATCACAATACAATCAAGACGTGTACACCTTCAACAACGTAAGTCTAGGTACTCAGTTACATAGTGTTGCGAACTAATTACGGTAAAACGAAATCAAACTGAATTCAGTAGGTAGCTTGGGTACATCAGCGAAATGTCAGTCACTTTGAACGAATAACCGGAGACGCAGACAATGGGTAGTTAATAAAAATACCTACGTACAAAATTAACAAACTGTATGTACTTACGGGAGACCAGATTAATGCAAATGCTTTACTTCGCAGGATCTTCAAAGATGGCATCGATGCGTAGATGCTCCAAAACATGGTCGCCGCGAACTAGTCAAACAAACAAAACATACACGTATTGTAAAACCGATAGCCAATTCAGCATAATAAGCAATACAACGATGTTTGTGATACACGAAAGAAACGACTGTCCGAAAGGCTGTAACTTTTAGAATTGGCCAGAAATGAATGATCGTCTTACAAAGAAACGGTCTTCCTCGCACATATTATATATTAATTAGGCATTACGTGCGTACGATATTGGAATGCCCGCCCATGTCGCGTGCAATAGACAACAGATATTCTACATGCACAATTTTTCGAGAAGTCTTTAGATGACATGTTCCAAGTATTCGTGAGAGCTTCCTTACATGATACCCTAAGAACGCACGCAAACCTCATCATCATTCGGCGAGTCATCTAACGAACAGAAAGCGACCTTTAGGTATATGTATTCGGAACTATCGGACACGATACGAGTAGGTACATTAAAGGTATACGCTATAGCATTACGAAACTTCTGAACTTTTCAAGCAGTAGGTATAGATATCCAAGTTGTAAGATACCGTTTTTCCGTTTCTATACGGAATACAATCGTAAAATCTATTAAATTATGCAAAATATTCGATAAAAATAACTTTGTTGTTTCAAATTTCAAGTTGTAATTCGTCATACTTACATGCCGGAAAATTGACGCAGGAAAAACACGCCATGATTAGGGTTCGTTTGGTAAATCACAACGTAGATCGTAGAATTGAATCGCGACCGGTGATTTCGTGGTTTCGCCACTTCATAAACATGATACCTACACTGGACGCGAATGTATGATATACAAGCATTTAGCAAACGTTACTAACCATTGAAATTAGCAATGACAGCATTGACAGCAATCCGAACTAAACGTAATTACCTCTGCGACGAAGTAGTGATGCGTTAAAGATCCACGATTATACGTCTGAAATCATCGAAAATATTTATCAACTAGTTCTAGAAGGAAGGATGTACATGTAATTCTTACAACATGACAATGAATCTAAAATCGGTAAATCACTAATCGGTTAAAGACTAAAGTGATAAACACTGTGCCCGATGAAAAATGGCGTAAACGTAAATCAGTAAATGTTTCTCAGTCTGTATCTTCCTGTCTTCTCGTCTTTGTTCAAAACATACGAATACTTTCGTCACTTCGTCAGTGATGTTTTATGACTGTCACTCCACAAATTATTATTAACGGAGTATTTGTAATATTGTACAGGAATAATCTTGCGGATACTGATCCTGAATCGACTAATCGACTATAATAAAATGATTGCAGAGCTCCTTTACGTACGCTAATGGATCGATCTACGATGCATGATATAGATACCGAGAATTCGTGGTTCCGTTGTTCGAAATATTTTCGTCACATCGTATGTTAATTAAATAAATTAGACCTAAGGTAAGAATTAAGAATCTTATTGCTCTTTTCTCAACTTACTCCAAGTCTAAATTCGAAATCGATCGAACGATTAAATTATTCGCACTTTAAAACAAAACCCGAACTTATGTACTGTAATTACAGACGCACCGCACGTGGGCTTCAAACCGGAACCGGATAATAAAACTGGAATTTTGGGTTTTTTTGAATCCACAAACCAATAATTGATAGATGCAGCCACTTGCATCACAGATCAAAATTTGAAAATCGATTATCAAAAATTTTTTTAAATTGACGTTTCGTTCGATTATTCGAAAAAAAATTCTAAAAATAGTTCTAAATTATCCAGTAGATTCGCTAACTACCGAAATATTTTTTATTTAAAATGAGTGAATATAGCAATTTCCGTTTTTACGAAATAATGTGTTATCACGAATCACGATTATCAAAAACTTGATTGTTTTGATTGAATCAGAAATTGAAATGAATTTTGAAAAAATTTGAAATTGAAAAGGAAGAAAAAGACAGTTTATTTTACCTTATTGCACAAAATGAAATCTTCACAAGGTAAACAAATTCATTCGCGTATCACATTATTGATGTACTTCAATTTTTCCATTTTGTATGACGGCCGTAATTCGAAAAATGTATCACTTTGATTTTTACAGACGCAGGATGGAACGACCCTCCAAAATTTTCATACAATGAAAGTATCGAGTTGACAAGGTCTCCGAAAAGAAACGTATTAAACAAAAGGGTTGCTTTCCCATTAGATTCTGCTTCGAAGCCAGCTGCATCTTTTCTAGATCCAACAGCACCACCATGCAATAATCCTAATTTACCTCCACCTCCGTCAATATTTTCATGCCCTAATGTACAGCACACTGAGAGTAATTTAGAAACGAGTTTGCCAGATTCCAGTCACTCAAATATTGCCACTGATGAGTCTGAAGAAGACACAACTGTTCGTGAAGTTATCGATATAGATATAAATGAGATAACATCGTCATTAGAAAAACTAATCGCAGAGAAACGGAAATTTTTGACTGATGTGAGTAATAAAAATTAAGATTTTATAGCTCTTACTTTGTATGCCATTATATCAGTTTTCAAATGTTATAGAATAGAGAAGAATTAATCAAGAAGAAACTGAAAATTATGAAAGATTCCTGGGAATCAAACAAAATACCAGAAGATATTAAAAAACAATTATTTGAATTAACAAATGGTATGATTTTTCACTGTTTTACTTTTTCTCGGGTCATTTCACATTTCTTCTGCTCATTTCAGCTTTGAAAGAAGATCACAAAGAGAAAGCGAATCAAATTCAAGTAGCGTTGATGGTGGATCATCCTAAGCTGTGTAGTGAATTCATTTCAGCTTTTCGTCAGCTGATTAACGTCGATGAAAAAAATTCCTCATAGAAAGTCACAACGTTAACGCTTTATCTACGCTTTGTTTAAAGTAAACAGTGGATTTTTTCGCTGTGTTTTAATGTGATATCTACCGTTAATTTTTCTATTAAACCAGTTAAGTAATCCAAGTCGTATTCATTACGTTTTGAGAGGATTACAGTGCACAATCTAATTTTAAATACTAGATGAGAATCAAATCTTTCCTTGATACTTCTATATCCTTTGGTACTTAGCACCTACCTACTTCGTTTCAATTTTTCTCATATAACAAACCATTTGTACAATCTCGAACAAAATTTAAGAAAAGTTACACCCGAAATAAGTTATCAGAAATAGAAAGAATCATTGTTTTTAATACAAATGCATCGTGCCATTTCATAAGAATACAAACTATTAAAATAAGTATCAAAGACGAGTTTCTACGAGTACATAAATAATATCTAAAGAGCAGTGAGGACGTTAGATAATACATATAAATTGATATATCAATACCATTAATGATATGAAAATGTAAAGCTCATATAATTTTCACTTAATTTAGCAAGTTTGTGCATCGGTGAATTGTAAATGGAAGACTGAAAGTTTTATTAATTCAATAAACTACATTCCTTTCCACACCTATTTCAAAAATGAATATATCAACTCATTTCTAAAGAGTATTCTGTCGAATTCGTTACATTCAAATAATTTATCACAGTTAGTCTTTCATTTTTCAGAAAATCCTTCATTCCGATCTTGTCACTGATACACATGTCTCAAAAAAATCTAAAAATGGTCCATAAAATAATTAAAGCTAGTACATCGCCGGCAAAAAATATTAAATAACATATCAATGTAGGAACCAATGAGCTCTACTTACAAATAAAATGAAAGTAAATATGTACAATGAATAAAACAACATAACAGAAAATAGTAAAAAAAAACCTAGCTTAATGGATATACCGTGTATGAATTTGAATTGAAACTAATTTTTAAAAAACGACGTTAATAACATAAGCCTACACTTTTAGTAAATTGATGTTGATTCAATACTACCAAATTCACTCATTTTCTTCATTTTTTTTCGATAAATCTATCTGAATAACTAAAGTTTCGGTTTCATTTTTTGTAAATTGGAAGGCTACATATTTATTAGCGTGTTTCAATATTACCAGACTTTCAGTCTTACTAACAACATTAATACGGTATTTAATTAAATTAAACAAGTTAATAGCCCGTTGTTTCAATTCTTCGATATCATTACGATTTACAATATTTATCGTATATATTGTAGCTCCGTCATCAGCCATAAGATGTTTTAAATATTCAGCGTGGAAATCTGTTATATGGTGCATCTTAGTATTGTATTCAGAAATCAATCCAACAACGAAATTTTCTTTCTTAAACATTTCTACTACTTCATTGAAAATTTCAAATCGATCGGTTTCACACACGAATCTACACATTTTATTGAAATTACTTTCACCTAAGATACCAATGTTCGATTTCAATTTCTCTGTAACGTCAACAATCGATTCTTTCTGTTGATTTACTAAAGACTGGAAATGGTTGGTAAATTTATCGGTTATAAAAGAATATATCTTCGTCATTTCTTTAGAACCAATTTTTTGCACATAAAAATTGCATATATTCAATAATGATTCAATTTTGAAGTCATCTGTGAAGTGGATTGAGTCATTCATTAGATCGATTGTGCTTTCTTTAACCGGGAGGAGCTGCGGAATGATTTCACATAGGTTTAGTTTCTTTCTAGCGATATCAATGAACATCGTTTCGGTGTAACTATCACCATTCAACGTTATGTCATTCGGATTCAGGTCGAACTTTGCGAGCACAAAAATCAGAGCGCTTTTATGATCAAAATATTGAATATTTACTTCGTAAATTTCTTTACTTTCTTTAAATAGTTCTAGCAAAGGTTGAATGACCAATTCGATTGAATTATTCAATATCTCGCAAGTTTCTAAGCCGTTAACCGAAGAGATATCATTTTCATCTGCCACCATTCGAAATAAGTCTCTGTACAAAACTAATATCTCGTCCAGTTGCGTTTGAAACGAAATCGAAACGTTGACCTGATCGTCAGTTTTTAAAATTTCAATAATTTTCCGAATTCTCGTACTGGCAAAATCATTTTTCGAGTTTATTCCCATTTGAGAAAGCACAATTTTGGCTTTTTTTTCTCCCATCATGCGAATATTGAAAGATAGCATATCTTCGTATTCTTGGATTACTTTCGAGCTGATTTCATTTGTAACAGATGATAGCTCTTGAGTGAATAGCAAAAACAGGTCTTCCGTTGTATTTACTTTACTTCGACAGATACGATGTTTAACTAAATCCAGAATAATTTCAAAAAATATGCAGTCCGTAGGGAATGCTTCATCTTCGCATCTAGAATCACCGTCCAGTGTACTTTCTTCATTAGCGTTATTTATTGCAATAACGCCATCATCGATAATATTACTTATTTCAGTAATCGATTCAGGTGAAGCGATAATACCGCAACGCTGCAAAAATCTTACGACAGTGTCCTTTATTTCTTCGGAATTGTTTTTCAGAAGATGGAGTAAATTTTGTCCGTGCTTGAAAATATTTCTACAGAAAACTTCTAGATTAATTCTTTTTAGATAAAAGTTATAGCAATCTTCGATAATTAGACAAACATTGTTGTAGATTTCATGAAGGCTGGGAAAATGATTGCACACTACGATACCGGATATTGTACCTGTAGTTCTAAGCATAAAATTGAATAATTCCGGATCCCAAGCGCCAACTTTGGTCACATTTTGATTTCCTGACGAACCGGTAACAGTACTGAGATTGGATTGCCTTTTCCGCCATCTTCTTCTAGCCGATTTAGAAAGACCTTTTGGAGGCGATGGATTGGAATTTGAGAAGTAAGCACGCATTTCACGCACGTTAGATACTGTACCGTATATCACGAACAGATTGTAACATAAATCGACCCAATCGGACCAATGTAACTCATTATTATAAAATTTCTGTATCATAATGTATAAAGAAAGACCAGCATTTGTGAACGCGGTTGCTGCTGCTGTATAATGTACGCCTTTTATAGTCGAGGCGGCCAAAGAACTGTATTTACCGGATAGTTCAATGATACCAGCTTTTTTCAAACACGCTATTGCAGATCCACTACAAATGAAGCTAGTTCCAATATTCATGTAACAATTTACCGATTCAAGATTAGTAGGAGCTATCGATTGTTGGTGCTTTTTACGATCCACCAAGGTATTTACGCTTTGTCTAACGCCAAATATCGTACCACCAACGAACAAACCTAACGCTATTGCTGGAGCTACTGCGGCAATGCCTAATCCCACGGATGTTATCGTAGCACCGCAAGCTACATAATCACATACCGTTCCCACGATCGAGGATGCTGGAGTTTCGTGTATTTCAACTTCATCGTTTCCCAAGTCATGAATACCATCTTTTGGAGCCATAAACTGGCATTTCGGTAGTTTATTATTTTCGACGAAATCCTTCCAAGAAGTATACACACGTCCGTTGAAATCGATGAAATGTATTTCACCGTTTGATCTCATCTGACGAAATAAGCAAATCTGCCAATCGTTTTTTGATAGGTATAACAACGTATGAGATAACCTTAATTGACCGTAGTCAAATTGAAATTTATCAGTGATTTCATTGATAGTGTTTCTTTCCTTATCATCGTACTTGAGAAACACTGTTTCAAAGTCAATATCAGCGGTTGAAGTTTCGTTGCATTTGGGTTTACCGAAGAACGTTAATCCGACGTACGATTTGATCAATTTCAACTCAGACTGGTCGAATGTTTTCCACAAATAAAATTGCTGATTCCATTCTCTTATTCTTTCGATACCTTTAGTTTTCCAATCTGCGGATTCGGGAATCTACGAAAACGGAAATAATAAAAGCGTGTTATTTTACAGATAGAAGGTATCCGTTATCAAATCGCTAATATTAATATCAGTATCAGTGAACTTACATCTGATGGATTCTCTTCGCTGGTCATGTTTACTTTTTCACTTTAATAGTTGCTTGATTTTAATGAAACAAGTGTCGTGTGAAACAATTGAAGTAAACTAATATCGTTGCAGAACAAACGATTAAAAATGATTGAAAAAAGAGGTAAAACTTTAAACAACTTACGTGGATTTACGTTCAACTTACTGTGTTTTTGAAGGAGCTTTTGATAATATAATCAAACCACCGCCAGACTAGAGGCGAAAGACAAAGCCAAAATTTGTAGATTTATTTTCTTAATTAGACTAAGCGTTAGCGACCGCAAAACTCGACCAATCACAGCATTTTGCAGGATCGGGAGTACAAAACCATGAGGTTGCAAAATAATATAAATCTTTTGGTGTTGGAGTCACTCGCCTTCGGCTCGTGCCTCATTTTCGGTATCTCTACTTTGAAGGGATAGCGGATTGCGCCAGGTCCACCTCCGCTCAAGCGATAGCGTCGCGACGGTTTCGGATTCCAGTTATTTTTGGGTATTTTGGTTCATCAGTTCAGCGCCAGTTACCGGTCAGATTTCCCGGAGACCGCGCCAGATGTCGTCGTTGTGTTTCGGCGGTGACTTTAATTCCACCGCCACTTTAGATTTTAGTTCCGTTTTTGTATATCGTTCAGTTCACTTGTATGTTTTTTGCGCCTCGTTAAAATACATCTTTTTACATATCACATTGTTTTGTCCTTTTCGCGCCCTGGACCCAAAAGCCTTTTCGACAGAGTTATCGGGTAAAGGGATATATGCACGCACCATTTACATATCTCTTCATTGGCGCCTAAGAACAGTTTTTTCCCCGAATTTTTCGTGTTTTTTTAATCGAAAAAATCGCGTACATCGACCACACCCAATGTGAAAACGTGATCAATCGTGAATCAAACAAAGAAAACCAACTAAAACATCGTCAGATACCCAGTGAATTCGTGTAGTTTTAATAATTCATAAACTGTGCGATCGGTTTCCAACACCATTAATTATTCAGTGTCGCGTTAGCTACGTCGAACCTTCTCTTTCAGATAGAAAATCAACGTTTCCTAAATGAAACCTAAACAGAACTAGTGATCTAACTAAATAAACGAGACTAATATCGAAAACAAAACGTCTTCTCTCAATCTATTCAGTTAGGCAGTTAGGCTTTTCAGGCTTAGCTCTGTGTGCTAGTGACAACGTGGTGTTTCAACTTTAAACCAAACGAAATAATTATGGAGTATCTACTATCTGATTAAATAAGAACACAAGCTCCGGAATCTAATTAATCAGGTTTTTACGAAAATACAGTCTGGTTATTAATATCAACGA